>QANW01001882.1:629676-641577 GCA_003254865.1 Dryas drummondii | reverse complement strand
TTTGGGGCCCCCTCGTTTTTTAGGCTTTTTTTTTTTTTTTTTTTGGGAAATTCTATTTATGGTTAAACCGACTTTGTTAAATAACTACTTTTTTTTTTCTCTCAGATTGATAAATGGCTGGTTACTAAAGTAGAGGCTGTAGAGCTATTTATATGGATAAAGTGAATGAGTACAATAAAATTATTTGAATCATCTTAACCGATTACCTTGTAGACCATCTCTTTTATAGAGGTTAGATCTCATATGATAGCCGATTAAGATAGTTCCAATAGCATTACTCAAGTTAAGTTAGACTCAATGTCCCCCAATGCCCCATAACATAATCATATGGTTTCATATCCTCAATCCCACAACTTCATTGAATGTCAACTCTACAAGATTTATCTCTGTAATTGCATAGTGAGTGAACGCGTTATACATATTCAAGACATGAATTCTCAAAATTACTACTTTATCTTTTAAGAAGTTCAATGATATAAATATTAAGAAAAAATGACCTCATAAATCACATCACATGTTTCTTGAGACACTCTTCCATGGGGCATCTCTGGCATGAGGTGAGATCCACATGGTTGTAGGATCCACCTCATGTGAGAGATGTCCATGGAAGATTTAGTCCATCCTCACATAAGTTCTCTCTAGCAAACAAATAAACAAGGCTATCATGAACACCACCTCTGTGGCTCTGTTGCTTTAGATGGCTTCTTTTTTCTTCCAAGTACAAAATAATGGCGCAGGAGTAATATGAGAAGAGGGAGAAGACAAAAACCCTTACTTGGTTGGTGGTTGACCAACAAACCAGATTGAAGGCCTTATATCATAATACTCAAAACTGAAAAAAGAACTACAGATGCCATTCAAAAGTTGGAACTGTTGGTTTGAATGAAATATATACATTCTTTCACTTACATTAATTGCACTTTCAGTTGCCTACAGGATGGTACTATCATACATTGAGAAAGCCAGCTCCAAACTTGCAACAAGTGATACAGTAACTATGAATATCTTCAACGCTGATAACTCTAAACAAAGGAAGGCCATTACCCAATATCTGAAATCTCTAGGCACAAAGGAAATATAGGAAAGTAGTCCAAAGCCAAACTACCTTGCCTTAAAGGAGGAAAGACTGTTGCTGCTAATTTGAGTCTTCTCCTCCTTATAGGGTTGGGTTGATGCATCAGATAGACTTGGTAACCGATTAACAGAACCCTTCCCTTTCCTAGCATTTGGCCCCAGCTCCTCTATCATGTATTTCCACCCATCAATTGGTCTCCTCCGGCTAAATATGTGAGTCTTGATAAAACTAGCAATCTGCATGCCAATGCGAGCATATAACCAACGGTAAGAAAGGGGATAGTAAAAAGAAGATGAAGTTGGTAATAAGATTGAGATGTAAATAATAAAAGAGCAAATCAAAATTTTATATAGAACTATAGGTTTGGTGCCATCATGCAGAAGATACAGTCTTTAACAGGCAACATGGAGCTGACTTCACAGCCACAGATAATGGGAGGCTGTACCAGCATCATTCCATACATAAAGAGTCAAATTACAAAAGTATTATTTTACCAAGTCCGATGCAGCACAGCCATGCCCAGCATGTTATTTAGTTATTGCTCTAATAGCTCTTCCAATGTCTCATCTTGATTAGAAAAGAACTATATTAAAACTACAGACCTGCATGAAACCAATGTCTAAGATTTGAAATAGATTTTATACAAGCAATCTGAAATTGGGGGCTACTCCTATGGATTGTGCCCTTCATTTATATTATGCTTACACTCAGAAAATGCTGTCTAAAGGAAGAAGCAAAATGCGTGTACGAGTGAGTGTATTAACCTGAAATTTATTGTATGCAATTCGACGCTCAAATTCTTGCAGAAGAATATCTTCTTCTCTCTGTGTCATCTCCCAAATATTTCCATCCGGAGCCTTGGATGTTGTTTCCCAACCATCAGGTTTGTTTTTTAAATCAGAAGCACTTGGGACCTTTGAGTTTTCCATATCGTTGTTGGCAGAGTCAAAAATGCTGCGAGTATTCAAGTAGTACACACCCAACAAGTAATATGACAAGCAAGCCTCCAAACAAATTTAATGAAAACAATCAATTTGGACTTTTAACAAATGAAACAACTAGTATGTACATCAGTACATGTACTTTACATGTGCAACATATCAAATTGGGGCATTCATATTTCATAACAAATACAAGAAACAGAACTGTCAGAACCCAGATGAATACACAAACAGATGACGTGCATATATTGATATGTATAAACAGAGAAAAAGATTAAGATAACATACTCGGAGCAGCTATCGAGCAAGCGCTCGATATCATCCCCACCACCGATGGAACTGGAATCAGCCAATTTAGCCTCCTCTTGCTTCTCAATCTCCTTCATCCAAAGTCCAGCATGAATCCTCTGCTTCTTCATCCTATAGTCCTTCTTCATAGTCTCTAAGCTATAAAGCGATGACGACCCATTTTCACTCTGCTGCTGCTGCTGCTTTTCCTCTTTCGGTTTCCGTCTCTCGTTCCAATTCTCATTCATGTCCTCCACGAACGCCTTGGTCTCGGAGTCGGCGTCGGAAGGAAGCACTATGCTGGACTCTGAGGACGGGAAGTTCACGTCGGTCTCCCATGGAGCTCTGCTCTCTGCGGAGAGGTCAGGTGGGAGCCACGCGGTCTCCCACGCGTCGTTCCAGTCGTCGTCGCCTTTCTTTGATTTGGGGTTGGAAGTGGAGGGTTTGGTGGAGAAGGGTTTGAGATTGGTGCTGGAAATGAAATGGGGTTTGGTTATTGTGGACGAGAGTCTCTGGAATCGACTCTTTGTTGCTATCTGCTTAAGGGTTTGCATAGTTTTGGAAGTCAAGTGAAAATCAAAGAAATCCCAAGAAAAATGGAAGCTTAAACCCTATTCTAACATAGACACAGAGACAGAGGAAGACGACGGACGGGAACGAAAGCCCAATTTGGTTGAGTGTGTTCTAAAATTGAAAATTGGGCCATGCTATAAGCCCATGGTGATTTATATAGCCAGTCTGGGCTCCAAGTCCAACTAATATACAGCTTCTAACGTTTCCAAGAACAATGAGGCCTCTGTTCCAAGACTACGGGCGGCTGCACCCGACTTTGATATGTCAAAATTTTGTTTGTGATTGTAACACTATATAATATGTTAATTTAATAAAATTATAACACGTGTGAAAATCTTAAAGGTATCGTTGGTAAATTTGTAACATCACGTACATAAAAGAATTCTCACCTAAGCAACGGCTTATCAGACAAATTTTAGAATTTACTATTTTTCATTTTTATTTGTTTTCTTTAAATAATTTGTTTCTTCTGGGCCCCCAAAATTGTATACCTTACGCAAGTAAGGGATGGGATGGCCATGAGAGGCCCACCTGGTTTGTATGATATCCTTGGTTATGGACTTGCAAGTTGTAAGCGTGTTTAGACAAGCATGGTGAGGAGCATTATTGTCCAAGCCAGTCCCTTAACGTCGACAAACCAAAACTATATAATTGGTCTTCCATAATTTTTTTATGGAATAATAAAGATGATTTTTTATGTTAGGTCATCATAAATTAGGACGGCACATTCAGTTATAATTTTATCTAATTAATTATTTTGATTTATAATTTAATGATATAACATATCAGATTATTTTATGAAAGAGCGAATCATAACATATAAATTAATGATTCCTTTTGATACTGTAAAGATTTGGAAATGACCGAAATGGGAAGAGCATATTTTATAAAGATTTGGAAATGTGTTGAGCATGGAATACACATGTTGTGAGAAAGTGGAGGATTGAACAGTTGTGGATTTGTGGCAATCCTCTTCAAGATATTTAAAAGTAGAGTTGTGCTCTGCATTGACGAAAGAGACAGGAGAAGGCCCATCGCCATCAAAGTGCAAGTTGCAATAAGCAGTTAAGCATTGGTGATGAGATCGAGTGAGTTGTATTTAAAGTTACGTGAAAAAAAAGGTGGGAGTGAGAGTGGGGGCACCATTTGAAATTATACAATTGAAGATGGTGTGCCAGAAAGAAAAGCAAAGCAAAATTGACGTAAAAAGCAGCTATTAATTAATTTTGAATTTTTGAGCCCAGTCTCAGGCTTATAGAGGAAGCTTCCCACATCCAATTTATTCATTCATTTTAATGAACACCAACTAACAACACTTAGTCGTACACGTACTTTTGGTTTTGGTTCTCTCTCTCTCTCTCTCTCTCTCTCTCTCTCTCTCTCTCAGCCAACCACTCATTAAATGTTTTGAAGGACATTTGAGATGATACTGGTGGCACGCTTCACGCATCATCTATCCCCCCGCCCCATCTTTCTTTATCATTCATTATTGTGCAAACATGATCATACAACTTTTTATTTTAAGACTTTGATTCTAATAAAAATCAACATGTTACGATTGCTTTGCTATGTTTGTTCGTTGGACAACCTTATTTTGACCGAACCCAACTCAGTGCCTTATACTATTCAGATTTCAGTATTGGACAACCTTATCATTTTCGGATTTTATTTATTTCTTTATGTCCGCCAGTGAAAAAGTCCAGATTGGCCTGTTCGCACTTTGCAGCTTGCATATATATATATATATATATGGTTCCAGGTTTTTTTAATCAGTAATGTAGACGGTAAACCCACTTTTCTGTTTGAAAAACAAAATTTCTTCCCGCAAAAACAGTTTTAAGGCCGGTTATCATGCAAATATATATATATATATTTTAATTAAAATATTTAACTCAAAATTAATTGATAATAAATAAAGAGATTTAATACTTCATAAATAACTATGCAAAATCTTATATTCTTCGCAATAACGAGAACATAAATATGACAGACATGTAAAAGAAAAGTTTTGGGGCGTTGACACAGCATATTATTGGAGGCTGAGTAAATTTTGTTAGGCTTAAGAGTTATGACATTGAAGCAAAGTCGTTCGATCTAAAATCAAAAGGGAGAGGTGGGAAGCCATTCACTTCACAAAATTCCATTTAGTACGAGTATAGGTTGAGCTTGACCTGCATACTTTTATCAATGAGTTGTCAAAGTTGGAATAATTATGGAACGGGTTCCTTAAGGCAATTCATTATCAACTAATCTTATAATTAAAGACAACTGATTCAATTTTGAAGTGGGAAAGCTGACGAATGTTGAATGCAGACGCTGCTGGAAGATAACGGGTACGCCACGATCCTGGCTATTACCTGCAAGTCTACTTTTCAAAGTGTCAGCTTCAAACACTAAACCAAAGTGGATTGAGTATGAGTAATTCATGGGGCTAAGGCAAAGACTTTAGGTTAAGCAATTTAAATTAATTCTTCTATGCCTTCTAGAACTACCTTAATTTCTATGAAAGCAGCACACCGCCTTCATTCGATCCCAAGGGAGATATATACCTCGTCGGAGACCACAACTTATTTTCCAAATATCTATAAACATTTATTTTCTCTTACAACTTTCATTTCTTCTGCCAGGTATTATAATTTGTTTTTAGGTTCCGAACTATACACGTATGAGCTGAACAAAACTACATCACTATGTCGTATAAATACAACAAGTATTGAATAAGCAAGCAAGTAAAGATTAATTAGATTGGTGGCAAATAAAAAGATCAATTAGATTGGAGAGTTACTTGTACTTATATTTTTTTAAGTTTATTATTTTTTATATACATTATTTGGGATTTTAAAAATTATACATACACGATACATTCTTTGAGGTTTCAAAATTATTGCACATAACTCTCCTATAGTGAGACACAAAATGATGAAAAAATATGCAAAAATACATGTTGAGAGGGTGTAATAGGTTAATAAATTACTTAAGGTATAAAGTCTAACCTCAATATCCTCAATACAAATATATTTTTTTTTGTTTATTTTTTATTGTAGAGGCTATATGTAATAATTTTAAAATTTCAGAGAATATATGTATAATTTTTAAAAGCACAAAAAATATATATAAAAAAATGACAAACTTCAAGAAGTGTTAATGTAAATAACTCTTAAATTGGCAATTAGATGTATAAGAAATAGCAGTTGCTTTCTCTTCATGTATTATTTATTTTCTAGTTCATTATGTAATATAGATTTATCATTAAAATTATTTATTTTTTAAATCACTTATTAAAGATTATATATATATATAATTAATTAATCAACTAATTATTAGTCTATTATCAAATGGTAGACCATGAATCTAGTTTTTTTCAAAACTACATATTTATTTGATAATAATTTAATAACTAAATAATTTGTGATTTATTCAATTTTTTACATAAATAATATTTAAAACATAATCTAAAAATTGGACCCTTCCCATCATATGCGGTATACCTATACTGCATAATGAAAAAAAAAAAACACACACACACAAAGAAGACAAAAAGAAAAAGCAACTAGTATTTTTCATATTTTGACAAAAAAAAAACTAGTATTTTTCCTAGTTTGCAAAATGCCAAAGCCACGCTTGTACCAAAAAGAAATGCCAAAGCCACGGCTGTACTGAACAGTCTAAAGAAGAGAAGAGACGTTCAGAATAAATTGCTAGAATCTACTTTCTCCCAAGCTGCTATTATATTGCGGGGCCGTGAGGTCATGCAAATTGAAATGATGGCATGACTATGACACCTGTCCTTTTCAATATACACATCCATGGCCCATGCACATCCCCACACCCTATTATATCATCATATCAAAATCCCACTATTATTATATAATAAAATCTCAGCACATATATATATATATATATGCGAGGCCATGGCAGACAACGCATTGCCTCGTCAGTATCTCACTGTCTGGTGGACCCCACCTATCCTATCGCATCGAGGACGCTCCTCTGGGTCCCACCTGGTCCCCCAAAATTATTTGTGCCGCTAGATCATTACTTTACTTTTATCTCCCCCAGGGCCCACATAAAAGCGACTCTGAATCTACAAAATTCTAGTTATGTTCGAAGAAAAATTCTTAAGTATAATCGTATATTTGTTATAATCAATTTAATATATAAATATAAATGTTAGTTATGTAAAGAAAAATTATTAATTATAATCGATATATTTATTATAATCAATTCAACATATATAAAAGTAAATTTTAGATATGTTCAAAGAAAAATTATTAGGTATAATCGATATATTTGTTATAAAGATCCGTTGATTTTAAATACTAAATTATAATATTTTTTTATTTTAACTACTAAAATATTTATGTTATTTTATTTTAAGTACTAAATTTCAATTTAGATACTAATTTTTAAAAACATGATTATATCAAGCTATGACTATCTAACAGTTATAACTTTTTTATTGATTTGTTGTTTTTTTAATATTTGCAAGCCTTAAACAATGTTTAGTCTTTGAATTATATGACTTTATCCCTAAATCTAAATAAAAAATATTAAACTCTTAAAAATTTGAATTTTTTTAAATTTGAAACAGTCACAGTCCAATCACAATTGTGACTGTTCGACAGTCATAACTATATACAAATTGATTTGTGACCTAATCCAAAATGTCTTACTCTAGGTTAGTACCTAAATTAAAAAAAATTAGTGAATTACTGCTTTACTGAAAAACTATTGATATTTGGTATTTAATCCTAATTTTCTATTGTTATAATTAATTCAATGTATAAGTGTATTGTTGGATGACATATTTATATTTGTAAAATATAATATTAATAATGTTTACTATATTATAAAAGAAAAAATTTACAAACATGACATATACTTTGATTGTTGTTTTATTTTAGAACATTAATTTTGATTCGTGTTAATAAATGATACATACTTTTGTTTTGTGTCAATTAAAGACTCTGTTTTATCTCAATTTTAGTCTGACATTGAACCCATCAAAACTCTACCAAATTTAGCAAAATTATATTTGATTTAAAGTTTTGCATCTTTTTTTTTTTTACAACCATATAAAGATCACTTAAATCGAACATCTACAACTCCAGATAATTAGCCCAAAAGTAGAGTACTCGAAACTGTCTAATCGGACTTTTGAAAAAAAAAATTTTGAAATTTGGAAAATTAGATAATTTTGAATACTTTATTTTGGAGCCGATTATCTGGAGTTGTAAAGATCCTATTTGGATGATCTTTATATGATTGTAAAGAAGATATACATATCTTTAAATCCAGTATAATTTTTTTGAATTTGATGGAGTTTTGATAGATCCAACGTCAGATCAAAGTTAAGATAAAAACTATAAAAAAAAAAAAAAACGTGATCTTTAATTGACATAAAATGAAAGTATGTGTTTTTTATTAACACAAAGCAAAATTAGTGTCCTAAAATGAAACAATCATCAAAGTGTGTCTTATTTGTAAATTTTTCCCTATTATAAAACATAAAATTTTTATTTTTAACACTTATAAATATAAATTGGTTATACAATATAACAATTGTTATATGAATTACACCTAATAATTTCTTTCCGGTACGCTTCATGAGGCCTCACGAACCAATAGAATATTTATGTTTTCTTTTTATTTCTCATTAAAATCCAAAAAAAAATATAAATCAGCCAAGGCGTGGCCGCACGCGCGAAACCAGCAAGTGAAATTAATGCAGAAACTTACCCCTGAGAACTAGAAACGAACAAACCCATGGAATCCAATGTTTACCAAGTTACAACTGTGGTCGGTTAAGGACATACTCTGCACTGTGTTATAGTCTGTACACGTGAGCATTTTCCATAACATTTTTCCGTATTATTTAATATTTATTATTCAAAGGTGTGCACTGCGCGCGGCATGGCGCATGTTAGCATCCCTCTGCCGAGCACCTAAAGCGTCTTTTACTGAGAGAAGCTTTACTTTCCACCAAAAGGCGTACCCGCGTGGAAAGCACGTTAAAGGTGAAAATAATTTATTGGTCAAAAAAAAGGTGAAAATAATTTATTTCACAAGTCACAAGTTCACAACAAAACCAAGCCTACTTTTAAGGACAAAACTGGTAATTCTCCAAATTACACAACACTATTCTTTGAAGGTTTATCGAGGTTGAGTGTTGTGGAACTGTACTACTTGATTGATTTATGCCTTTGTGGTTACATATGGTTATAACGTTTAAAGATTGGGTACCACTGACCAATAAATATAATAAAAGAGATATATGGTAACAAATAATATCCATGGAATTTTAATCTGTTTAGATCTTCTACAAGTTAATCCTCTAAGCACTGACAAAGACAGATGACAATTGATATTTATACAAAAGCAGAGGGACCAAAATGAAAATTTAAAAGACTCTCCATTTTTCTATAATGTCCCTCTAACTTTTTAACATTTTTCAACCAACGCCCCCAAACATTAACTTTTGTTTCCAGTTTTACACTTCTATCCCAACCCACCATACCCTTAACGAGCCAGTCATGAACTACATGAATAGTTCAGATTGAACTAAGGTATAGTAGTTGGCAGCTTCATCTTCAAGCTCCCACAATCCATCACAAAGATGGAACCCATGTCCACCATTAAACCCGTCCTCGACATCAAAGCCAACCTCAACCTCATCTCTATTGGGAAGGCCAAGCTCATCATCAGACGCTTCGAGAAGGTGTCTCATGACCCTCTCACTGTCATCCTCCTTCAAAATACCTGAAGAAGAAGAAGGTGAAGAGGAGCCAGAGGAAGATGAGCCATAGCCTTCAAAGGCAGTAGTACTGGAATCTACAGTTGGGTTTTGTTGGTCTGTTTGAATGTTGGGACATGGAAGAGGGTCGAAAGTAGAGTCAGAAGAGAGCTCTTGTTGAAGGGTTGTGATTAGAGAGGACAAATCTTGAGTGGGTTCATCTTCTTCTGCTTCGAGAAGAGAGAGTATGTGGTTGTATGATTTGTGGCGCTTAGAATCATCCTCACTATCATCGAATTGGGTCTCTTCCCTTTGGCGCTTAGAAACAAGTGTTTCAGCCATTGCAACTGGTAAAATACAGAGTAGGAAGAAAACAGAGGAAACAGAGCAAGCAAGGAAAAGGGTTGATTGATGAGAGAGAATAGGGGGTAGAAAGGGTTTATATAGAGAGATGGGAGAAAAGTAAAGGTCCGGTCAAAATGGCTCGAAATAAGTGAAACATGTAAGGATGCTTGGAAATTATAAATTAATAAAAATAAAAATAAAAATAATATTAATATATTATATTATATTATATAGATGTGGAAATATTTATGATATCTTTTGGTGCTGCTCCTCCTCTTATTCCTATGATGTGTATCTAACCGTTGGATGGGCTTTTTTGTCTTCTCGAGGAAAATATGGGGTTGGTGTTTGATGTGATGAAGCTTTGGATGAGGGGGAAGATATCGAGGACTCGAGGGGTATAGTATAGATAATGACAAATTAGAGAACGAGAGAAAAGAGAGAGGGTATTGATAGCATAACCGATATATGACATAACCTAAAAATAAAATACACTTATTTACCTACAGGCTACAGGTATAAGGAAAATTATTCGGTGAAATTAATATATTGTTATATGATGTAATAAATTTAATATATAAAAATATTATTAAATAATATATTTATATTAATAATATATAATATTAATAAATTTATTTATATTATAACATGTTAAATTTATTATACCACATAATAATATATTAATTATATAAAATAATTTTTATGTGAATAAATTATAACTTAAGGTGTTATGTGTCATTCATGCATGAGGAGCCGGGTTATACAAGTGGCAGATTTATCGCTTTAAATAATTTCTTTTAATTTACTGGTCACAAATTTAAACATAAAATATGTAAAAGAATTATTAGTTTATTATTATTGTTATTATAATGTGTAAAATATTGACTCAGAGGTTATGTATGTTTAATATTTTTACAGTAGTGTTAGATATATCAAATTTTTATATCATAATTTCATACTATCTTATATAGCAACTTACATGGTATTCATACATTGGATAGTAAAAAATAAAAATAACAACCCAAAAAAAAAAAAAAAAATTATGTCAAATAAAGTAATGACACGTGAGATGGTATAAAAATATAGTAAATATATCATTATTCATATTTTTATCAACGGTTGCGATATTTATGAGTGGTATCGCATGGAATTGTTTGCTACTTTGTTGACGTGGATCTGCGTACGGTCCAATCTGCCTTGGTGCTGCGTCTTAATAAAAGATTTTTATTAGAAAGAAAAGAAAATGAAAAAGCTTTTGTTATGCTTGGCAGGTAAAACTGTGTTTTAAGGGTGGCTAACTTAGGCATGCCATATGACATGTTTATGGCTGTAACCTAACCTAATTATCTTTAGGTATTTGTTATATATTAATGCAGGGTTGTGTGTGTGCGCAAAAGCAAAAAGCTTTCAGAAAAATGGGGCATTTGGATTTGGGACGTTGTAGCAAAAAAAAAGTTTATAAATTATTCTTTGAATAAATTATAATTTAAATATTTTAACTTTACTTCAAATTTTAAGTTAGAATCTTAAGTTCAAAAAATTATAATTTTATGCTCAATTTTCATTTAATTTCAAATTAGTAACTCCGTTAGATTTTATGTTAATGTGCCATTATCTTTGATGATCTGACATGAATATTTTCATCTTTTCACCATAATTTCATCCATTTGAACNTTTTCTCTCAATTTTTAGCTGGATGATGCTCGACGATCGTCATAGTGGCAGAACGAGAAGCCGACCACAACCATCTGGTGTTTCTCCAAATTTTTGCAGAAGCAGTAGACCACTACGCCGCCGCCGAACAAAGGGAACGACTGGTGATGGTTCGAGAGGGAGATCTCGAACATGGTAGCGGCAGCGGGGGAAGGAGACAGCATATCGTCATCGTCATCGCGGCCAAGGAGGATAAGGAGAATGAGAGAGAGAGAGAGAGAGAAGAGAGAGAG
>QANW01001882.1:582460-629667 GCA_003254865.1 Dryas drummondii | reverse complement strand
GAGAGAGAGAGAGAGAGAGAGAGAGGTTACCGACAGGGTTGGGTTGTGGGGAGGGGATGGGTTGCAGGGAGGGGGAAGGGCTGGGTTACAGGAAGGGGGAGAGGGAATGGGGTGGGTCGGGCTGGGGGGAGGGGATGGGGGTTGTGTTTTTGACCAAAGAAAAGAAAAAGAAATTTTTTTTTGTAAATGTTTTTTTTGTTTTTTTTAATATAAATTTTTTTTTTACACATGGCAGTTTAGGTGGCTAATTAGAGTTTAAATTGACCAAATTAAAGTGAAAAGGAGAAAATATTCATGTCACGTCATCAAAGACAACGAATCACTAACAGAAAATCAAACGGAGGTATTAACTTGAAACAAAATGAAAGTTGAGGCATGAAATTATAACTTTTTGAACCTGAGATATTAACTTGAAATCTGAAGTAAAGTTAAAGTATTAAATTGTAATTAACCCTTATTATTTTTACCTTTTTCAAATTAGAGAGTAAGTGAAATAGGTAACCACCTTAACTCCCTAAATATAAGGGCCCCCAAAATTTATGAAATTTTTATATACTTATTTATTATTTTAAACCCAAATTATACGAAGAGTTAAGTATCTCATTTTTATAGTTTATTTCGAACCTCTAAAATTTCATAATCAACCCTAATGGTCGTGCTCGTGCAAAACTTAATATGCATAAATATAATTTTATTCAAATGCAGACATTTACATCAACGTCTCACACCGAGCGCTCAGTGCATGTAGGCTGAGTACATGCACTAAGCGCTCGGTGTGAGACATTTACATAGTGCGAACGTCCACACTTGATCGAGCATGTGCATACACATACATATATATATGTATAGTTGCATTGGATTTTTTTAGCCAAAATGATATGCTCTCCTATTTTTAACTTGAAAATTCTCGATTTATCACAACTAAAAGAAGAAAGGGGGAAGAAATAGAAAACAAAAACGCCCTAATAATTTATCCTCTCTCATGAATCTTTTCTTGTGATTGAATCATTGAAGTATCAAGGCCACGTTTATGGTGGTTCTCTGATTAGTTCTTAGATTAAACAAACTTAATTATTAATGGTTCCCATATTTTTATTTGACCGGCCGTGGCCGTATTGATCAAAGAAGTTGCTCATCAATTTAATCCAGTCAACACGACAAAAACCCAACACCCATGCCAACTTCCCCAATTTTACTTGATTTAATTTACATCATTGTCTTTTCTTTATTTATATATTCAATTCATTATTTATTTTGTGCAAGTGGTGTAAGTAATGTATCAATTATGTATCAATTATTCATCTTAGACTGCACGTACATGTAATATAATTATTGTATTAATAGAGTATTTCCATGTAATTAAATAATTGTTTAAGTAACCGAGAAGGTTCGTCTTCATCAGTTCATCTGTACGTTCATGCCTGACCAAATTAATTTATATTACAAGGAACCCCAAATTTAGGGGCATGGGATCTTAATCACGTGGGACCGTTGCGTTAAGACTCACCTAAACCTATTAACCTAATTATATTTTGTTTGTTCATTATCATCAGTTTGTACTTTGTCAAGCAAAAAATTAGTCATCCCAAACCCCTGACAATGTCTTAATTATATATATATATATAGAGGGCCCTTCCATTAAGGGATCCCTCAGTTAGTGTTAAATGAGAGATCACCTTGTAGGGCTCACACGGGTCGTTTTGTGTTAATCTGAACCGTCCATTTTTTACATCTCCATTAATAGATCATCCCTGCAAAAAATTAACCAAATCGGAAATCATTTACCCGTTCGATTAAGCGGTCAAAGTTTAGGTGTTTATAGAGAAATTTGTTGTTCGTCCATTTGTTTTAAACTTTGACCGCTTAAACGAACGGGTAAAAGATTTCCGATTTGGTTGATTTTTTGCAGGGATGATCTATCAATGGAGATGTAAAAAATGGACGGTTCGGATTAACACAAAACGACCCGTGTGGGCCCCACAAAGTGATCCCTTATTTAACACTAAACGAGAGATCCCTTATTGGAAGGGCCCTCTATATATATATATATATATGAGTTTGTTAGGGATTTGATGTTGATCAACTTCAACTTAATTATTGGCATGAAATAATTATTAGGATTTGTATTTTGTAAAAGGCATCCTAGGTATCAATCAAGATCGAGAAAATGGGAACACACTTGTATTGTCTATATTGCTTTTGTCTGGATTATGCTGGATATTGCCACTTGCCCAACATCCATTTTGTATACCAAGTATTCATTATTAAATTCACGTTTGAAGACAAAGCCACAAGAGCTAGCATAGAATGATAGAAGCAATGCAACCTGCATAATATTTTTATATTCCTCTTATGACCAGCACATCTCTATGACCCAATATTATTAACTTATTCCCAATTCCTTTTATATTATTACTATTTTTAAACCCGTGCTTATTAACATAATTTGAGATTTCAATTGGGCTAGGCCATAACTTGAGATTTAATTAAAAAAACAAAAGTTAAGAAAACCTCCTAAAATGGTCATTGAAGGTGACGGGTATGTGGCCGAGACTTGGGGTGGGTAGAAAATAGTTAGCAAATGTATAAACTGATATTTTTATTATGTTTATCTCTTTTATCACATTCTAACGTATTGAGTGTGCATATTTATAAAAAGAAAGTTTTTCTTGTAAAATAGGCTCACCCGTGTATTAATTAATATGATTTTAAATTTTTTCCCTTCCTTCCGATCTTAGCTTTGAACAAAAAAAAGTAAAAAACACCTGAGAAAAAAGGAAGAAGAGAAATAAATTAATATGGGAATTTCGTGATGGAAATTAATGAGGTAAGATAGGAACGTGCAAGATCTGGCAAGAAGAAAACTGAAAGGTCCATGTGGGGTGGATGTTGGAATTGTGGATCTGATCCGAGTCATCTGATGGTGCAAAGCACGTGGTAAGTGAACCTAATTTCAAGTGCTTCATGACATAATCCTCGTAACATGGATCTTCCTTGGCTTATTTATTTAACAGTGCCAACAGCTGCTATTGCCGTGCCTCACGTTTGAGAATTGAGGCTTTGAGCTGTCACACACTAACACAAAACCCACAGTACTACTACTCTTTTGTATGATTATTATGATGATGTTTAGTTTTATACTATTATTAGGTGTAATGTAATAAGGAAAAAGCTAGCTAGCTTGATTTGAAGTGATATATAATTAGTCATACATTCATACATAAAGTCATAAATATATGCATCAACATTTGGTTATAAGTTTCCACAATGTTGGTGCCTCAACCACTTGGCAGATGGACCCTTTCTTCCTTTCTAGTTTCCATCATCAATCATGTTTAGTTGCATGGGCTTCACTTCTTCGGGCCTCAATAATGTGAGTCTTCTAGGGTCATGTGGCTCAATTTTAATAGATGGTAAAACAGCTCACAAAATTAATCTATTCAACAACCAAAAATAAAATTATTAAATTAACTATTTATTGAGAGATCTAAAGAGGAAGGGAACAATATATGTCAAGGAAATTGAAAAGAACTATCAACATTAAATAATCCAAAGAAACCATAAGTTTGGAGATGCCAAATATGTTAGGATCCTGCTAGAAATTCAGCCATAAAGAAATACAAGAAGTTATAATTGTTGAAATTTCTAGGCAAAGAAAATTTCACTAGAAGTTCAACAATAGAGACATGCAACAAGCTAGTCAGAATTTCTTGAGGAAGTTTCCTACAAGCACACTTAATTCATTAGGCCTTAGTCGGCAAAAAATTCTTTAAGAAAAATGAAGGGGTGGTGGTGCAATTATTTTTTGTTAAAGTATCATATAACTCAGTTGCATGAACAAAATGTAAATATATCTGATAAAATAAAATGGGGAAAATCTAGTTGGCATGAACAGAATGTAAATATTTTAATGGACTGCTTCATGATTTATTAGGTTCCGAATCTGTGAGCAAACCTGAAGTAATTGCATCTCCACTGCATTGAAACATATAAGGTATTATATAATCTAGATGCTTAAGTACAGTAATCATATATTCATGCCATTATTATATCTCGAGACTTCCATTTCGGTGTTTTAATTTTATAGTATACTGATTAAAGTCTTATGACTTTAAAAAATTTAGCTAAAGTCCAATAATATTATAATTATTCCATGTTACATAATATTGGTGCATTAGTTTCTATTTTTTTCACATATATAAGGTGTCGAGTGCTTGATGGCCATTTTCTAGTGTTCATCAATGCATTTTTACTTATTCTTCAAGCACTGGTTTGTCAGCTTTATATTAGGTTTTAACTCTGAGATTTTAAGTCGAATCCTCCACAAATTTCATTTTATACCTTAAAAAAATATAAGGTAAACCTGTACTTTATAACCTAAAAAAAAAAAGGACATATTTATTTGAAAAGTCAATAGTTAAAGGACTTTATTTAGAAAAAGTAGAAGCCATAAGATTTTTTTCAAATAAGAAATATTAGAAAGACTAAACTCTAATTTTTTCTATTATATATTACCTATGTTATTTTTTACTTCGTTGAAAGTTCTCCACTGTTCATGTAATTTTAAAAAATTCTTCCATTTCTTATAGGTTCAGTATATTATATGAATTGTTATGTATATGATATTCCATATAGGCTTATAACATTGAGATTATTAGGCACTAACTGATCATATCTTTGAAGATCTTAAAAAGACCAACACCAACTAAAGAAAAGTACCATGAGATGTGTCACCTATTTTTGGCCTCACATAAAAATTGAGGTGTCAATTAATAAGCATATGCTTTTTCCATGACAAACTCTTGTTGTGGTAAAATTGGAGACAGAATGTAGGATAGATACCTAAACTAGTTCTAATATTATATATTATGAGGGTTTTAATGCGTGGGGTTCAAATTTAAAGTAAGCATTTCTCTCCAAAGATTAATTACCAAAAGACTAGAAAAAGATTTTTTTGTTTCTTGCTGAAATATTAGAAAATAAGAAAAGAAGATTGGGATATGGTGCTTTTGGAAGAAATGGGCCATCCAATATTTTAACCTCTAAAACTTTTCTAATATTTATGTTATGATGGTGTTGAAACTTGAAAGAGACTATAAAAGGAGAAGTGAAATCTACGTTTTCTATTTCTTTGGTCATGTGTTGAGTTAGTGGAGATGTTCACATAAAGGCCATTATCTGGGCATCAAAAGGGAATTTCAATGTCCATGATGGCATTATCCACCATTAAATAATTAGGTGGCAGTGCACTTTTTATGGGGATTATGGGCCACCTGCATTATGCACTAACAGTAATTGCTTTGCTCCTTGAAATTTGAAAACATGGACTAGTTGAGGTCAATTCATACATCACACTTGTGTTGAGTTATATAAACCCAACAACTAAGGCCAATTAGCTTAAGAGATATCAATTGCATTATATATTCCATTAATTGACTCCTGACCTCCTGGGTTTGATGATTTGATTAGACATTTAGACCAGAACCAAAAAGGAAGACAGACTTGATTTTATAAGCTGTGCAGACCATCATATCCATATCTTCTCAAGGTTGGGTTTGGTTCCTCGTTCCTGCACTATCACTATGACCTGCTTTAATCATGGACCTATAGTTCAAGTCGCACCATACACATGAGTAAAGGTGTTACCATCATGTGTTTCCTTGATACATATTGTTTTTATTTATTTATTTATCATATCAATACTCAAATTTAGGGATCTAAACTTTTATCTGCGGCTTCCAATGCCACTTGAGTTTAAGCTCTTGTACTGATATATATTGTTAGACTCATGGGAATCAAAAGATTGCGTGCTTAGGCTTTCTCATCTACAATTCTCTACCACGAGAACGACAGTTTACAACAAAGATATTTCAGTTTTAGGTTTACTTTGGATTAATTGAGTTTAAGTTTACTTGCAGCAACCAGTAACTTCCCATTCTCAAAAGCATTAAAGCATTAAGCAAGCATGGGGACTCTATTCCCTTTGAAAAATCCTTTCCACATTTTGTGGGTTGGTTTTTTAAGGCCCAATATGGCAATTTTGGAGCCAAAAGTACGATGCCTTAATGGAATTGGGCTTGAGTGAGCTTCCAGCAACCAAAGGGTTCGCTGTAGGGTTGTAGACAAGCCCATGGAGGAGCTATTGGACTAGTTGTTATGGGCACCCATTGTGCTTCACCTTCACAACGTGGTCCGATTTCAATGTAGGAACTATACAAGTCTGTCATTCAAACCCCATTGCCTTCCATTTATTTTCAGAAGAAAAAGTAGAAACAAAATGGATGATAGACGTTGTTGCTGCTATACAACCCCTAGCCCACCACCACAAACTGTTTGTTGCTTGTATACACTACGATTCACTATCACCAAAAAGAAGGCAGAAGGCAAGTTGTGTTCTAAAATCTTTATGATTCAACAAAAGGAAAAAAGTAGATAAATAAAAAGCATTAATCGACACCCTAATTTTGACCCAAACTGAGGTCCCATTATACACTAAACATGTAAAGATAAAGATCCCATACCAGTCTGAATTGAACAATCATAATCACAGACAATGTATCCCTATTCCACAACAACAGATCAAGAAAAAAAAAAAAAACTGGTAACTATCATGTCAAGCAGGTTAACGTGCATGGAGATGAGGACATCAATCTTGTCTTGTATGATAAACTGATAATAAATCAATGCGTGCTACACAAAGAAAATTCA
This sequence comes from Dryas drummondii, assembly GCA_003254865.1. NCBI lineage: Eukaryota > Viridiplantae > Streptophyta > Magnoliopsida > Rosales > Rosaceae > Dryas > Dryas drummondii. The sequence continues at coordinate 622,959 of QANW01001882.1, read as the reverse complement.
AACCTACCAATCAAGTTTATAGTTATTGCACACGTAAATCAGAAAATGAGTAACAAAAGAAGAACAGGATTTCTATTTTTGAAATCACATTGCAAAACTCAAAATTCAGGAAGACATACACACTCAATCTTCTCTAGCAAAATTTGAAATAAAGCAAACTACCATAAAGGAACTAAAAATAAAATTGGAGGAAGACACTGGTAAATGAAAGCATAGAAACTTGTATGTATGCTACGCTACATCGTTTGTCATCCACAGTATCTTTTCTCTATGTAAGTTATGGAAAACAAATGCAGAGCCACAATCACTTAGAGAAATCTCTGTTGAGACAGAATTGCTCGCTTCATCCAGAGCCATTCATAGGCACAAATAGCTCACTACATAAATAGCTTTATTCAAAGCCCAGTAAAGTTATGCAATTGTCTTTTGAGGCAAGAAGTATATACAAAAGCTAAAACCAATATCATAATATCACATTAATGTTTCCTTTAGCAGCTATATAAATATGATTTGGAACATTCTATTACGTCTAAAATCCCGAAGCTAAAACTATTCCAACTACTAAGACAATTGCAGAACAATAGCCTAAGAAATTCAACGGATTTAGGTTTATCATGCCCTTTTATCACCTGGTCACTGCTACCACATACTGTATCTAAATGTCCTATTCCAATCTGCTATCTAATGTTCCACTTTAACTTATTTTATGAGCATCTAGCAAAAACTTCACTTGCCATACGGACATTTAAAACTCATAGAAAATTATTAAAGATGTACATATATATATATATAAGATTATAAGAATAGAGACCTATATTTACTACTCAGAAGAAATATTAACAGAGAATGAAAATGTATATGCCATGCTTTTCCAAATAACCATTTTGATATAAATTGTGTTGTTAGTTCCCTTTAAGATGCAAATTAAACCATAACATTTACTGTCACTTTAGGTCATACTTCTTGCTCTGCTATTCTAACATGACTAATAACAAATATTCATACTTGAACTCGAATGTAGGCCCAGCTGCTCAGAGTTCATTAAGGTCACAATTTGCTCTCACATGTGCTATTTTTGCTTCCCATGCCTTCAATCATATTGTTCTTTAATTATAATCAAGCATACATATGACACAATCATGTTATTTTTTATTTACTACCACAAACATTTATGAAGACCAAATAATATATATTACAACTGTAAGGATAAATAAACTGCATTTCTTCTCCAGGAAATAAAGCATGGAAATTTGATCAATACATGGATTCAACATGCCAATTCATCTCACCTCTAAAATATAAAAATATAATAAAGCCATAGGTGATAGATTCATATAAACTTAAAAATTGAAAGCGCCAAATATATATCCCACCAATTTCATGAAATAAAGTAATCAGTACATAAGCCAGCATCAAAGATAACAAGCTCTCAGAATTTATTTTCTTTTTCGAAGACAACACAAATAAAATTAAGAGAGTGAAACCCATATGACTAGTTCTGTGTACTTTAATGCTTCAGCAAGCACTACTGACAACCTACCAATGTGTTGGCACTTCAAATTATTGAACCTATTCCTATCCTACATGATGCCAACCATTAAAATTTCTCATGTCACTGAACTTGGGGGAAGGCCAATTTGATGGAGGAAAATAAATAGAAGTTCAAAAAGGAAATTAAAAAAAAAAAACTCAAGATCCCTAATTCCAAGAAAACATTCAATTGAATCTTGAGTAAAATCTAAAATTCTTCCCCATTCTCCCCCACCCAAAAGGGAAAAACAATCAAAAAAGAAAGGGGGAAATTACCAATTAGCAAGACACCTGTGTCGATGGACAAACCAATCTTATACATCTGAATCTTCAGCATCCCATTACAGCACAATTATAAACAAAGTTACCCGACTGCTTTCTCGCAAGCAAGTTCCACTGCGGAGGACCTTCACTAGGAACCCATGCATTGATCTCTATGAAACCTTCACCCAGAGCCCTAGGCCCACCAATCACAATAAGCCGGTCTCCACAAGCCCTAAATGCAAGGCCCCAACCATTCATTGAAACTGCCCGCTCAGGCAATCTCCCCACTGTAAACCACTCTCTTCTCTCTTTGTCGTATTTCCTCACCTCCATGTCAGCATAGTCAGCCGCATACAATTCATTATTTACCACTGCAACAAGAGGTGGTGCCTCAGCCGTTGCAGGCATCTCAGTCTCTCTGGCTGCACCACTCCGTCCAGGAGACATGTTAGGTATTTCTGTCCATTTTTTCGTCTTTAAATCATACTCTTCTCCACATGTAAGAACCTTTATATCAGTTCCCCCGATCCCACCAATAACATAAAACTTTTCATCCATAAAGACCCCAGAACACATCTTCCGGGGCTTATTCATGCTTGGGAGTGTCTCCCAAGTCTGAGTCTCAGAATTATATTTCTCAGCAGAGCTGAGTATAATTCCCTGAGAGTCGCAACCGCCTGCCAAAATTGCAATCTCCTTAAGGCTGGCAGACCCAAACAAGCATCTTGGGGCATTCATCCTCATTCCAGAGGACCATGAATTTGTCAGAATACTATACCTAAAGATTACATGGGAAGTCACCTCCTTACCAAATACAAGAAGCTCAGTGCCCACGGCTAAAGATTCCTTATCCGAACACATAAAGCATTCATTGGAAGTCATTCTTGGCAAGTGCATCCACCGGCGGCGATTGGGATCAAAGGCTTCCCATTCAAGTAAGTGGCAAGAGAAATAAATCCAATGCTCAATGACATCATTCTTCCTCCTCAGTTGATAGAGCTCCCCACTCCTAATTAACGAGCGGAAGCTCTTGTTCAAAGAGGCAAGGGAACCATAATCAGACCTCGAGCAGTGAATTAGGCAGCTGATCGAGTTGTCCCGACCAATGCGATGTATAAGGGAATCAGATTCCGAAGAGCCCCCAGCATGACACTGGTCCTCGGCTTGCTCACAAGAAGACTGAGTGGTCGCAACCATGTCACAACAATCCAATGGCTTACACAACTTCCTTTGCCGATTCTCTTTGTCATCTTCACCATCAAATTCTGATTGGCGCTTGCCATTAGAAATATCGAGCCGACGATAAGTCATGTAAGGCCACTTGCTTTCTGGCTGGCAAGAGCTCAAAAACACCCTCGAGAACAAGCAGGACCGACCCTCCAACATGTCTCCGAGAAACAATCAATTGAAAGGCACCAAATTCACAGACCCAATTCTATCCAAAGCCTCTTTTGTGAGTAAAATGACAAATTCCACGGATAAATCTTCCAAAATCTAAGCCCCCAAGTCCCTCAGGAAACTCGGTCAAAATACAGAGACAACCTATTCAGAGAGAATTAAAACAAATTTTATTCAAAAAAAAAAAAAAAAGAAGTTCGATTTTCTTGCTCAAAAATATTTTCAAAAGACAAATGTTTATCATGAATGCATGAATTACATGACGAAAGACCAACTTTTTCCACTCTGTATGTCAATTTTTCCGCTTTACGAATCCAATAAACAGACGACCCAGATAAATTACCTCAAGAAAAAAAAAAAAAAAAAAAAAAAAAAAAAAAAAAAAACTCTATCAATGATTTTCTTTTCTTTTAATATGTGAGAAAGTCAAAATGCCTCCGTTGGAACAAAATTTGTTAAAAAGGACACAAACCCCAGAAACCAGAATTCCACAGACAATTTAAATGAAAGCTATAGATCAAAATTTGGACACTTTGTTTGGAAATAAGAAACAAAAATCTTTGAATTTCAAGAAAGGAAAATCGAATCGCTATTCGAACATTAAAATTGTAAACTCAGTAATTAAAATCAGCACAGAGTTATAAAAGTCGGACTTCAATTTCCGACTTCTAATCTATCTCCCAACAAAAAATATTTAAAAAGCTAAAATCCAAATTAGATCTGTTCACAATTGGTTATTCGTAATAAACCTTTTTTATTCAACAATTTTTCCCATATAAGAAAGCAAGATAAATTAATCGAAAAAAAAAAATAAGAAATGAAAAGAAATGCGAGGAGGGACTTAGTGACTTACGGATTGGATAAGAAGAAAAGGACCTGATTGGAATTTTCAAAATTTTACAATCTCTCTCTCTCCATTTCTATCTCTAGCTCTCACTTTAAACTGTGTTGTGCTGCGCTGCTGTTTCTGTTCTTCGCGTTTCTCTCTCTCTCTCTCTCTCTCTCTCTCTCTCTCTCTCTCTCTCTCTCTCTCTCTTTCTGTAGTTGTGAGTTGTCCTTTGGATTCTCTCTGCAAATCAGAGAAGGCTTTGGGCTTTGGCTTTGGAGCAAAATCTTTAAGAAGGCCCCTTTATCTCTCTTAAACCCATTTTTTAAAATTTTTTAATAAATTAATAATGTTTTTATTTAATATTCTTTCCGTGTTTATTTGTTGGTTTTTGTTTTTTTCGATCCTAAATAATTTATTTTATTCGTTAATAGATAGAAGGAAGAGAAGAAGATGAAGGTGGTGGTGAAGCTGATGGTGGATGTGGGCCCCAACAAAAGCTGAGAGGTTCTTACGAGGTCGCCGTTATGGAACCGGGAACCGGTAAGCGCCGGTAACGACACGTGTTGACTGGGGGTGACTCATAACTGTTCCTCTCTGGTCTCTACGGCCAGTCGACGACTCCGTAACCATTACATCTTTTCCAATCCGTGAAAGATCCAATTTCTCGTCTACGCGCTGAGTCAATTTCTCAGACTTTCCGGTTCATTTTGGCTTCCCATTGGAGGGTTTGAATCGCCTGCGACGCATGAGATGAAGGGCTCCTTACACTCGTTGCTTTTTTGGTGGTTACGATTTTTAAATCATTACAAGGAACATTGTAATTATCCGTATTTGACTGGTCAAATCTGTTTTTAACTTCTTCAGTCTGGCTTTGGTATTATTAATTTCATTATTGCTTGGAAATTTATGATACGGCCACTTTTATATCAAGTTTTATGAGGGATTCGACCCATTTTATTAAAAAATTAAACGGTTTAATTTTTACTTACAGAGGAGACATCAATTAATTCAATTTTAAATTGATTATGACTACCCATCCATTAATTTGAAAAGAGAATTGTTGGGTTTGTTTCCCTTTAAAACGTCTTCTCATTTGATGCATTTGTTGTTGAGTATTATTCTCCTAAATATGAAAATCGGGTTTTGTAGAGTGTGTCCTTTTCTGTAATATTTCAAAATTAAGGCTCTTAATTTCTCACTTAAACGCCATATCAAAATCAGAACTCTCCATATAAATGTAATTGAGTAACGTTTTAACTTTAGTGTGCAATAGATAAAATGTTATGTTCAGCATGAAGTGCGGTAACACTCCATAAATTACACAATGTTTAGGTTTTGAAGTTTTAGAATAATTATTTAATTAGTTTAACAATATAAAGATCACTTATCTATCAAGAACATATCAGATTTCAAGAAAATAAAAAATAAAACTTAAGTTATTGAAAAGGATAAATAGGATTGATATGGAAATTAAAGCCATCTAATTATTGAGGCATAAGTGTATAACTAATTATTAGTTACGATTTTTATGAATAAACTGTTATAATTTTTTTAAAATTACATATAAAGTTATTTGGGGCTTTCAAACTCACACAATCTCTATAACTTGAAACTTTGTTTATATTCTCAATTTGATATCTATCTTCGTTGCCCTACATTTTAGATGTTAATTTTTTAGCTTATTTTTTAGAATTTACATATTCGATATTTTTTTTTCCCGAATATATTCAATTTTTTTGTTGTTGAATATATTCGATTTTTCACTCAACTTACTATTTCAAGCACTTCATCTTATTCTGTCAAATCAAATTTTGGTATCAACAGCACACATCAACTTTCCAAACCCATATGTCATTGCACCTAATTCATTTAAGAAAAGTTGCTATAATAACAGAAGTTGCAATGAAATTTTTCCCTGTTTGCCTGAATGTTCACGCTGGGCACTTGCACTTTTAAATCACGTGTAATTCAATTGATATGTAAGTCTGAGAGACGTGTCAAATAATTACATTTCATCAACTTTCACTGTGCCTAAACTCTCAATAATATTCGTTTCAAATTTTAATTAGCAACTTTATGACATATAGATTAGTAATAGCCTAACAGGACATGCGCAACCACACTTTCCTACCTAAACCCTAAATCATCTTTTTTTTTTCCTCTTAATTCCCGCAATTGCCCTTGATTTTCACAGATGTTTATCGTGTTTACATAAAAAATTGTAAATGAAAAGAAGCGTTTTACCCTTTGGTGGAGAACTCCAAGTAGCCCAAGTTTCAGTCAAATCACGAAAAGGGTGAAGGTGGTCTTTAGTCTTCTCCTATAATCATCACCACCCCTGCCTCCAAATTCAACCTCCAAAAAGAGAACGGGATAAGGAATAGGATGACAAATACAAAACAATGGATTGGGGAGGGGCAGTTGTGTAATTTCAACTGGACGGCCCATTTGACCACGTCAAAATGTAAATCGAACAAACATGCGGTATTAATTTACATTATCTCTAAGACAATATTGGTGAGAGGGTGTGATAACGTATTGGACGTGTGTCGTAATCTGACTATGAAGACGGTCACTTCTGGCGTTCATCGTTCAATCCAATCTTCCACCAACTACCAAACAAAAAACAGGTAGAAAATAAAACCATTGGAAAAGCAAACAAGGCAAAATCATTTGTTGTTGTTGGTGTGACAAATTTTGAGTCAGCTCTGTGTGCTGTGTGATGGATCTCAATGTGAGTATTGAAGCTAGCTAGCTACAAACAATCGCGCACTCACTGCTAGCCTGGCAACTGGTCCCACCGACTTTTCTACCCTTCCCTTCTACGACTCTCAAAATTCGCATCACACGGCCCAAAATTACCCGCTAGTTTCACGAGATTTTGACCATCCAAATTCCACAATTTCTAACGACATGTGCTAATTATTCTTCCCCATAAACACAATCTATCATATATTTGTTTTTTCTTTATCATAAAACAAAACAGGAAAATCTCCATTTGGACCAATAAATATTTGCCAATATTAAGTATTTTGTTTTTTTTTTTCTTTAGGTATTTTATTGTAGATTTTATATATTTTATTTTGTACCTTGACATTTTCCTTTCGTATCAATAGGTATTTCATTTTGTACAGTTAAATATTTCATTTTTGTACCTTTAGATATTCATTTTGTACTTTAGAAACTTTAATTTTTGTACTTTTACACATTTCAGGTACCTTTAAACATTTTATTTTTTTTACCTTTAAATCATTTTTTACATATGTAATTTTCTTTTCTACTTTTTGTCTCATTATTATTATTATTATTTTCTATTTCAACTAAAAACAAAATCAAAACATTATCTAACATATCTTTAAGTTTTCGATATCTCAATCTAACTAAGTATCCAAGATTAGAAGATTATACAACTTACCTATTTTACTAGCGCTGTTGTTAATAAGTTTCACATGAATTGCATATTATGATGATTTTATCATGCATAATGGATGATACTTTTTTTTTGACCAATAAAAAAAAAAAAAGTATATGCATAATAATTAGTTGGTTTAATGAATGATACTTAATTTCTCATGCATAATAATTAGTTGTCTAATGAATTATAAAAAGAAATTTTGAGTTCGAATCTCATACATAATAATTATTTACTAACAAAAAAAGGTTAATAGAACAAAGTGAAAATAAATTGAGATGTGAGACATTTTTCTATCTAAATTTTTTAAAACACGCACTCATGCACGTGCAGGGAATAGGCTTTGTTTGGGCATTGATTGTTGTTGTTGTTGCACATGTCAGTGGACCAATTTAATTACTACTTATTACTAACTTTAGTAAACACTTGTAGTTGTTGTTAAGTAATGACAATAAATAATTAAAGAAATGTTATCCATTTTTTTATTAACTTTTTTTATTCTGTAATATAAATTTATGATTGAAATAATTTATTTTTTAGATTTAATTATAAAGATTATCTCTATAAAAAATTAACTAAATTAAAAATTATTTGATTATATAATTAAGATTAAATAAACATAATTTAATTCATCGTTTGTTTATTTTTTAATAATTTATAATTTACTTAATTTTTTACAAATATAATTTTTAAATAATTATCTAAAAATTAATAATTTTAATCATAAAAATATAACGTGAAATTAAAATATTAAAAGAGAAAGGTGAACAAAATAAATTGGAGAAGTTAAATAACATTCTCCAAATATTTATACCCAAAATAAAAGAATTGTATTTTCTCGATATACCAGCCATGTGAATATTTCCATCGATTTTGCGCGCGCCCATTGAGGGCCAAAGACATTGCTCTAGGAATGCGCGCCACGTGTTGGCGCACGCACGTGGGTAGCTCTTAGTGGACGCTAAAATGTTCAAAAAGCCTCAATTCCGTTTCTTTTTCATTATTAAATTAATGCTTACAATTTTGTTGTCCGATTAAATTAAGCTATATTTATACGGCCGCCTCTGTATTTTCCTATTATATCGCTTAAGCCAGAAATACCAGCTGCACACGTGGGAGAATGTCCGTCTGTACCGGCTTTTGCTTTTTACACAATTTTTTTAATCAAAAAATTATGATTAAATGTTTCATTTTAATTATTATGTATTAATATTAAATTCTCAAAAGTATTTAGTTGTAATTTTTTCTCCAAAGAAAATTGATGGATGAGGATGAAGACTGTTTATTTTTTTGGTCAAATGAGGATGATGACTCACCTGTTTATCAAGATTCAAGACAGACATTTTGGTTAGGGTGCCAATTTGGTGGTTTAGGAATTATGGGTTGTGACCAATAACAACTACTTTTTTTGCGACCTTTGCATGTCTTGGTCTCTAAATAAATCTTGTATGGATTGGAAAAATTATCCCTTGAGATCCAAGTGTCTATCTTGCCACTCTTTGCTGAAGTACTTTAACATCCAAGTGTCACTTGGCTAGAGATTTGACATATGCATTTAAATGATCTTTCACCCAACACTTTTTTCTAATTTCCTCAACAACGAATAAGTAAAATATTTTTCTTTATACAATTATATGAAAAAATTGTTGAAATCTTAATTAGTCAATTCTTGATAGCTATCAGTATGTGCATGGCTTCAGATTGTCACAGAACGACTCGTGTGGGTCTTAACAAGATCATACTTCAATATAAATAAATTGAGATATACATCAATAAAAAGAGTCTCTATATATATTTCAATCTAACAATATATAATTAGGTTGTAAATTTGAAAAATATATTCACTCAAGAGCCAATTTACTTTTTCTTATTGTTAAGAGACCTTGGTTTTCTCGAATCAAAGATAAGGTGAGTGAAGTTAGTACATGCATGAAGCATACATGAAAAAAATAAAAATTTTCATGCAATATAGCAAGTAAAATTAGAGTTACCAAATAGACTTGAAAGAAGTATCGATTAGGGTCTTACTTAAGTTATTTGTTTAGATCGATGATACATAAATTGATAAACATATATATAAATCCAATAATAAATATTGGGAAATTAGGCTAAACACAGCCATGTGCGAACATCATCTTTATTATGGATCTTAAAAGACAAACAAAATTAATGGAGATATAAATGTGAGCATACTAGAATAGGAAGGAATAGGATAATCGAACAAACTTCAAAACCAAGCAACTCCACTATCTCATCTCCAACCCACAAAAAAGATTCTGGCGTGCACTCACCTAATTTATAATAACAACTATAATAATAATAATAATAATAATAAAATAATCTCTCTCTCAGATCATGAACCGAGGCACTCTTTTCTCCAATGCTGCCCCCCCACGTGTCACTCGTTTGTGCAAAGACGTGTGGGTCATGTGGAGCATTATTGGACCGTGAGAAAGCTGTGTAAATTAATCACTGACTAATCGCAACTCTTACACATTAATTGAATAATTTCAAACTCCAAAGTGCTCTGCTCTCTGCACTAGTAGTCTAGTACAAGTGTACTACTACTCACCAGCGAATTAAGATTTCACACCACACCAAACATGGTCATCAAAAGCCAAAAAGACCAAATTAACAAAAGTTAACCGAAAAAACGCCCTTTTTTCAATTCGCTTATACATCTTATCACCTTATTATTATAAATATAGAATATGCTTGTAATTAGTCCCAAGTCTCTAATTAGTCTGATGCAGGTCATTGACTTGAATATTTATATGTACTTGAGTTTGTTTGTATATTAGTTGCAATGGTTTTCTGGAGCACTGCTGAGCACGCAATCTAGTAAGCAGTAGCTCTTAAGTTAAACGAGATTGCTCTTTCACTATCTCATTGGCTCCTAAGATTTAGAGTGGGGGTTTGAGCTGTTTAGGTCCTTTAGGACTAATTTGGAGGGAAATTTGACCAATTATTCACAAGTAATTAAGACTTGATATTTTGCTACATGGGGTTAATTAGGGAATCTGCAGTCCTTTTCATACAAGTAACTACAACTAATTAATTAGAAAAGAAAAAGTAGCTTCTTGTTTTCTTTAAATTTTGAATGAATTTGAGGTTGAAGGTGGTGGTGGGGGATATAGGGCAGTGGTTGTTGCGATGGTGGTGGTGGAATTTGTCTTAATTTGTTTTGGAGTGCAAGAGAAGTGAAATAGTGTTTGGAGGGGGCTACCCATGTGACTTGTATGGTTGTTTGCAAGACATATATAGCTAGCTTAGCTTGCATGTTAGTTTGGGTTTTATCTGTCAAGGCTCATTTACAACGTCATACAATTACAAAGGCTTTAAAATCAACCACCTTATTCAATTTTAAAGTATTAATTATATATCTTCATACTCTGTTTCTCTTTTTTAAGTTAAAATATCTAGTACATACTTAAACCCTAATATCTTCACCTTTATTAATTATATATCTTCATACTCTGTTTCTCATAACTAAATTATTATAAGGGTGCAATATGTGGCAACCTCTACGTCATGTCATACGTTGTAATCAACAAATTAAATAATACATCACATGCAATTTCAAACATTTAATCCCACTATTAATTCTTCGTCAAATTATGTATATATTTTTGTACATAATCACATACATATTGTAGTCTAAAGTTATCTGTTTTTTTGTTTGTTTTTATTTTGTTTTTATAAATTTAGAGAGATAGTATTTGATTTTGAAACATATTCCCATAAAATGAAAAGAAATATTATTAAATTGATAATTAATTGATCAGATAGTCCAAAATTAACAAATACAAAATAAAGACGTTTTTTAGATAAAGATTGGATGGGGTTGTCTAATCTTCAATTAGAGCAATTTAGTCAACAATTAGCATAAAAAGCCAAGCGGGAAAGGTCAATACAATAGACGTAGTCCTTGTGTTCTCCCTCTATTTCCACAAAACGAATATAATCTCACAAAACATTGTTAGGCAAACGTCACCTTCAACCCTCATCTCTCTCTCTCTCAAACTTCATTTGTGAATTTTGCTTGCTATACACAGTCACATACTCATCTTGTAGATGATTGCTTTATGTCGTCTTCACACATAATAAAGAGGGGAACAAGAAATCCGTGAATTTCGCCAAACCAAAGCAACCGACCTTGATTTAAAAAAAAAAAAAAAAAAACCTAATTAAATACAAATGCTCATGTAAATGAAATGACCACATTCATGACAATGACTTGGGTCCATTAAGGGAATGGAAAAAGATCATTACACGTCCTAATATATCAAAAGAAAAAAGAATCTTACATTTAATTTTAAGCTTTACCTAACACATATTTCCCTTCTTAGCCTTCAAAAAAGCCAAAGATTTAGATGCTTTGCTTCAATTAATGATACGACTTTGAACATTTTTGCCTATCAAAACGAACTTTTTATTTTTATTTTATTTTTCAAGTTGGGGTTTGGGGATTTCAATTCTAGCTAGAGCAGTAGGCTCAAATCACCCATCTATCCTAATCATGGGTTGCTCGTATAATAAGTGGAGCATTTATAAATTGATTGATGAAGTTAATTAGATATTTGATATTGGTAAATGAATTATTCTTTGATCGCTTATAATATGCTTAATTTTCGAAATATTGCATGTTCCTCTGAGCAATTGTCAATTTAATAAGGACAGGTGGACGTGGAAGATTAGTTGGGATCGTCATATATATATATATAGCTAGCTAGCTAGGTTTAATTAATTTGATTTATAAGAATTAACTGTAGTGACCCGGAATCAATATTTGAATAAAATTGTAAAAACCATATATAGACCAATTAAGTGGGGTTGAGAGACAAACCATGTTGCAATTACTTTTTCTTTAGCATTTTCCCCCCATTTACACGATGCCATGTCAAGGAAGTGGAGAATTAATTTTATGCTGATGATCAAGTGATGATTAATTTCCCATTAAGCATAAATATTTACATATATATATATTATTTTGCATATGAATTGTGTACCTGCCGCACTCCAAAAATTAATGTCCGGGTAGAGAATATGTATTTTTATTCGCTATATTAGCAAATGAGTCCCTGCAGCTGCAGGGTCACTTTAATGCTGCGAAAGTGAACAAAATTAAATGGGAGTTGCGTGTGAGTAACTGCTGGTTGAAACTTGAAAGTGCCGTACATGCTTTATAATGGTGTATGTGTGTGTTTATTTTTTGTTTCTAGTTGTGTATAGAGGTCGATCAATTAATAATAATGGGGTGTATGTTACCAATTACTTTACGTGAGATGGCATCCATTCTAAATGCCCAACTCATTTGCACAAGTGGGACATCCTCTTCTGCAGTTTTTGTTGTTATTTAGTTGATGAGGATATATGAATTAATGGAACTATGGAAGTCTTGGAGATGTCTTTAAAGTTGATGGTGATGAATGAAATGCGTGCATGCCATTAAACATTTAATTAAATGCAAATTAAACTTACTCATCAGCATGAATTAAAGGTAGAAATTAAAGTAAGATGTGGGCTATGAAAAACTAGCTTACTCATTCATGAGTAGTCTTGGCGCGCATTAGGGCTTGCATAAGATAGGAGATGGTTGAAGATGTGAATGAAAACAAAAGCAAATTTGGTTCTGTTTTTGGGATGTATATGATATACTTTTGGCTTTTATTCTTTAGATACCTATATACCCTATGCTTTTGAAATTTTTTATTCTTCTAGAACATGCATATGGTCGGCAATTTGAACTTGATAATTAAGATCGATATGGGAAACATTTAATTGGGCATTTGATAATATCCACCAAACGCAAACAGGCTGTAAGCAAGGTGTCATGGAACCCAAATTCTATGATTTATGAATGAGCACAAGGAACAGATATACATGATTCTAAATAATTTTCATTCTTTTCCCATCGCATCAAATTAAATAATGTAAATCAAAGTGGGCCGGGCTAGACAACATGCATGCAGGCTTGTTAGGGCCCAATTTGAACCCATTATTGAGATTGTAAGTGAACAAGGGGGTGGAACGCAGAGAGAGAATGCCAGCCAGCATTGGAAGAAATGGAGAATCAGATTCTTTAGGGGAGAATTAATTCATTGATTTTGATTGACAAACAAATGATGCAGTTATTGATGAGAAGAGTATCAATGACATTGCTAGCCAAATAAAGGACTAAAGGAGTTGGCACATATGCTTAGACAGAATTCCAATGAATGTGAGCCGTTGAAAGAATTAATGAATGAATAAATTGAGTGCATTCACAAATCATAATCAAGACATTGCTTACTCCAGTTGAAGTTGTAAACTGGTAAGAAATGGAAAAAAGAAAAAAGAAAAAAAACTTATAAACATCCATAATATCTGTCTCTCATTACGTCTTACTCACCAAATATTGGCACCTAATGATTGATAAGTATGGGATTAGAAGGGTCGCGTAGTGTGGGCCGGTGGTGAATGGAGAAGCCCATCTACGGTTTTCATCATTGGACAAACAAGGCTCAGCGTCGTAGGCATGGGCCCAGTTATTCCTAACCAAAAGCATGGGGCCGGCAAGATGTGGGTCATGGCATCCAACGAAAAAAATCCAAAAAACGAAAAGTGCACCCAACGATTAAACCAATACACCCAACATTCAAAATCTTTTGCAAAAAAATTTCAGTCTTATTATTTGGTCTACAAGTCTTTGGTATTAGTTGAAGTAGCGACGGTTGGTGGGATAATAAGTTAAGGATTTAATTTTCTTTAATGTAGGAAATAAAAGATTAATTTACTAATTAAAAAACTAAGAAAATAATAATATCAAAGAAAATGAGTCAGTTATGCTTAGTCAACTTCGTGTTTTCTGTTGAAATTATTCTGTATAACCGATATACTGTCACGTAGTATAACTAATTTATGTATTATAATATGAGTGAATGTTATTAATACTATACTTATAAATATAAACATATTGTCCAATAATATATTTATACGTTAGATTGATTACACCACGTAGTGATATATACCTAATAATTTTTCGATAAGACGGGGCTGAACCGCCAACTGGGGGGAAACCCTTTTTATTTTTTAAATTTAATTTTGTTAATCAGCACACCTAACTGGGTAGAATTATAAATTAAAAATAGTTTCGGGCCCATTTAATAAATAAAGAAAGAAACATTGGGCCCAGTCCAGTAGCTCTCTTGGGTCATATAGAAGTTGGACCTGATGAAGCCCTAATAACCGCCAAAAAAAAAAAAAAGGAATCGATTTGTTTCGGTAGTAACGGTAGTTGACGCCGAAATGAGATGAAGGGCGGCATATTTCGGGGAAAAATGTGGAGCCGTAAATCGGCATTGATCGGATTGAGCTGGTTTTGGTTTTACACTAGAGTTTTCAGTGTCGGCGGCGCTTCGTCTACAGAATCGGTACTCGGATCCGCCCGCGTTGTTTTTCAGACGAATTATGGTGACATCGAATTCGGGTTCTTCCCCAACGTGGCGCCCAAAACCGTTGATCACATATTCAAGCTGGTCCGTCTTGGGTGCTACAACACCAACCACTTCTTCAGGGTCGACAGGGGGTTTGTGGCCCAAGTAGCTGACGTGGCCGGCGGAAGATCGGCTCCGATGAACGAGGAGCAGAGAAGAGAAGCCGAAAAGACCGCCGTGGGTGAGTTCAGCGATGTGAAGCATGTCCGAGGTATTCTGTCTATGGGAAGGTATAGTCTTGAGTCTTGACTCTTTCTGATTCAGTGATTTTGTTGAAGTTTGAGCTCTTGAATTCTACTTGATTTTGGTGTAGATATGAAGACCCAAATAGTGCTTCATCCTCTTTTTCAATACTTCTTGGAGATGCCCCTCATCTTGATACTCAAGTATGCTTACTACACTCTGCTAGCAATTCATGATTCGTGGTTACTAATCATTAATACTTTTTCAGTATGCAATATTTGGAAAAGTTACTAAAGGTGATGAGACCTTGAAAGCGCTTGAGGAACTCCCTACTCGTCGTGAGGGGATTTTTGTAATGGTATGCTTATTGTTAATTATGCTTTCTAAACCCGACAAACTTAGAATTGTAATCTGTCCTTCAATGTGTAATGTCTGATGCAAATATATTCTAGATGGGTCTGGGAACTGTGGCCAAAACAAGCATTTTTCATTCTCCCTTGGCTTGAAATATTATTCTCATTATTTACTTCTTCTTTTCCCAGCCTACTGAGCGCATAACAATTCTGTCATCATACTACTATGGTGAGAATCACGCACCCTATCATTTATTTTTTGCTTGTACTACTTCCATATATGATAATTCTGTGGTGGATGAATATTCATTGGTAAATTTGAGCCGCACAATCCTGCAAATGAAAACGTAAACATTTTGTAAACTTGATTTGTCTAGTACTCTGCTTGATAAATTTAATGGGGCTTTGAGAAGAGAGAAAAAGTGAAGGAGAGGGAGGAATATGTTAGTACAATTGTACAGACGCCTAGTACCATTTAAATATCTTCTGGTATTGTGGTTGGAATTACTCATTTTGGTTAGTTCTTAGGTATTGCACAACTTGATTGTGGAAGTCTTGATACTAATAGCTTCAGTGACTGGACTAATGAGTGGTAGTAGGTTCTTCAATAGATTGAGACCAAAGGCCGTTCCATGCATATTGCTGAATTTTCTGCTTCATTACTTGTTGCTTGGTTATACATATTTGCCAGAAGTAAAGATAAATCTAGTGTTTTTTTTTGCATTGGAGATATTGGTTATCTCATTTTAATTATCAAATTTACATTGTAGTTTTTTCTCGATTGTGTTGTTTTAGATACCGAGATTGAGAATTGTGAACATGAGAGGTCAATCATGAAGCGAAGGCTTGCTGCATCTGCTGTTGAAATTGAAAGACAGGTAAATTGGAGTTCCAATTAGCATAATCTCTTGAAACATTACCATGTAAACATGGACTCATCCTGTGCTATTTTGCAGAGAATGAAATGCTTCCCATGATATATAGCAAGCTAAACCAGCATGAAGAAATGTTGTGGTAGATGTCGACCATCCAAATATCAATGCTTATCAGACAAAAATTACAAATGGTCAGTTCGAGCAGAAAGAACCTTACAATTTTTCATGTCTATAACTTCAGAGTTCAGACAAATATTTGTGGTGTCAATTGAATAGATTCATGTACATCAACAGATTAAAAGTCAACTAAGCTAGCTACTATCCTATGTGCTATTGTGTCACCTCTGGCGCTAGACTGCCTCTGTATAATAAAGCTCAAAATGGACCCAAGTATGTTTTCAGGCTTGTGACCCGTGACTCCTATTGTTAGCTGTGAAACTGCTGAACTGTGTCTTCGAGCAAGGGTTAGCCCATAATTGAAGATTAAAGATTTCAATTGGTCTTCGCCATTTGTGTGGCAACACAGACAGAGCAGTTGTATCAGCCTATAATGGGCCGCCGATAAGTGGCATTTCTTGAAGCCCACTAGTCCAAGAAAGTGGGAGCATTTAACCCTTTACTTACGAAACAAGCTTCTTTTTTTGGACCGGAAATAGCTTGTGAAAATGCTGGTGTGGTCTAGATCCTAGTGTTCTTCTAGCAAAACAAAACAATTGAATTCGATTGACAATTAAGTGGGTTAAAACATGTGATTAGCCTTAAAGACAAGGGTGTAGGTGACGAGTCATCTTCGTATGGTGTTAATTCATCTAGCAAAACAAAATAAGGGTAAAGTTAGAACTTAGAACCTACTGTGCCATAAACGTCAGAGATGGCCTACACCAACATGGGGGATGATACATAGTCACATGTCTGAATCTGGTAGGCTAGTTGAGTAAGCAATTTGTTTAGCGAGGAAGATGGTGACCCACCCTTGTTTCGTTTTGGTCGTATCAGTCTGCATAATATGAATTATTATATGAACCACACATTACACAATTTTGTCAAATGTCAATGCAGTCTCGCCCATGTGATGCCTGCCATTGACGAAGCCCAAATAGGGTTTATTGCGGTCCCTTAATAAGATGTTGCCTGCTAACATTTTCCTTCCCTTACATTTCACTCGCTAAATAGCTAATGAACACATGGTCAATTTGCTAGCAGCAGCTACATTCAAACAATTGGGCTACCATTCAAATGGTGTGCCGTGTTAACTTAATATATATTGTTACGCTTTCATGTACATTATTGATTCAGTTATAAATAACTTAAACTTTTGAGTTTTCGTGATTGTTGAACATGTTAGGTACGTGTCCCACCACCAATCAGCTTCGCTTGGCTGACTTTTAGGGTGATCTAGATGCAGTCGTAGGATGTTTTACATACATACATGAGTCATGACTGTCTGTCTTCAACTGATCTGATAGAAGACGAACACACCCACATGGCTAAAAACGCCAACACAAGGAAGAAGTCTATGGAATGGGCCAATCTTTAACCTCATGTACCTTATTATGTTTGCCCTTTGCTGTTTCGTTTGTGTCCTTGTTGGCTTCATTCGGGGTTTTCACTAGACCCATCACATGCAGAGTAAAGTAGAAAAAAATAATAATTTGGATTTAAACTGTTGTGTCCGTTTGAGAATGTGGAGTGTAGTTTCATATTAAAATATTATAACTTTACATAGTAGTTTAAAAGAGTTTGAATTATTTTTCTTATTACCAATTAGTTTTGAGATAAATATCTAGATTTCTTATGGTATCAAAACAGGTTCATTCACTTGAGTTAAGTCATGTAGTACACGTGTTTTACGTCACCCAATATGAATATAAGTTGTCTACATATTAAACTTGAGTGACGCATTGAAATATTATAATCAGATTTTGACTATTACTCTTATTATCAATTAATTTTTAAATGGATGACTGAATTTCTTTGGCTCGTTGTAGTGTGAACCGTGAAGCACGTCAATTAGTCGGCCGTTACCCGTTATATATATGTTGCCAATGACAGTCGGAATATGGTTTGTTCTGTTAATTCACGACATGTGTCATGTCAAACTCAAAGAACTGTCACGTGACTGGCTTTGGCATTATCGATCTTTCTAACCCCCTCAATGAATTTTGGAGCTTCCATCAATTTGCTTCTCGTAAAAAATCACATTTAATTGGACCAATCCCCAATTTTTCAGATTAAAATTTTCAAGATTATATAGATGTGGTACTCATGGAAGCCCGTTCACACTGGGTGCATTGAGTAAGTTTTTGGTCATTTTGAGAACTAATTTTGGGCTGGGCTTTCTGCGAGTTTGTCAAATGCTGAAAGAAAGCCTTACCCACCTTGTAGTTCAGAGTGCCTCCTCAAACATACATATATATTTCATATTTTGAATTTTTTTTTTTGCTTCTATGATTAATTTATAAGTTAATTTCATTAGTGGTTCCTTAACTGTTTTAGGAGTGACACTTTGATTCTTCAACTATTTTTTTAATTTTTAGGATCCTTGAACTTTTCTACGAATAATACTTTGGTTCAGTCCGTCAAAATCATTAAATATTCTGTTAATATATAAGGTTTTTTTTTTTTAGCAATGGTCACTTAATTGTTTTTTTTATAGCCGTAGTCCCTTAACTATTTTACGAGTGAAACTTTGGTCATTCAATTAATTTTTTTCCAACAAATTTGAGGGCCCTAAAAATAAAATAAAAAATTAATTGAGGGATCACTGTTGGAATTAAACCCAATTCATATGCAATAATTAAAATAAATTGGAAGGGTGTAGAACTATAAGGCGCTCCCACTAGGAGTGGACTGGTATGTATCTGGTCATTAATTTTGGCTGCTCACTGTCTGGAAGTTCATCACATGCATGAGCATGACTTTTTGTTTGGTTATATACTTATATATGCTTTTGTTTAAATACCTTTAATTCTCTTTGTGTTAAAAAAATAAAATAATAGTACTCTAGTAATTAATGGGGTGCAAATTCAAAGGTGCATTAATAACTGTAATCGGGATTTACCAGTGATGATCCCAATTAAGCCCCAGCTGCCGGATATATGCATCGACAGACGAACTTAATTACGTACCAGGAAGCACGCCGGAAAAAAGGATTAAGCAACACATCCCCATTATGTGCAGACACGTGTAGCCGGCCGGCCGGCTCCCAATTTTTACTTTAACTTGTATAGGTACCTACGTAGTCCATTAATAAAAAAGAAATAAACACTCAGATATCTTGAATTTAAATTCTCAAAAACACTCACATTCGAATATATTAATCTTATTTATAGACGATAATGAAAATATTAGGATACTCTAATCTCCGGCCATCTCCAACCCATCTCCTAGTATTAGCATCCCACCCCAATTCATAATGATCGTTTTGTATTTGTGAGCTAGTGATTGCATATATCTTGAAGCCTTGTATTCAAGGAATGAGTGAGTAATTAATTAATTATGTGGCAATTGTTTGAAATATAAAGAAAATGGGATTGTGAACAAGATAAAATAAGTAATGACTAGTATATAAAATTATAAACCCACTGACAATTTCATGACTTTAGGAAATAACCGAAGGAAAAAATAAGGGTGCCTAGGAATCCGGTTGAGTTTGAGACAGACGATGAGACCACACGTGGCATGTCTGCAAAGGAAAGTGTAGAAAAACATGGGGATGGTCCGGATGGATTGGATTTGTTGAGATGGATCAGACTGGTCAACATTCAACAATGTCACACTTGATCGATATACCCATTTGCCCATCTCGGTGCTTTCAAATGGACAAGAGATGAAGAGATAATTTACCCAAGTAATTTAAAATATGGTTAAATTATGTGTGATGTAGCTGTAGGAATAAACTCATAAAGTAAATAGAGTAATTAATAATATTGTAGAAAAAATAAACAATTAATTGTAATAAGATAACATGGGCCTGCGTGCTGGGACTGACACAGAGAGGCCCTTGTAGTTGGGTGATAAACAAGCACATTTGGCTTAACCCACTTGAAGACTAACCCCAGCTTGGGGACAGATTGAGAAAAGACAGTATGGAGTATCTCCATCCCCCTTTTTTTAATCATTTTATCTCATTCCCTCTCTCTCTCTTCCTTAATTTCTCAAACCCTATTCATAACAGGGAAGCCTTAGCCCACTGCTTCCTCCCAGGCACTTGTCTCCTCATCCCCACCATTACTCCCCTACTCCTCATTTCAAACAATATTTGCTCCATCTTTTAAGTGCCAAGCCACCTCATTATATATTACACACCTCATACTTACATACCCATCTTCCAAATAGCTAGCTCATATATAGTTTCTCTCATTACTTCAATTCTCTGACAAACTATATATACCACTCCTTAGCTCATTTGTCTTAATTTCTATATATATTCATAATATTCAAACTCATTTTTCTGACACCACCTGAAACAAGCTAGCTAGCTCCAACTACAATGTCTAGCAGAAGATCGCGTAACTCCAGGCAGTCATCGGGTGTTGGCAGCAGGAATATCAGTGATGACCAGATCACCGATCTCGTCTCCAAGTTACAACAACTTATTCCTGAGATTCGAAACAGGCGCTCCGACAAGGTATATATCAAATATATTCATTAATATATATTATTGCTCCTTTATATATTCCTTTAATTCATTTATTCTCTGTCTTTCAATTAATTAATTCTCTGCAGCACCAAAAATTTATATATTTAAATATATATATCTGTTTTGTGTGGTCTTTATTTGCTTCTATAGGAGCTAGGTAGATAAGTCACACTCACACTCACAGTCACAGACGAACACATGCAGCAGAACAGCCCTCATTTAATTATATATCATCTGTAGCCACAACTTGATGAGGTGTGTGGTGTGGGATTCCAAATGTTCCCCCATGCCACCCTACCTTACCTATTATATAGAATTATCACCCTCGCTCACTCTCGGTATATTTAATTTTGGCTTCAACTATTTCATATATATATATATATCATATGATCATATGCTAATAATAATTGTATTATTTGTTGTTTGAATATTATTATTTGGGCATGCAGGTCTCAGCGTCCAAGGTCCTCCAGGAGACTTGCAACTACATCAGAAACTTACACAGAGAGGTTGATGACCTAAGTGACCGCTTATCAGAGCTTTTGGCCACTACAGACATGGATAGTGACCAAGCTGCCATTATTAGAAGTTTACTTATGTGATCGATCGATGTGATCCAGCTTCAGTACTACTACTAGCTAGTACTTAATATATATGTTGTCATGCGCCTGTTGTATGTTGGCTACCTAGGGTTTGCTCGTCAGGCTAGAAGGAAGAGTTTGCATATATGAACTCTCCATGGTATCACTGCTTAATTTCAAAGACGTACTGCTTGTAGTAATTAACTTATATAATAAAATATATGACTTTTAGAGTTCTAATTCATTTTGTGTTGATTTAATTGATCAATAGTCTCCAGAGAGCTATATATATATATACACGCCTTTGTCCATCAAAAAAGGGAATTTTTATATTTTAAGATTATCCATTATTGTTGATTGTGAAACCTATAATGAATCGTGATAAAACTAAGAGTAATTAATAACTGTATTTGGACACTTTATTTAATTATAAAACGTATATAATTTTAAAACTATTATTTAAAGTTTAAGATTTTATATATTGATGATTGTACACATGTTATAAAATCAATGAATTGGTCACTTAGCAATGTGAATATTTCGATCATTAAATAAAAAATTAATTATGTACATAGTAATAATGTACAATATTTTTTTTGTGTAGTAAAATCTTATATAGATCTATAAGATTGAGGGTGACAAAGTCAATGTGAAAAGAAGTGGAACATGTGATTGACTGGTACTTTACCCCACTGTACACTAATTTTGGAAACGAGGTTACACCAAAAATGATTCCCGTGAACTCAATGTTAGCATGCATTTAGGGGGGTTATCTCATGAAACATGACCATCATGCAGTAGACAATCGTTGGTGTCAACTGTCAAGTCCATTATAATTTATGATCGAGTACGTACGTCCCTGCCTGTTTCAACTTCAATTCATTCAATAAAATATATTAATTAAAAGTGGTCATTACGACAACTCCATCTTAATTAAGGCATTGTCATGCCTATGGACCTTAATTATGAAAATTGAAATGATCGAGCAGCTACGGAATCAGAGTTACTTCATAATAATTAGTACTTCAAAGTCATGCATGCCGTCCCCTCTTCCACAAAGGTGGTGAAAAATGAAGGATTAACGTGGATGTTCTGTTTTACTTAAAAATTATAATTCAGTCCATACCACCCAATAGCTAGCCCTACAATAGTGCTGGGCTTATCGAAATTGTTCATCAAATTGTCAATATCTTATTTGAAATAAAAGATGGAAGTTCAAATCACAAGTTTAAATTTCAATAAATGAAAAATGATCACATTATTTAATAAACAAATTTAACGAATATGGGGTGGCATAACATGTCATTAGTTGGGTCCACAGTATGTGTTTAAATGGGATCTAATTATTACTATAGTGTCAAATTGAAGGGCAATGAGGAATGAGCACAAAGTTGGTATTCTCATCACGCTCTGCAATTGATATTGATGGCTATGACGTTATTCTAATTCTCTCCCTGTTACACAATATATATATGACAAAACTAATACCAGATGGCGAACGAGGTATTTACGGAGCTAGTTTACTGATTCATTGAATTGGCGTATAATCTTGGACCAACTATTTGATTAGGCAGCTAATTGAACAGAAAATTAAAGTGACAAAAAGTGAGTGTATTAGATAAATCATTCGCCTTAAATCACATGGAAGGAACAGAAAACTGCGAAAAAAGATTTATTAGGATCATCTAATTAAATCATATTAATTTCCAAGCGTCCAATTCAAACTTAATTTGTATTCTCAATTAATTGCAGCTTCAGAAAGGACCAGAACTTCGCGCTACTCCCGCAAACATTGGAGATATATCTAGAAAATGTGGATAAGACATCACATGGTCTCGACAAAACATAACAGAAAATTCCACGACCTTTTTTTGTTTTTGAAGAAAAGACGTACTTTTATTAATTAACAAAATCGGTTATATAGGATATACAAATTGAATATGATCTACAAGCCATATAGGGTCATCCTCTAACCAAAAGAACATATCCCTGATCCAAGGTAAGCAATCTTATCACACTCTCTCGGTTGGTAACAAAAACTTGAAAGATTAACTATTCCCAACAGTGATCGGTAATTTCCCTCCAAACGTACACAATTTGCAAGTAATTTAACATGGACCCAAGTGTTAATCTCTTTATTTCTATTGGGTCGTAGTGGTTGGTCCCAAGTCCCAAGTCTTTTCTCAACAGGCCTTGAAAATTTGCCAAAGTTGGGCTTTTATTCGGGTCCTTGATTTCTGTATTGGGCCCATTTAACGGGTTGTTTGCAAAACTAGATTAAGAGCCCATTGGCATATGGTGTCTTCTTGCACAGTTGTTTAGTGTTCAAAGAGTCGGTTACTGTACTTGGCCAAAAAAAAAAAAGAGTCGGTTACTGTTGCTTCGGAGTAACGACACGCAGCATACAGAGTCGCAGAGTTGTTGGCTTTCTCTAGAAAATAGTGAAGAGCAGAAGTTCCTCTCCTTCTCCTCCTTGATCCGCAAATTGGTAGAACTGAGGTGCGTGAATCTTCTTGCTACTTTTTATATTTATTCCAATTATTATACTTATGATTGTTTTGTAAACTCGTGTCTATGATTGATGGAAATCATGGAATTGTGAATTCGAAATTGAGAAGCATAGTTTCTAAAATTTTTATTCCCATGATGGGGTTAAACTGAGCTTTAATCTTTGTATCTTTGTAAGATTTTGGAGAAGATGAATCCTGGTGGGTATGCCGTAGAAGTTACGGGTCTGTCTCCCAAAGCCACAGAGAAGGATGTCTACGATTTCTTCGCTTTCTCTGGTTCCATTGAACATGTTGAAATCGTCAGGTACTTTCAAATATTACTCATTCCTCACTCTATAGCGTTTTCAGTAGTTTTGTATGAGGTTTATAATTTCTTCCATTTTTTTTTCTGGGTCTTATTTTGGGGAAAGACAGATCCGGTGAATGTGCATGTACTGCCTATGTGACATTCAAAGATGCGTATTCTCAGGAGACTGCTTGCTTGCTCAGTGTGAGTATTTCTTGGACTCATCATTGCAACGAATCATTTAGTATAATTAATAGGCTCACTAAGGTTGCTCCAATGCTTGAAATCCAGTACTTAATGATCAAATTCAGATGCAATTCACTTGCTTATTTCAAAGGCTTAACCATAGGTTCGTCGGTGTTTCATGTCCATCTATAGTGACAATTATAGCTCAGTTCCTGTTCCTGCCATGTAACGTTTGTGTAAAACCTGCCCAAATGCTTTTCACAATGAATTTGTGCTTATATATAGCAAGAGAAAGATACTACACCTTCACATTTTATTTCGTCGGATTGTAAGTAGGTAGGTGTTTGGATGAAAGGGATTCCAACATATCATACTAGCTGGTACTTGGTTTTATCACTTTCCCACCATCTACTTTAACATCTAGTTATAAAGTTGTATTTATGATTGTGGTTTGTTCCTGTGGTCTGTGTTATACTGTTGTGTCCTTAAATAAGTTTGCACATTCAATTTTTTCCTTTTAGTTGCATAATCCACCCTCTCTTAAACTCCTCACTTATCTTGTTACTAGTCCCCTTCTGTTTATAAAGATGTATTTATGATCATGGTTTGTTCATATGGTCTGTGTTATCTCCTTAAATAAGTTTGCACATTCAATTTTTTCCCCTTTTATTTACATAATCCACCCTCTCTTAAACCTCACTGATCTTGTTACTAGTCTCCTATTTCATCTTAGCCCGTCTATGCTCGTAGTCATTTACTGATGATATGGTGATAATTTATTCTTTGGTTTCTTATTGTCTTCCTCCGGAATGATTTGTGAGCACTAATTCATGCTTTCTTCTGAAAATCTTGTTGTCTCAGGGTGCCACAATTGTGGATCAACCTGTGTGCATAATACGCTGGGGGCATTATCAAGATGAATTTGATTTTTGGAACAGGCCTCAATGGAAGCATGAAGAAGAAACTGATTCAACTGTATGCAAATTTTTTTTTTTCTTTGATCAAATAATTTGGCTGCTGGTTTGTGTGTGTGCGCACACACACACACATACACAAAACTATTATTCTGATCCATCCCTATTTCTTGGCAGTCTCCACAAAGTAGCCAGAATGTTCCTAGTGCTGGAGAAGTGGTGACTATGGCTCAGGAAGTGGTCAAGACCATGCTAGGCAAGGGATATGTGCTGGGCAGAGATGCATTAGCCAAGGCGAAAACACTTGATGAGTCTCATCAAGTTTCGGCGACTGCAGCAGCTAGGGTTGCTGAACTGAGTCAAAGAATTGGCTTCGCTGATAAGTTTTGTGCAGGGGTTGAAGCTGTTAAGTCTGTGGATGAGAAGTACCATGTCTCGGATATCACCAAATCGGCTATATCGGAGACAGGAAGAAAAGCCGCAGAAGCTGCAAATGCTGTGGTAAATAGTAGCTACTTTTCTAAGGGAGCTCTTTGGATGTCAGATGCTCTAAACCGAGCAGCTAAAGCTGCAGCTGATTTGGGCAGTCAGGGTGTTAAGCAGTGAGGTGTTTGATGCAGTCGTGTACTCCTTATCTCTTTGTATATATAAAGGAAAACTGTAACTAGTTCGTAGTTTAATACCTTTGTTTGTGGTATATGATACTTGCTAAAAGAGCATAAAAATGGGGGGAATAAGAATGAAAATGCTATTTTTGCATAAGGTTTTTTTCTTTTGTTAATTTTTATGAATATCGTGGCATACGGTTGTATGTATCAGTATGCGATGCAACTACGCCATATGTGATTTTCTCTTTAGAGCATACACAACATGCGTTGAGAGAAAAAGGGCACATCACCAACTTGCGAGGAACTCGACATTTCATGTTCCTGGTGTGTTTGTGTGGAAAACTAGAGAATTTGCTCAATTTACCAGCTGGTGCATTGACCAAACATAATGAACTTGATTTATATGCCATACTTGTTGGTGCATTGACAAAACATATAACATATTGTTGAATAATGAATGGCCTTATGGCCTTACGTAAATAAATTATTACTTGGCAACATACCATGCGCATTGAGACTATTGTATTGTTTATCAAATTGAAATTTCAAGTCACACGCTCTGAATTTCTGTAAGCTTAAGCTTCCTACAATGTAGAAACTTCAGACTAGGAAAGTGTATAAAGTATTAAAGTTTGGACTACTACGTAAGTTTGACTCCACATATTCCTGTGTCGGTAGTCTTAATTACCATTTCCATTAGCCACCACCCAAATCAAACGGTCCTGATTCGATCAGGGTCACCTTTCCGTCGATGCTACGTATAGGCTTACATGAAAGATACACAATTACAATGTTTAGGTCCGGATCACGCGGTGGCCACAACAGCCACTTTAACTGGGCCTTTTAGGTTGGCGCGGGCCCACAATGTTCATCAACCGAAAAAAACAGGCGCCGAAGTAGGAACCCTCATGGTTGTGCGATGCAGCTTAGATCTTACCCGCAATGCGATCAGATTCATTGCACACCCGCCCAAATTTGACTGAGACCTGCAAAATTTCACACGCTCTAATCCTCGAATTAGATCTACAGGCAACAACCTAGATCCGCAGCGTTTTACAGTTTAATGTAACGGACAATTGAACATTCTGAGTCGTAGACATTACTGAGTCAGTGAAACCGAGTCGCCATGGCGGGGAAGACGGACTCGGTGTCCATCCGGCTGCCGTACAAGAACCTGAGGGAGGCGGAAGTGGAAATGATGGGAGTCGACGATTCTCATCATCGGATCGACCTCAATTCCTCATCGTCTTCACCATCGTCTTCGTCCCCTAGGGTTCCGAATGGGAACGGCGACCTCTCGTCGCCGCCGAGCCAACCCGTACCCAAATACAACAGTCTGATGACTCTCATTCTCAGCTGTACGGTCGCCGCCGGTGTTCAGTTTGGTTGGGCTTTGCAGCTCTCGCTTTTAACTCCGTATATACAGGTTCGAGTTTGAATTCACGGGTCATTTGATTATAATTCGATTCGCTTTTAACGCAATACATAGTAATTGCAATCAGCTTTGGGAAAGTTCTGTAGAATTGAGTATTTTTTTTTTTTTTTTTTGCTGTAATAGATGCACATGAAATATTTGCATAATCTACATTGGCACGGTGCCACAGTCTGTAGTGGAATCCAAAGTTCAACTTAATCCACTTTGTAACTCCACTCAATTCACGCTATGAGAAACGAACATGAAGATAATAATGTAGTGTATGCCGCATATGAATGCATCTTTACTGATAATGTGTGAAGTGTTGTTTGGGCTAATAGTTGTTGATGTAAACAGAATTGTTTTAATTTATCATTAATACAATTATTAATTTTTTCAGTGCATATTTTTTGTGGTTTTTTAATATCGATACCATGAATGCTTGTGTTATTTAAAGCTCATATGTCTTATTTTTTTCGGTTAACTTAACTATACTCTGTTTTGACTTTGCAGACACTTGGAATAGGGCATGCATTTTCTTCATTTATTTGGCTTTGTGGCCCTATTACAGGCCTTGTGGTAAGTGATGGCAGCCAGTTTTCACAATTTTTAACAATTGTAATTGTAACTTTTACGTCTTAACCCTCTTAAAATTACGTTGGTATTTTGTAATGGGACAGAACAATATCCCCTAATGTAGTGGTTTAGCCATATAAACTCTTAAGAAATATCGGTGCATGCCTTCATTAATTTATTGGCTATGGGAATATTTATGAGGGTCGGAGTTATAGCTAAATGCAATTTATTTAAACATCTTCTTTTGATTAAGTTTGATCAAGTTTTATTTTCTTAAGGTTCAACCTTGTGTTGGTATTTGGAGCGACAAATGCTCTTTAAAACTTGGAAGAAGGCGTCCCTTCATTCTTGCGGGATCTCTCATGATCTCAGTTGCTGTAAGTGCTGATGACTTTTGTACTTTTAAATTATATCTTTAAATTAATTGCTGCATGCCTTTTATATTTGCTAAACTAAGTCTTGTAATTTAGGTGGTATTAATCGGGTTTTCTGCAGACATTGGATACTTATTAGGAGATTCAAAGGAGCACTGCAGGTTTTTGTCACCTTCTATTGATTCTTTGTATTTTATATTTCAATAATTCATTTCCTGTTAGCCAACTCATCTAAGGAAATGCAGAACATTCAAAGGTACCCGAACAAGGGCAGCTTTTATCTTTATAATTGGGTTTTGGTTGCTAGATCTTGCCAACAATACAGTTCAAGTGAGCCTTCTAAAACTATAATGTGTGCATTTCTATCACAAATATATAAAAAATGAAATTAATGGGAAATAAAAAAGCATACTTTTAAGGTAATAGTCTTCATGTCTGAGCACAAAATGGAACTTGTACTTTTGTAGGGACCAGCTCGTGCTCTTCTAGCTGATCTTGCAGGTGACTTTCTCTTCAAGTATTATGGATCTAGTTGCATTTGTGTTTAAGTGTATTTTTGCTAGAAATGGATTTAGTTATTATGGATCTACTTTCTCTTCAAGAAATGGATCTAGTTACATTTCTGTGAACATGATATTATGTGTCATGACTGTATTTTAGGCCCTGATCAACGTAACACAGCAAATGCTGTGTTTTGCTCATGGATGGCCGTTGGTAACATCCTAGGATTTTCAGCCGGAGCAAGTGGAAATTGGTACAGGTGAACTCCTCAAATATGTTTTTAATTTTATTTTATGGTAATTCAATATTTCTGTACATTGGCATGTGTTTTTCTTAAGTCATCATATTTCCTTCTGATCACCGTTCCACTAAACCCTATTTATAAGGTTTTTCCATATGAGAAAATCAACTTAGTTTGTTGCAATTGCTGAAATCTGATTCTTCTTAAATAATATAGTCTTACAATTTACGATTCAGCTTTTGAGGGTGGCATTTTACAGTTCAACTTCTAAGAGTGATTTGTTTATCTGAGAATTTGTTTTTCGACAGATGGTTTCCTTTCTTGTTGAGTAATGCTTGCTGTGAAGCCTGTGGAAATCTTAAAGCAGCATTTCTTATTGCAGTGGTGAGTTATCAGTTCTGTGTATATCTTTTGAAGTCATCTACTGTAGTTTGAGAATCTTGTTATACTAATTTTATTTGGGTTCTGATGAGTGACAATTCTGACTGTTGTTTTTAAAACATGCTTCTTTCTTAACGGTGCAGTTTGAAATCCTTGAATCGTTATATCTTTTTTTTTTTTTTTTTTGACTTATTTCCTGATTTTTTAAATATTCTTTTTAGTCTAAGCATGATTTATTAAAGATTCATGATTAACACCGGCTACTTGTGGTTTCACTGCCTCTGAGTTATGCTGAACTAATTTGTTTAACCATTATAAATCTTTCAGTCAATGGGCTATTTCCCATAAGATGGCCCCATATAATGATATTTCTATTGGATATCTGGAATAAGTAATGGAAATTTTGATATTGATATTATGTTTATTGAAGTTTGATAACTGAGGTGGATATGATATGTTATACTAAGTATATGGTTGCACTTGGTTGATTAAGGAAACTATACAGAAATTCACAAAGTTCCTGAAATTTTCATTTTAACTTCTGTTTGATCACATAGAGTTGTTCATTAGTTCATTTCATTTTTGAATGAGAAATTCTGATGTTGCATTATGGAGCTGGGGGTATGTATGGTATATGATATTCTGTACAACTCTAGATAATAAGTCTGATATGTGTGCAGGTCTTTCTCACTCTGTGTACTCTTGTTACCATATATTTTGCTGAGGAGGTTCCACTCACTGTGTATGATTCCAACCGTTCATCGGATGCTGCTCCTTTATTGGACGATCCCCAACAAAATGGTCTTGACCTTTCAAAATTAAATCCTGATAAGCAAGTTGTAGATAATTCCAATCAGAGCAGAACTGTGAATAACTATGAAAAGGATATAAATCTTAAGAGTGCCAACTCAAAAGTTGAGGAAGATCATCTCTTCAAAAAAAGAGTTGAGGAAGATCAGAGTGGTGGTTTTAATGATGGACCTGGAGCAGTGTTAGTCAATCTATTGACCAGTTTAAGGCATTTACCACCCTCGATGCATGCAGTGCTCATTGTTATGGCTCTTACTTGGGTAGGTGCCACTGTTATTTTGCATAAACATTTCTCTATTACCCTTTCAACTTAGCATTTTGATGATTTCCGGTTTATTCATAGTAGGTATCATTAGGATTTCTGAGTGTTGATTGCCATTATGAGGTTCTATCACGAACTTATCTTACTTCCCATCATATTCTTACATGCAGTTATCCTGGTTTCCATTCTTTCTTTTTGATACGGATTGGATGGGAAGGGAAGTATATCATGGGGATCCAAAAGGGAACTTATCTGAAGTGCAAGCTTATGATCAGGGTGTCAGAGAAGGTGCATTCGGTTTATTATTGAATTCAGTAAGAACTCAAAATTGAGAACCAGTAGTTGACTTGTTCCAAAAGTTGTCATACCCAATTTAAACTTTGATTTATGTTTCTGTTTCTCTGTGGTGTAGGTTGTTCTTGGCATCAGTTCTTTCCTAATTGAACCAATGTGTAATCGGATGGGTTCAAGACTAGTGTGGGCAATGAGCAATTTTATTGTGTTTGCCTGCATGGCAGGAACTGCCATCATAAGTTTGATATCTGTTGGAGAATATTCTAAAAGGATTGAACATGTTATTGGAGGGAACGAAAATATCAAAAATGCTTCCCTGGTTGTTTTTGCTCTGCTTGGCTTCCCTCTTGCTGTAAGTATTATTGTTCTTGTAGTAAATGCCCATTTTATTCTATTGCTCCCCAGAAGTATGCAAAACAAACTCAGTTGTTTTTGTGTTGCAGATTACGTACAGTGTTCCCTTTTCCGTTACTGCTGAGTTGACTGCTGATGCCGGTGGTGGCCAAGGTTTGTATGAATTTTTCTTTGAATCTAACATCTCCTTTCTCTGTGTTTTACGAACTTAGGTGATTGTGATTCTGAAGTGTTTGTACTGTTTTGCAGGACTGGCTATAGGAGTTCTGAATCTTGCCATTGTTATTCCACAGGTAGTTAGGATGCATTATTCCTGTTTTATCACTAACTGGTTGAGCTCAATTATGTAGTGCTCTCAAATCTCTGTTTGACTTTTCATTTCTTTTTTAATATGGTGGTTGATCCACTTGCATGATGTGCATTCTATACGTTTATGTATACTTGCTAATATGACTATATTTCTTTCTTCCCTGCCCGCTTTTACTTGCTTTCTTATGGTGACTTTTCAAAACGAGGCTTATCATTTCATCTGTAAAGTTGTGACCTGATCATGGGCTTGGCTTGGGGTTGGAGATTGTCAAATTCTAAATGGGGCCTATTGAAGCCAGACAAAAGTGAACTAGAGCTTGGCTATCTTCATTGTGTTTTGGGCAGTAGTTATCTTTGTTTTTTAAAATAATTTTTATTTATTATCATCTAGGTTGTGTTTCAGATATATTGTTTCCTCTTCCCGTTTCTCCTGATTCATGGAAAAATGCTTCTGAACTTGTTAATTTTATCGGTGCTGATTTCATGTGTTTTGTTGAACTGTTTAGATGGTTGTGTCTCTTGGTGCGGGGCCATGGGATGAATTATTTGGGGGAGGAAATATACCTGCCTTTGTTTTGGCTTCCTTCGCTGCCCTTGCTGGTGGCATTTTTGCAGTTCGCAGGCTACCAACTCTTTCCAGCAATTCTTACAAGTCAACGGGTTTTCATTTTGGGTAATTTTACAAGAGCAGTTCATCAGGTGATGACCACCCTGTATATGATTCTTTTCAACCATACAGCATATCAACCATACAGGAGCATTTGCTCCCTGAGGGATGGCTTTGACGTTATCATATCCGAACGTATCATATTCCTATCAAAAGAATTACCCATTCCATCAGTCAAATTCATTCATTTTTTTGCCCACTTGTCGGTATCTGTACTCTATGTAGAGTGTATATTGTCAGTTATATTGAAAAGGATATACATGCTTACAATGCTAAAGTTTAACGCCGCTTTCAAAAAATTGTTTATCGCTGGCTCATTGTTGTTATCCTATATCTGATTAACATATTTTTGTTACTGGATAAGGCCCTTAGCCATTTTACAATTGTACATATTTCATGTACCTGGTTGTTTTATCTTATTCTTTGGCTTAGACTTGGTTGTAGAAATATATCGAGTTGAAATTTTCATAGCGGTGTCCTGCATATTCTTGATCAGGTCTGTTGAGTGTTTTGGTAAGTTTTAGTGATAAGCCATTTGTCGGGGGTGAGGGATTAGGTGTAGTGTTACTGTGTTAGTGTTACTATGGGTGTTGTGCGTGACAGTGATTGCACACACGAGTTTACTCATTGTTTCTTGGTGGAAATTTGAGGCTGAACCCGTTTCAGTCTGGCGTCTACTACTGACAGCCAAATGCTCAAAGTGCTCTTCGAGAGGTGTGCCAGTGCTCCGCGGATTGTTCTCTTCCATTTGTCGACATAATTTGTTTGTCATTTGTAACTCAGAATTGTAAGTGGTTTTCTTAATATTGCTGGAAAATATTAACCTTCTCAAAAAAATTTAGGAGTAGTATTTTTGGGGACTGTTAGATGTGATTCACTGTCCACATTTTGTATGTATGGGTCATTGGTGTGAATTGTGTTGATTACATTGAGTTTTTGACCATATACTTAATCATCCCTAGATTTGTGAGGGTTCCAACGTTACTCCCAAGTTCAGTTTCCTCTTGGTAACCCTTGGGTCCATGCAGGTGAAGTATGGGCTTCCTGATTGTGTGCAAACCAACCTGGAAGTGCAGACATTTATGGATTAAAAATTAAAAATTATTTCTTGGCCAAAAAAAATTAAAAATTAAAAATTATTGCAAGTACAGTGCAGCCCTGCAACTTAGAAGTTCGATTGTTTGTTTCACACTCTCACTTGGTTGCTTAGGCTAAATCCCCAACCGGTCCGGTTCTTTTGTTGCTAGAAAGTTCAACTTACTTTGATTATGATACAATAATGAGAAGGAAATCTGATTCTATGATAATGGATGTTAGTTGGGATATATAATATATATATATATATATATTAGTCAAATCACTGCTGAAGATGATCATGGTAGACTGTAGTACTAGTGGCATGTTTGTCCAAGTCATAATGCTTGCGTCTAAAACCGACTCACCCAGATGTTTCCCCTTAATAGCCAACCCAGCCATATTTGATGTGAGTTGCATTGCATTTGCATATGATAATAAAGTTGGTCTTCTTAAGGGACCGTTTTACAATTTAGTAGTTGTATTAATTAGTACCTAAACCAAGCTAAGCTAAGGCTTCTTTTGGTGGGTCGATTCTAAATTATGCTCCTTTATCTTTTATATGTATATTACAGTTGAATTCCTAAAAAGAAAAAATGGATTTATTTGTTTATTTGGTTATGGCTAAGGTCCAAGGTCGGCAACAATTGGCTTCTTTTCCTGCAGCACCATCATCAGTTTTTCAGTTTCCAAATTCGAAGTCGGTCGTGGGTCGTGGCCAATCAAACAAATACCCTCCGGAATGGACGGTTCTGACGAATGGGCCACCTCACTCACACTCACTCACTAAAGAAAGCTGAACATGGCCACGAGCCGCGACCTGATTAATAAATAAATAAGTAATTAGAATATATATAATTGAAGCAGTGGTTGACAAATCACAATCAATGCATAGCAAATCTCCTAGGCTAGCTAGCCCCAAAAAGCAAATCCCTGAAAAATAACAAATTCAACAAATAAAAGAAAGAGAAAACCCCTAATTTCTAAAGATAGAAGAGTAAAGAGATTGAGAGAGTAGTGACGTCAAGCAATGCAACGAAGGCACATGAACACACCAGAAGCCATGAGCGCATGTGGAGAGGAGAAGATTCAGCTCTTTTTTTATTCAACACTTGCACTCAACAATTGTTAAATATATACATCTTTAATTGTTTTTTCCTCTTTATACTATAAATTTTTTTAAAAACAGGAAATACAAAATGGGCAACAGATAGATAGCCAAATAGTAAGGAAGATGGCTCCATGCTATTCCATAGGATTTGGGCACAGCACACAGCACACAGCACACAGCACACAGCACAACTAAATCCTAACAGAGAGGCATGTGATTCAGCCGATACTCGCTTGTCTTTCGCAAATTTTAATAAAAGCTCTGGTCATCTACACACACACATATATATATATATAAGTGGGACCGGACCTGTCCATGTCCCATCATCCTTCATCACAAATTAATGTACACTGCAGATGCTCTTAATTAACTTATATTCTTGGTCGATCTCTCGGATACAATCTTGCTTCATCATACAATATATATCCCCTGGCCTTTTTAGAATAAGGCTGCTAATCATTTCTTCGTCAAAAGATCCACTTCACAACTTCACCCTTCACACCCATTCTATCAAATTCAATAATTTAATTACGAACCATGCATGCATGTGCTTTGAGAAGTACATCTTTTATTTTGGTAGTTGCCTTTCCATTAGGGTTTTGTTTATGGTGCCGACACTGCACCATATAAATATGCATACACACGTACATCTGATATATCCTTAAATTTTTTCAAGGGTACATTTTGCTCTAGTATAATGTGGGTTTTCCCACTATTGGATAGTAAATGTATGTGGTGCAGTGTTTTTATATACGGTAGAAGGTCACTTGGATATGTTCGTTGAATTTACTAATGAAGAGTTGTTTATCTTGTGTGTTAACCAGGGACCAAGAAGCGATATTAAATCACTTGAAAGACGTCTGATCAGACAATTTTCAATATCTGTATATACCAATTTGTGGAAGTATGATTATAGCTAACTTAACCAGTTTTGGATTAATAAGACCCTGGTTGTTGGATACTTTAATCATCTTTTCATGGGTCCTCTGTGTCTTTTTTATTTTTTATGCTTGCTAGCTTCATTTCATACTTTCTTTGTTAAACTCTGAAAAATAAATGAAGTTGAATAAAATTTAACTAATAGTAATAGTCAAACATATATAGGCCGGTAACGTACCCTTCTTGAAGTGGTAGCCCTTACTTTTTTTATATTTTATTTTGCTGATACATGCATTTTCTGCCATTCTATAAAAGAGCAAGGTGCTGCATTTTACAATAATGATTTAGTACAAGTCCTTTCACAAGTTGATGTGATACCCCTGTATATTTGAAGGTGACAATT
This sequence comes from Dryas drummondii, assembly GCA_003254865.1. NCBI lineage: Eukaryota > Viridiplantae > Streptophyta > Magnoliopsida > Rosales > Rosaceae > Dryas > Dryas drummondii. The sequence continues at coordinate 587,263 of QANW01001882.1, read as the reverse complement.
AAGTTGATATATTATATAATTAATAAAATGTAATCCAAAGTCCCACACTAAATGTTCAGCTGCACATTATAGGAAAGGACTAACGAATTTGGTACTAGCTAGTTGATTGCTACAGAAATTGAATGTGATCGATAAAAAAGAAGTTAGTATAGAAAATAGAATATACAAGAATTTTTGTTTTTGCGAAAGGGATGGGCTGAGGGATGACATATGCCATTTGGGAATTGTGGTGGTGCGGCAGAAGAGAGAGGATCGGAGCAGTACGTGAGATAGATATAGATAGAGATGGAGTCATGGACATATTAATATTAGATATATATGCATGCATGGGTGGTGTGCACAAGGACAAAAAAGACCAGCTCTAGTAGGGTTATGACAACAGCCTTGCTTGCTTAGTTGCTTGGGCTTTTCAAACCCATTAATTTTCTCGATCTTGCTCGATCTCTCTCCTTCACACAAAAATTAACACATTGCACAATGTATATTGGTGCAGAGGGGATTGGGTTGGGGTGAGAGGTTGTAGTGATGACTGATGAGAAAGAAGAAAGAAGAAAGAAGAAAGAAGAAAGAAGAAATAAATGGATGATGGGAAAGAGGCTTGGTCCTAATCCACGATACCTGTTGGTGGGTTAGGTAGCAAACCCTGCCCCCCTCATTGGACCCATCCCCTAGATTCCTGCCCCCCTTCCCCTTCTCTCTCTCTCTCTCTGTATGCAATCCTCTTTGGACTTAAAGATACAGCCAACTCATTCTCTCTTTTTTCTTAAGCCACCTCTTTCTTCACACAAGTAAGAGTCTAAGACATAGATATCTGAAAAATATCACTCATACTTAATTACTCTAGTTTATAATTTTACAATGATTTCACAAGCAGCATTTCTTTTCAGTCCCAAAAACAAAGGGGCATTCATTTCTTTTTTCTTTTTTCTCTTTTGCAAGGTCAATACGTACTTTTTTCTCTAAAGTCACCCACTTCACATTTTTTTTTGGTCAAGACACACTTCACATTGAAGAAGCATAAATGTGAAGCACAATGTGCTTTCCTTTATTTCACAATGGAATCCAAGCTACTTGAGAAGCGAACACTTCCCATTCTAAAATTAAAAGTAAAGACAGCTGCCTTCTCGTTAAGAAAATCACCTCCATTTGTCTTCTAGGACTGCAAAAGACCAACATCGTAACTTTGCAAGTAATATATATACAAAGCTCGATCAGGTGCTAATTTCAATATATATATATATATAATTAACAAATCTAGCTTTGCAAGTAAATATAGGTTTTCTTTTTTGGTATGAAGTAAATATAGGTTATTAATCCATAAAAGAAAATCCTATTAAATTTTGTGGAATATATATACAAAATCAACCCTTACTTCATATTGTCCCTTGATATCAATAAAAAATCAAAGAGACCTAACCTAAATCTTATATGTTTTATAACTTTTATTACATAAAGTTTTACATTTCCGATGTAGATATCGTCCAACACTACAAGTGACATTCTCTAATTTTGATATTCCAAATAGAAGATATCTTTCAACACATACAAATTTAATTACTTTAAAGGTAACATATATCAAATTAAAAATCCAAGAGAAAAATATTAAATTTTTATAATAAATTACTTATAAATCTAGTTCTTAAAAAAATTTTAACTATAAACCTAACCAATTTAAAAATTAAGTTTCAGTTCAATCTATCCATGTACGTGCGGATAGAGATGAAAAAATACACTACTGAGCGTTCGGTGGATATAAATGCATTTGCATTTGCACGTTTTTAAGTTGCAGATGTATTTTTTTAACTTGCAAATACTTTTTTTTATAGTGATTTACTAAGCGCTCGATGGACACTTTAAATTTATGCTTAAGTTTTAAGTCGGATGAGGTTTAACTTAACTTTTTTGCTCATTTTGGGTTTCTAATTAAACCGCCCAAATTTTTATGTGAATCCAAGCAATTTGTAGAAAATATTCAAATTTAAATATGTCACTTCAAATTCTTCCATTCAAATCAACTTAATATTGCGCCATATTTGACTACCGAGTCAAGGACTCTTCTCTAATAAAAGTATGACGTATTATATAAGAAAGACCGAAGTCTTTATTTTTGCTTGGTAAAAGAAACCAAAGCGAATTCTCTTCCCATTTGATAAAAAAGAAAATTTCTTATTCCCATATATATGTATATTAATATTTTTGTGTGTACATACACTGTCTCTCAGTAAAAAAAAAAAAGAAACCCCTTACATATATACATAAATTACGTACACTCTCTCCCCTCCCACAGCGCTCAAAAAAGTGCGTGTGTGTATATATATATATAGGAAAAAGAAAATTGGTAGAAGCTGATAAGGTATATAAGCCATCCATTGTAACAATTTGTGCATCCCCTTCCATTTGAAGAAATTCATATTCTCTTTTGATATAATTTCAGCAAAACAGTTCCTGTGATATATACATATTTAAGTCTTTCTCTTTTCCTATCACCTACAGTGGATTGTGTCCACTTTGAGCCATCTGCTCTCTCTTCTCCTTCCTAGCTACTCTTAATTTCAACATGACAGCTGGGGCTTGCTTATCAATATCAATATCATCACACTTCTTATGATCATTTGTGGCAATCAAGACCTTAATCAATTAGGCCATGACTAGCAATGGGATGGCCTTCTTCCCTGCAAATTTCATGTTACAAGCCCCTCATGATGATCATCATGACCATCAACCTCCCACTTCTATCAATTCTCTATTGCCTTCTTGCACACCTCAAGACTTCCATGGTACTCTCTCTCCCCCCCTGTGGCACACATAGAGACACAAACACATTCTTATCTCAAATGGGTTTTAATTTATTTAATCTGTTTGTGCAGGTGTTGCATCCTTTTTAGGGAAGCGATCAGTGTCATTTTCAGGGATCGAATTGGGCGAAGAAGCTCATGGGGAAGATGATTTATCCGATGATGGGTCACAGGCAGGAGAGAAGAAGAGGAGGCTTAACATGGAACAAGTGAAGACACTTGAGAAGAACTTTGAGTTGGGGAACAAGCTTGAACCTGAGAGAAAAATGCAGCTGGCCAGAGCTCTTGGTCTGCAGCCAAGACAGATTGCCATATGGTTTCAGAACAGGAGGGCAAGGTGGAAGACCAAGCAGTTGGAGAAAGACTATGATGTCCTCAAGAGACAGTTTGAAGCCATCAAAGCAGACAATGATGCTCTCCAGGCTCAGAACAAAAAACTTCAAGCAGAGGTTTGTTCAATTCAATTGATTAATTAATGATTCAAAGTTTTAAGTACCAAACCAAATTCAATCTACACCTTTGATATCTTGTCTCTACAGTACCTTAGATATGCTTCAAGTTTTGCATGGTATAGTGCTGATTCTGTAGAATATGTTTTGGAAATTATTGATCTCCTTTTCATCATCACAAAGATTTTTGCTTTTTTGACTTTTTCTTATCATGAATTTCAGAACCTTTATATCTGTTGAACCAATAATCACTGATTACAAAGTTCCTTTTCCAAGATAGATGCAACTTTTTGATGCACTGATTGATCATAATTTGGGGATAAAGGGTAATCATGACTCTAAAAGGACAGATCTTTCTTGTTTACACGTTTGGGCTACCTCATATACATCTATCTTTTAATATTTAACACTATTTAGTGTTTGGGTTAAGTTCTTGAATTTAGAGCAGGGAAATATCTAATTAGTACCTAATTAATGAACTGGAGCTACCTAGCTAGCCTATGTGTGCATGCTTCAACTTGACCGGTCAATTTGATGGCTGCAGATATTGGCATTAAAAAGTAGAGAACCAGCGGAATCTATCAACCTCAATAAAGAGACAGAGGGGTCTTGCAGTAATAGAAGTGAAAACAACTCTGATATCAAGTTGGACATTTCAAGAACATCAGCAATTGACAGCCCTCTATCCTCTCATCCAATTGCCAGCAGACCCTTCTTTCCAACCTCCACAAGGCCTTCTGGGGTGGTGGCACAACTCTTTCAAAACCCATCATCAAGACCTGAAGTACTCCAATGCCAGAAGAATGATCAAATGGCCAAAGAAGAAAACTTAACCAACATGTTCTGTAGCATTGATGATCAGTCTGGGTTTTGGCCATGGTTGGAACAACACCAATTCAATTGATCATCAGCTGAACCCACCAAACTACTGTTAAATTGGAATATACCAACAGGGCAATGAAATCAAGACGCAACCAATTGCACCATGTTCTATGAGTTTTTTTATTATTTAAAATCCATGCTTTGGTACTTAGATTATTTATAAAGTAGATGATCATATATCAAGTTGAATTTTCAAGTGGGGGCTGAAAATCTTTATGGAGGAATAAAGGGGGGGTATGGTATATATGTGTCTGTGAACGGTATACCATGTTTTCTAGGATGATGGGAGAAATGTTGCTTGCCAGGTTGGTTAATGGGATCAAATTCCAAGTGAAATTATATTTGCTACTAGCTAGTGAGTAGTGACTGAATATTGCAGCTCTCAGCTCTAGCATGGGTCATGAAATAAGAAAGGGATTCTCTGCTTCGTTTGTCTAAGATTTTTTCTTTTTTCTTACTTTGGATTCATGCCTTTGTACTATCTGTCAAAGAAAAATGCTCCCCCAAAGTGCTTTCCTTGTAATGATTTTTTTGCTGAATTCATGAATGCAATTGCAGTACCAATGGTGAACAAAATCTACTCCTAGTTAATAAAGAATATATTAATTGTGTGGAGAGAGAGAGAGAGAGAGAGAGAGAGAGAGAGAGAGAGAGAGAGAGAGAGAGAGAGAGAGAGA
>QANW01001882.1:566921-582439 GCA_003254865.1 Dryas drummondii | reverse complement strand
AGAGAGAGAGAGAGAGAGAGAGAGAGAGAGAGAGAGAGAGAGAGAGAGAGAGAGAGAGAGAGTATCCAGCACACATTCCAAGAGGCAAAGAAGACAAGCAGATGGAAGAGAACAGAGTTGGAAAAAAGGTAATACTCGTGAAGGGGACGTTGGCAAGTTAATTTCATGTACAAACAAAGAAGGGAATAGACAAAAAACCCCAAGTAATGCCCTGTCTTCACCAACTAGCTCTTGGCACTCAGCACTACTCAGCAGCACCACTCGAACTCTGCTCTCTTTCTTTTTTGTATAGAAAAGTGAAAATCAGTCATGTGAACTCACTGTCACCCACTCCCTAACATCCCACACTCCCTTTTCAACATTTGCTTGTTTTTTAATTTCATAACAATAATACTAATGTATGCATCTCCCTTTCCCACGTACACTTTCTCTCCCTCTCTTACTCTTTTCCAATGATGAAATGCTTTGCTTCCACACATATCCATTTTTCAACAGTTATTTCGAGTGACGCAAACAAAATAATGTTATCCCCCAATTCATTGTCTCTCTGTTTTTTGCAAGACATTTTCAGCTCTCTAAAGCAAAATTTGACATGTATATGCACCACAGTCGTGCATGTAAAGCAGCTTCATGGTGGCTGCAGCTACCAGCTTTCAGTACACAAAACCACTTTAGCTAGCTGTAAGTTGCATATAGGCATGCATGCATATTCAAAATCCACTGCAAATCTCAACATATATATATATGTATATAACCAAACAGATGTAATACATATGCTTATTGGATCAAACAGATCAAAATTGTGACTTAAAATAGGGCTGTAGATTTTACAGTTGTTGGCAACAACTGTCATAACAGATCAAATAGATTCTAATAGCCAAGGCAATAATAACCCAACTATATAGAAGTACTAATTAACTACAGAATTATAAGAACAAACATGCATGTGACAGAATCAGCATGACCTTCTCAATATCAACATATCAAAGTTGACACTGAAGAAAGAAAGCTTGGCACTTTAAAAAAATAAAATGAATGCGCCGTTATGCATGTTGTTTGAATATTTTTAATTCATGGGATCATGTGATGAAAGCAATAAATTAATAATGTTTGGCAGCATATATGGCTGGAAACTTCGGCATTTTGCTCTGATACTTTTAGATGCCAACTTATATTACTAATATATATAATTGTGTAGTGGCAAAATTAAGAATTCCCAGTTAAGAAGAACTGGCTAAGTGACCACGTGCATGGTGGCCTCACATTCACACCCTTAAGCTAATTAAGTAAACATTTGCTGGGAATTATATATTTTGGATTAGGATAACTCCAGAATATATATGAGCAAACCCAGAAGCATGTTTGCCATTTTTGAGACCATAGGCTGAGGATAACATGTGCAGGGCAATACTGTAAACAATTTGTATATATCTGCATTATTGCATTTTATATTGTTTGAAATATTACCATGAATTTTGAACTTCTGTCAACGGGTAACATAATATTTTTCAGTGACTTTTTTTGGGTGATGACTTAGAATAGTACTAGATTTTGGGGGACTTTTTATATATTACCACTCCATATGGAACAAACATTTTTTATCTGAGTTCGAAGTTGATCCTAACGATTTGGATAACCAGAAAAGAAAAAAATAATTGAGGAGAGAAACAATCCCTCACGTTCTGTATAAGGTGAAAAATAATAATAGAGAAATTAAGTTTACTGCTGAAATTGGCACGAGCTGTTTCTCTATGGCAGCTGTTGCTACTAGCTAGAAACACTGGATTGGGCTTGGGCCCACGCACATCATCGCGATGGGTACAAATTTAGGCCAATTGAACTTTTATATTGGGCTGAGCCCAAATTGGTAATTGACCGTACTAAATTACTAATACTAAGACTACGTGGCAAAAAGATGGCCTTACTGGAATGAACACAATGGGCCCCACCTCTCAACACTAGCCAATAGAAACACAGAGAAATCTGAATGAACTACCAACTACCCAATCCATAGTGCCTCCTTCCCCTTCTCTCTCTATTCTAACGGATAAGCCCAGCCCACCAATGGCTTCCACCCCAATTCTCTCACCCACCACCACCTCCTTAGTCCACCGTCACCACCACCAATCTTTACACCTGTTCTCCAAATTGCCCTTCCCTAACTCTCCCTCCAAACCCAGTACTTACAACAACAACAGACCACTCACCAAGCTCCAAGTGTCCACCCCAACCAACAAGCCCACCACCACCACCACCACCCCCTCCAAGAAACCCACGGCGGAGACCATCTTCTTCGACGGCGGAGCCCACTACGGCGACCTCGTGGCCAACCTTATTCTGGGCTTCACTCTTCTCTGGCTGCCCTTAACTTTGGCGGCGGTTTTCAGGGCCTTTTATTTGCGGTACAGGTTCACCAACCTGCGGGTGACGGTGATCTCAGGACTGACGGGTCAGGATAGGAGTGACTTCTCGTACAAGGTCATCAAGGATGTCCAGGTGGTGCCACGTTTCATCGGGGAGTGGGGTGACATTATCATAACTCTGCGAGATGGTACGAAGGTGGACCTTAGGAGCGTGCCTAAGTTCAGAGAGATTGCTAAGTATTGCCTCTCTTTGGCTGATAAGCCTGCCGTTTTGAAGGAAAGAGGGTCCAAAGGCTTTTAGAAGCCTAATTAATTTCATGCAAACCCACATTCATAAATATTTTTCTCTTATGAATAACCAACAACTCAGAGGTATGCAATTATTATTATTATTATTATTATTTGTAGATAATTAACTACTTTTTGTAATCTGTGCTATGCTTTTTTTGTTTTTAATTTTCCTAATATCTTGGACATGTAGAATTGATCATTCAGCAGTCTGAACTGAAATTGGGTCACATTGCAATACTAAGGTTAGGCCCAATATGTTAGCCCAAGTTTAGCCTGCTTGCTTACCAGGCCTAATTTTGTAACCAAGTCGCCCTCAATATTTACAATATGGGTAGCCTAAGCCCACACAACTTCTATCGAAGAGAAGCAAGTAAAAGACTTTCATAAAAAAGGAATGCTATGCACTTTATCCGATTTACCTTTTTCACCGATCTTTGTTTTTATTATTCTCATTCCACAATATAAATTATAATGGAAACTGTTTATTTTTTAGATAATTTTTTAAAGATTATCTCTATAAAAAAATTAACTAAATTAGAAATCGTTTGGTCATGTAATCATTATCAAATAAATAAATAGTGAATCAAATTATTATAGAAATTGTTTATTTATTTGATTACAGTTACATAATTAAATGATTTCCGATTTGGTTGATTTTTTTTCTGAAATGATTTTTATAATTAGATTTAAAAAATGAACGGTTTCGATCATGAATTTACATTATGGAATGAAAATAATAAATGAGATATCGATGAAAAAAGTAGAATAGAGAAGGCCAATAGCATTCGTCTTCATAAAAATTCTCCTAAACTTGAGAATGAAGTTTTCAGCACCAAAACTGTATCTTTTTGGGTTTTTGGTATAACAATACCTAAATAAATCACAGAGAGAATCAAGCTTGGGATCGTCCAGGTCTGAGACCTGGCATATTTGTGGTATAACCAAATTCTGCCCATTCAAATTTTGGGCCTTTTAATAGTTTTCCTGGCCCACGAACACAAATGCAGGCGTGTGATATTCTTGGTGCCTTGGTGGGTATTGTACTCACCCATCGCCCATGTCCCATTGGCCATTGTCTGCAAATTCAAAGCGAGAAGCATCTGACCCCAAATCTTATCATCACTCATTTTAAACTTGTTGATGATGGGTCACTATAACCATTAGGTTCAGGTCCTATCACTTCAATATTTGTTTCTTTCTCCTTTTATCTTTTTTTTTTTAATTAAAATTAAAAAGAAGATAAAGGTTCTTTAATTTCTGTCACACGTCTCAGGTATATCAACTTTGCCTCTAGAGGTGTCCATGCATGTCTTCACCATCTGGTATCTAATATTGCAGGTGTAGGGTCAACCATAACAATAACATTGCCCTCAATCTCTATCTCCCTTCTCCATCTCCAATGTGTAGATCCTGTAGTCATATTCTTTCATATATCCTTTGACCTTTTGGGCTCCAACAATGGCCCACTAAGACTTAGGATATAAAATAAGTTCAAGTTTTGTTACCTCTTAAGCAGTTAAGCACAGGCACAGCTGATTAAGCTGTGATTTATCACTTCTGAATTCGCATGATTAATTATATAATTAGTTAATTACATCAAATATCACATTACATATGCAAAGCCTACGCATGGGCTGGTAAGTGGAGCCCAAACAAACAGGGCCTGGAAGTCAATATCTGATAGCCCACATGAATTTCGTTGCCTCTGGATGTGGGCCAGTTTGTTTTTGTTTAGCGCCCATTTCTGCTTGGCTTTGTTGTCTATTTTTCTTTTTCCTTCTTTTTCTTCTTTGTTTTCTAAGCATATTATATTGCAGACAGAGTTAGGTGAGGCATAATGGAATGTGACACCTGGGGTTAAGACTTGAGCCTCTGGCTCCATGCTTGATATTTGCTTCAAAGCCAATGAGTTAAAATTAATTCCAGGTTTGAAATATAGTTGGGTGAAGAAAAGAGGGACATCTGCAACTTGGTTGTGTCACTTAGTGCTCCTTGGGGGACCCCATGGGTGACTTTGTAAGGGAATCATTCATTTGACAGACATCAACTTCAGTTAAAAACCCTTTTAAAAGCTCAAGCAATCAAATAAAACAACTTGGCTACTGCAATTATATACTGATATGCATATGTATGGAGCTATTGATTTAACTTCACAGGATCTGACAAAACTCATAAAGGTAACTGTAAAAGTGAGTAATCATCCAGAACACCTATTAATCTTGTTATCCCTGTTAGTCCCACAATATGTTGTTTGTTTGAGCTTGCCTGTACGGCTATGCCACAGCAGTGACAGCACCAACATCTTTACTCTTTTGCTGAACTTGTAATATTCCCTCCCCTTCGATCACCACCCATCAAAGCATGTACAATCAAATGGGGTTGAGGGAGTACGATCTCAATGTCCCCAAATTCATTGCCATGGCTTTTTAGAGACCTTCTCCGAAGTTTCTGAATCTGATTAAGATCAAGCTGCTGCTTAATTAGTAATAATGTAATTGGAAAACTTTAATTAGCTAGGACTGACACATTGTGCAAGGTCCCTTGAGTCCCATACTTTGCTTATCAATTTTACATGCTCGGGCAGAGAAAAAGAAAAGGAGCAAAATGGACCAACCTAGAGTCACAAAAAGGAACTGATCATGAAACTGCTGGGGTTGCTACTGCTAATTCATTGGAAAACTTTTGACCATATAAATCCCGGATGTCTTCTTTTTCTGCCATTTGTTAATTTGGTTCCTCAGAAAAAAGCAAAACAGGTAGGAGTGTGGCTTTGAGGGGAAGGATATATATGATCAGAAAGTGTGAAAGAGTGAAGGTGGTGTCAAGTCACGAGGCAGAGGAGGTCCCTTCCCAGCTAGGTGATCTTCGTTGATCAGTTCCTCTGTGAAGTGTGAACCATCTTTATTGAAAGAAGCTAAAGAGATAGACCCATTCTTAATTATGAGTCCTGAAATAGAGTGATTAATCCCCAGCTCATTTCCTCTTTGCCCTTTGCAGGTTTTGTTTATATGACCACACTTGACAGACACTTCCCCTCTCCAATGAATGTTACAACTTTAGTTTACAACCATTTTTAATATCAATACTTTACGAATGAAACAGTAGGTTCTCATTTGGACATGTTAATCTGCACAACCTACCCCTTTAACAGGATTAAATGGTTTCCTCTTAGCATGAAAAACAGAACCCCTATACCAGAATTACATTGTCCCTTTAACCCCTAAATTCATTTGATTCAAAACCATTAGCAAAATGCTGAAGTGGAATACATGCCACCAGAAAATGCTTAGCGTACATATAAGAAATTAACAATCAATGTACCTGGTGACTAGGGGTCTACACTCTACACTCTACACTGCACTCAATGCCACATCAATGAAGAAAGCCCACGCACACTTACAAGGGGTATTATTTTAATCACATACTCATGAGTCTGTCAAACTTGTGCTTCCAAGTTCCAAGTCACATAGCCACGTACACCACTTAATATTGTGGCGGGAAATTCAAGTAGTGGAGCTGTGGGCATAACTAGACCAATTCCTTTTTGATTAATAGGAATTTCTATTCTTAGATTACAATATCCTCATCACAGGGGCCTGCAATCGAAATCAAACTGGTCTTAGTCTTTTTATCATCTTTATTATTTTCTAAATATCTTAGACTCTGCAGGTTGATCTATAGGTCCTCAAGCTAGCATCTACATCATGAACCAAACATCTTAAAAAATATACAGCTCAGGCTTCATCATTTCCTTAATTGCAATAAAGCAAACACAATGGAGTGAATGAACTTATATAATTTCTATTGGGTATTGGAGGGGCAGCAGCTATGTTTACCATGATAAGGTCAAAGCTGTTTTTCTGACTGCACTTAATTTAAGTAAAGATAGATACAATCTCTGCCACATAATCCCACATTCCCATTCTACTCTAATTTTGCTAAAAATTAATGAAATTTAAGTAAGGGTGAAAAGAAAATGAAAACACTGTTTTGTACTAAAAACACCTTGTATGTAGAATGAGGAAAGGTAGCATGGGAATCTTGTAATCTGAAAAGGGACACAGCAATAAGAACCAAAATATGGGAATATAAGGGCGCATAGGATTCCCAAAACCTTTCTCTTTACAAGAAAGCATAATTTGTATTAAAGATATGGAGAGAAAGTGAGGGAAGAGGAAAATCCCAGAGGCTCTTGAAAAGGTGGCTCTAATATCCAAAATAGGGGTGCCCACAGCCCACACAAGCATGTAGGAATCCCAAGCAAGAGAACCCCAACGTTCACATAAAGCTAAAAATAGATAAAAATTTTGCATAAGCTCCAACTTTTGTTCCACACGTGGGGCCTTTGCTTGCAGCTCCTCTCTTTCTTTTCTTTTCTTTTACATGGGATCAGTCGAGGAATATTTTGCCACCCATGAAATAAAATGGACTTGAATAACATCAACCTTTGTCATTTCAACTAAAAGAGATAGAAAAAAAAGGCTTAAAAATTGGTTACAATTAAATCCATGGCTCATATATTGTGGCAGAATGATAAAATGATATATCAAACAGGTTGCTTTACTCATCTAATCTGAAATAGCAACTTCTAAAATATATAGAAATGTCCTCTTACTAAATAATATAGATTGTTATGTTCAGAATATATATTATTAATTAGGTGAATTTTTGTGTAGATTCGACAAAATTGTTAAAATAGAATTTAAGAGATATCTTGATACATTCAAAACTCTATGTTAAATCCGCGGCTAGTACTCATTACCAAAGAGAAAGTGAAAATATTTTTCAAGAATAATAGGAATTTAAAGAATATTAAGATAAAATGTGAAAAGTTGTTTTGTACTCTTTCTTATGCTTTTGTTCATTAAGTGTTCAACATCAAACTTTACTTGCATGTAGGGTAAATGATCCTCTCTTTTTCAGCCTTCTTTTTCGACCTTCTTGTCCTCTTTTTTATGAGTGTAGCTTGATTTAGTGAAAAGATGACAATAAGGGAGCGCTAAGCAGATCCCAAATTGGGCCCTCTAGAGAGAAAAGATTGGACTATAATAAAACACCACACAAACAACAAGACGAAATATATGTACTTAGCAAAAGATTAAACTGCAGGGTGCATGCATTCTATTGGAAAGGCATATGCAGCTAATTGGCCAATAAAGTTGTTTTAGACAAATTACTTTCCGAAAAACACTCAGACCAAGTGACAAAGGGAAACGCATTGTTTGAATGCACACGACTTTACTCACGATGAGGGGCATAAAACATGTTTAAATAGAATTAAAACTATACATTAATTGTGTATCCTAATTAGTATTTGATTATATACTACTTTGAATCCTGAATATTGTAAACTTAAGCTGTTCTAGACAAATTTTTTTCTTTCTCTTTTAGTAATTTTCGAACTTTAAAAAAATCTTTTCTTCCCTCTTTTTCTTTGCTTGTCGTTTCTTTTTTGATCTTTGAAAATGGAGACTAAAAGGATTGATTATGGATCCTTTTTTTTATGGTGAGAAACTGAGAATGTATTTAAAATTGTTTAATCAAAATAAAACTTTTTCACCCGTAAAGGGTAAAAGAAGAACTAGCTAGGAGATGTACTTGAACATAATCAAGAAGAAATTAACGTGGTTGAACAAAACAAAGATTGCAACTACACACGGTTTGGTTTAATCCGTTGCAAAGTTTATAAACGTTTTTTTTTCTTTGCTTTGTGTTGGAAAGTTCATATATGAAGATTTTAGATTCAAACCTCCTTGTAATTAATAAAAAATGATTTGATAACAAATCACATATAAGAAGATATGATGGATAGCATAAAAAATTGTACATATATATGGGTATTCTCTAATTCAATCAAAAGTATTAATAAGCAAAAATAAAATCAAATGAAAAGCATAAGAAGTTAAAGTTAGAATATCTAAGCATAGCATTCTATTAGGATTAGACCAAAGCGAAAGTAAGTTATGATAAGGTCATTGAATATTTAGTATAAGCTCATGATTCACCAATTGCCTTTTGTTGAGAATGGGAGCCCTAAAATAGGCCCATGTGTTTTATTTTCTATTTTTACTTTGAGAAAGAAAGCAAGGGAGGGAGAGCGGGGACACTTGGCGCGGCATAATTGATTGGGAGGCCGCGGCTTGACAAGTAATTGGTGACTGGTTTGACTTAATTCTTATGATGAGTGGTTTATGAAAAGAATCAAATCATGGCATATGTATATATTTATAAGGCTATAAGCCCTTAATTGGCCAAAAAAAAAAATAAGGCTATAAACCATAGTGGCCCACCCCATGTCATCAAATATCAATCTCTTTGGGAACTTGGGCCTCTATCTTCCCTACCTAATTAAGCTCCACTGCAGAGACAACATTATTCCTAGCAATATATATGTTTAATTAGTTTTGGATTTTATTAAGGTTAGTTAGTGCCTAATTAAGTCCCCTAACCCTCCTTAGTGGAGTCAGTATAATTGCATGGTTTAGGTGATCAGTTTAGAGTACTTTTGATCATGATAATTAACGTTGTGCTCACCCTCTCATGGTCATGGACTCATGGGTTTTATGACTTGGCTTTCGTAAACTCTTAGTAAAAATTCTATACAAATAATGTATATATTTATTGTATCTCTTATTATGTGATTTAACTCGTAACAAAAGAGATATATGCAGATAATAAATAATAAGTAAGTTTTTTTTCCCACTTTTGATCAAGTGATCGCCATAAATTATGAATTTTAGCTTTATGAATAAAGAGCAATATAATATTAGAAAATTAAGATTAAATTTTAAATTTTAATAATCTTTTGGTATAGCATGAAAACCATATAATATTTCAATTGAACTATTAAATTTAAATGTAGTTTTTTAGATTAGGTCACAAATATGTTGATCCCTTTGATTTGAGCCTTTTCTATTTGATATTTTTGTTCTTTGGCTCATATATGATGAGTATTAGTTAAAATTTATAAGGTTTTGACAAAATTACCCTTGAGGCTTTTATATTATTTTAAAAATTTGCTAATGTAGTCTCAACTTTACATTTAGTTGTGACTGTACGACACTCACAACTTCAAATTTAGTTGTGACTGAACAACAGTCACATCTAAGTTGTGAAACAGTCATAGTTAAGTTGTGACTTAATTGAATTATTTTTAGAGAAATTATACTACAATATAGTACAAATAGAGGTCAAAACAATATTTTTACTCAAAATAATATATAGAGGTGTGAGTTGTCTTTTTCAATTTACCAAGACAGTCACAGTTAAATTGTGACTGGATTGATTTTTTTTTTTTAATATAATATAGTATAAATTAATGTAATATTTGTGATATAATATTATTATTAATTTTTATTGTAGTGGCATGTGATATAATATTTGTAAATTTTAATATCTTTTACTTTATTATTTTGTTTCACTTTTCAAGTAGTACTTAATTTAAAATGCTATTTAATTTTGGTAACTAAACAAAAAAGTTATTAAAATTTAGTAGTTAAAATCAATTGACCTATATAATATCAATTATTTCATTTAATTTGAATATTAGGGCATATTGATGACTGGATATATAAGAAGTACGTGGTGAGACCTTTTTTTTTTTTTTTTAGGAAAAGGAGAGATGTGGTTTTTTAAAGGTCATTGCAAATTATGCCTTTGTTTCTTCATGTGTTTTGAATGATATTTGTTTATTTGTTCATTATGGATGTGGGGAAATGCATTAGACTAAGTTGTCAAATTAATTTGAATTAATTAATTTCTTCCAATTAAAGTCCGTTAGGTTGGCCATAGTATATATTGATGTACATTCGTTTGTGAGGGACCCGTAAATGTTTGAAATCTTGACTAATATGTATATGGATACCCCATGGCCAAATTTGTTATGATTTTGAAATCAATATGCAGTCTGTAGATCATAGTGTGGTGTACCAATGCATTCCCTACTGGTTTTATATTTGCAATTAATGGCTAAAGTAGGAGTAGGTTCGAAGTACTCTTACCAAGTACGGGAGTAATTACAAGCCCTCAAATCCTGATCAATGGTTTAAAAAGGTTACTGTACTAATTACCCTTTCGAAAATCGATCAATATGCAGCATAATTAAAGTTACCATATATATATATATAAGAACTGACATTAACCTACAGTTATGCATGAATAATATATGTAATGGATTAAACTTTGTTAATTTTTAATTAATTTATATCCGATGGAGTGGGACCAAGTGGATATCTAAGTTCTGATAATACCGCGTGACATTTGTCAAAGATGACAATCACACGCTTTAAAACGACAATTGTATCTTCATCTTCGTAATAGCTAGCTAGCGTTAACACATAATTAAAAGTGATGAGCCAAACACATGGTCGAGGCATACAGGACAAGAAAAGATATTACTAAATTAAAATGAAGGTTTCACTTTCAACCGATCGATCAAACCCAAAATGACAAAATTAAGGCATAATGGGTGGAACAAGATCGAGGAGGGTAGGAGGAAGTTTTCTTTTTAATATTAAGGCTTCATACATGCATGGTCATTTACTCATGTATGTGTTTTTTGAAACTACTTTTAAAAGCTAGTTTTGCATAGGGTTCCACTTTCACATGAGGGTCGATCTTTTTTTTTTTTTTTTTTTCCTGGTTTTGGCTTTTGATGGGTGTTTGTGGGACAAATATCACCGACCCTCACCCCACAACCACAATCGCTAGCTCCTATATATATATATATATTAATCTCTAGCTAGCTAGCTAGTAGGCTATATAGTACTTGTTAGTAGCAATACTATTTCCCTTTTTCCACGAACATTGTTTGGATAATTAGATTCCATCTCCAAAAAGCATATATATATATATAAATAGGTTTATTATACTTTATTACTATATTCGCATTACATTTACATTTTCATCATCTATGGCCTCTGATTGCATCCATCATCTTTTACAAACAGTAAGTACACAACGTGGGCTTTCTTGCTTGAATGAATATATAGCTTGTTTTTGGCGGGAGATTTCGCTGTCAAGATCCAAAGACACCAATATATGAGAATCAGATGCCCATTTCTGGTTTTTTCCCATTTGGAGGGCTCCACTAATTGAACATTCAGAAAGTTACACAGGGTCACTCGCCTCCCTTTTCCATTGGGCCACGTGGCGGATGCCAAACGTGCACGCGTGGCAAGGCTTACAAGTTTAAATCTTTTTATTGCTTGAAGAGTAAGTTTAGAACCCTACATATGGAGAAGTGAAGTGATCCTAATTAATTATCTCATGCATATTATAATAATTAATAAGAAATTCTCAGTCAAAGTACTGGAAGCGATCGAGGTATATGAAAGTTTTGGTTTAGTATAAACAGACCAGCCGGCTAGTTCGAGGCCCACACGTGGATTTTTCAATCTAAATGAATCAACTTCAAACTTAAAATTAGGTCTGTGTCACTTCGCTCAGAGAAATGTGGGGTTACGTTTTTCTCTCCTATATATATATATATATATCTTATTGTACGTGTACATTAAATTTAATAGTGAACAATTTTGAATTACGTACTGTTGACGATTTATGGTTGTCGTTATTCATGGAGTATATAAAATGATACATCACCATTCAACATGCTGGCCCTTTGGCTTTGATCAAGACCCCTTCCTGATTTTTCTTTTTGACTTTGTGGCCTTGTGGATATGCTAGCTACCCCAGTTTTACAAATATATATATAGGGTGTATATAAAATTGTATGCCTTTCTAAATTCAATTTTACTGTTTGATAATTGCAATGATAACACTTGTTATATTACTTTGATAGATTAATACTATGTCTCATTATTAATCAATATCAATTACAAATAATATATTGAAGATCAAGAGTACTCATTGTGTAGGTTTGTTTAGTTTTCTTGATCAACTGATTATGTCAATATTACTGTTTTTATAATTTGTATTAACTAGCAAAATTAGGCAAATAGTTCATGAAATTTGAACTACATCCTCCTATAAAGAGGAAACTGAACCCATCTACTATACTAATTGGTTATTAACAAATAAGACAAAATAAACATTTGTTCTAATACGTATATAGAAAATAAAACTAATTAATAAAGACCTAAAAATATAATTAATTAGCTCCTTTAATATACATGAATTCTAATAGTTACCGAAAAAGGCCTAAGCTAATTATATTTCCAAAATTGACGAAGCATATATGATATATGCATGCATACATACAGATACTAGATGTACAACAGTGAAAGAGTGACATGACAGTAAGACAGTGAGCTAGCAACACCTTCCACATGAATACACGATGAATTAATGACATGGAAACAAAAAGAAATTGAATTTTCAATTTTCAAAAACGGATTCGTGCTTAATAGGAATGTGAAAGTGAAAACCAGAGGAAGCTGGCAGACCACCATATATATATATATATATATGAAAGGTTATCCAAATTCCAAATTGAGTTTGGGTGTTACGATGCACGTGGTGGAATGGGACCAATGAGAACAGAAGGTTGCGGAGACGCGTGTGATAGACGCGTAGGAAGAAAGGGCAAGTAAGAGACGAGCAAGATTGTGATGAAAATAATTAAGCAGCCAAAACAGGCATTGAATTGAAATGGAAATTAATATTAGCAAGGTAGGCAGCCTAGGCTCGATACATTGTGAATGAGGGAATGGTTAGGTCACGAAGATGGTCACGTCCCCTTTAAACCCACAAACACATTCAAAAATTTGAACCCACCAAAATATCAAATCAAAGGCATCAATAATACCATATATATACAACAAATACATGATGCATGTGCGAATGCGACTGCCAACGATATCATTTCCTTTCCTTCCTAATATTAAAAAAATATATTTTATATACATATAATTATATAAATAGTGTGTGTGGCCCTCTGGGCTTAGTCTACTCCACCATCATCCATCCATTAATGTTATCTCATGGAATTCAGCGTTATTTTTCAAACTTGCCCTCATACCCGCCACTAAAAAACTAAAGCAACAATCCGTTGGTGTCTTCTATTTACTACTTCATAATATAAAAAAAACAAAATACATATTATTCCAGACTTGCAGTCCTTGACTCCTTGTAAGAGAGAGAGAGACAGAGACAGACAGAGTTTCAAAAAGTTCAGCTTATTACGCTTTCTTCTACATCTCTCTGTTCAGTTCAGTCCCACCCCAACTCTCAGAACCCCGATCGTAGTTTTCAGCCTAAACCTCTGTAAGTTGAAACAAATACAAATACCCAGATCTAATCTTACCTGTTTTAATTAGTATATACTCTGTACACATATATATTGGCAATGGAGTATTCAATATTTCTCATTCCAGTCTAATGTCTTTTCCCTTTTTTCATTCATGTGTGCTTGAATTCAGGGGATATATAGTGAAGCGAACTGGAAAGAATAAGTACTCCAAACTCCAAAGGTGGTTGAAAAGTTAGAATCCGAGGCAGTCAATCCGGTGTGGTATAGAGTGGTCTATAGGGGGAGGGGGGATAAAGATTAGATACCAATATACCATATAGAACTAGCTTTTGAGAGTCATGCTTATGGTTCCGTTTGAACCCAACAGTACCTGTAAAGATTGGTAAAAAGAGAGAGAGAAGGGAAGGGTTTCTTTTGGGGTTTGCCAATTTTATTAAATAGCTCAAAAAGACTTTGGCTTTAGTAGTATGCAACTTGGTTTTGATAAAGGGAGGGAGCGTCCAAGAAAGAGACTCAGAGACTGAGTGACCGAGTGAGAGAGCCTGAGAGGTCAAATAAAAAAAACCCAATGCCGCAGGAGTCTAAGAAGAAGCTTCATGCCAATGAATATTCCAATAATTCCCAGAAGAAGGAGCGCCACATAGTTACCTGGACTCAACAGGTCCTTCATTTCACTTCTCCTCCAATTGGGTTCTCCCAGTTTTAGTTTTATGATTTTATCCAATACCCCCCCAACCATGTTTCTTGGTTTTCTGACATGGGTTTGGTTTCTGTGAGTTGCAGGAGGATGACACACTTCGTGACCAAATTAGCATTCATGGAACCGACAAGTATGAGTTTCTGTGGTTTTACTTAACATTTATTCAATTGATTACTTACAGTTTGGTGCTGAATCATTTTCTTGTGCAATAATAAATTGAGGTCTTTGTTTTGTAATCTTTTTGTATGCAGTTGGGCTATCATTGCGTCTAAATTCAAGGATAAAACAACGAGACAGTGCAGGAGAAGGTATTTCAAAACACCCAATATTAATGTAGAATTCAACTTTTGTTAAGCGATCCTCTGTTTTTTTCCACGCAATTATTGAGCTCTAGTTTTGACTACTAGTTTGTTTTTTGTTGACAATAATGTTGCAGATGGTACACATACTTGAATTCTGACTTCAAGAAGGGAGGGTGGTCACCAGAGGAAGACATGCTCTTATGTGAGGTAAATGATGCTCTATACACGTCACATGTGCATTGCAAATTTCTGAAACTCGTCCTGTTTATGCATCCTTAAATGGGGATATATGTACAAGGTTAGTTTAATGAAAAAAATTTCTTCAAACCTTGATGCAGGATAAGCTTGAATTACCTTCTTTTAATATGACTGCGTTATTATTAGATAACAAAACTAAGTAAGGCAGACCTATTGATTGCATAGTCTGTCTACCTAACTTTCAACAGAAAACCAACCACATTTTATTCAACATCAACAGATTAACATGATGTTACCCTCATCTCTTTGGATGTGGTATCAACCTAATAACTCAAGGTGATCTGATCTGCAGGCTCAGAAGATATTTGGTAACAGATGGACAGAAATAGCAAAGGTGGTTTCAGGAAGGTATATAAGCTCTCTCTCTCTCTCTCTCTCTCTCTCTTCTCTCTCTC
>QANW01001882.1:305755-566897 GCA_003254865.1 Dryas drummondii | reverse complement strand
CTCTCCCCCCCCCCCCCCCTTTCTGAAATCATACAGCTCTCTGTAATGAAGTGCTTAATATTAAAAATTTTGCTACATATGCAGAACTGACAATGCTGTGAAAAACCGGTTTTCCACCTTGTGCAAGAAGAGAGCAAAGTATGAAGCCTTAGCTAAAGAGAATGCCACTTCATACATCAATTCAAATGACAAAAGGGTCATAATCCGAAATGGCTTCAGCACAGATGGAACATCAGAAACATCACCTATTAAGAAGATGAGGTAGAGTAGAAATTTCATCTTTATACAAACATGTTGATAAGATTATTACTTAATGGAGTAGAACTTATTCTTCGTGCAACACAGGAGGTCCCACATCCCTAGTATCTCAGAAAATTGCAACTCTGGGGACAGACTGCATGAGCAATGTGGAAAGATGAATCAGCAGCTAAGATCTCCATTTACTGTGTTGATTCAGAATTTCCACAACGTAGAAAACCAGCCACACCAGCATCATGTCAATAGCACCAAGGCAGTCCCGAGGAATGGTAAATCACCTTAAATAAAAACTTCTTTTGTTTGGCACTTAAACAGATTGCTGTTACAATGCCTGAGAAGCATATTGCAGGAAAATGTGTGAGAACATAAGCATAATTTTTCTATTCAACCAACAGAATGTTGGCATATTTATTTGAAAATTCAATATTTCTTCCATAAAACTTCAGGAGAACCTAATATCTCTCTTACTTTCATTTATCAGCATCAGAAAATAACAAGTTTCAAGGATCATTTCTCAAGAAAGATGATCCAAAGATAGCTATTTTGATGCAACAAGCAGAGTTACTCAGCTCATTGGCACTAAAAGTTAACACAGAGAACACAGACCAGAGTCTTGAAAATGCTTGGAAGGTGAGATATAATTACATATTTTTTGTGGATTCAGCTATCAACATCTAATTGCTTGGTTTGGTTTCTGAAAATGGTAGGAACAAGTAAACATATATATGACTCAAATATATAGAGACCGACCAAATGAGTACAATGCCTAACACCAATCAAATAAATGCCATCCATTCCCTCCTAATATAGTCGAGACCATTCCAACAGTGAGTAATGCAGTTATCAGGGGTTGAATGTCAATTCTTCACTTTTAGATATCTTGCTTGCCTGACCTAACTATAATTATTCAAGAAACTTTTGGGCTAGTTCTATTATTTCTCACATGTGTGCTGCAAACATAGCATGAAAGATGAGGTGCCCATAGTACATGAATTCCCTCCATATCCTCTTTAAAATAACAAATTTAAAATGCTGCAAAATTGTGTCTGCATACCCTCTAACATATATGAAATGCAATATTCAGGTTCTCCAAGATTTCTTGAATCAAAGCAAAGAAAGTGACATCCTCAGCTGTGGAATTGGTGATTTTGATTTTCAACTCGAAGATCTTAAATATTTGTTAGAGGACTTAAGGAGTTCCAATGAGGGAAGTCGACCATCTTGGCGGTAAGAAAAATGACGTAGACTACTATTCTGATATGAGCAGGCTCAAATCATAATACATCATCTAATTGATGCAAAACAAATTGTAGGCAACCAGATCTATATGATGAGTCTCCAGGAAGCTCTGAATACAGTACAGGGTCAACTCTCCTGTCCCAAACAGAATGTTATAAAGTGGAACAAAACGAAGCTGAAATAGGTACACTAAATCAGCAGATTCAACCTGGGTCACAGTCAGTTCATATTGGAGGGCAAATTGGTGTTGGTGAATGTGAGATAGAAATTATTTCCAGTGGAACCAGAAAGCAAGGTAATGCATAATTGTTTAAGATATAAAGGCTGATAACAACTTTACTTTTTAATTATTTATCACAGTTTTCTACTTAATTAAATTTGCTGATATCATATATAATTTTAATGCTGCAGAGATATTTCCATCTGGTGATGAAGGAACAAACAATAATGCAGTTGTTTCTGCATCGTCAAGTACAGAGTTCAGTTCCCCCATTCAAGTTACCCCATTGTTCAGGTCCTTGGCAGCAGGAATTCCCAGCCCAAAATTTTCTGAAAGTGTAAGTTCCCTTAGGAGTTCAACTCTATCAAATGAGAAGCTATTAGTTTTAATTAATTCTCATTTTCCTCATAAAATCTAAGGGTGTCTGTATCGTTTAGGTAACTTCTATACTTTTATGTTGCCTATGCTATTACTTTTTTGGTCATACAGTCAATTTCAATGTTAGTGTCATGTACTCAGTAAATTAATTAGGTAATGGTTAGTTTATGTAGCATAAGTGCATATAGTATGACTGCATGAAATTATACCCTTCAACTGAGTGGTTGGATTGTTGGATTTTTCAGGAGAGGAACTTCTTGCTCAAAACGCTTGGAGGGGAGTCCCCTTGCCCCAACCCAATCATCAATCCTTCACAACCACCTCCCTGCAAACGAGCCCTCCTCCAAAGTCTATAGCCGACCTTTTTGATCCACCTCATATATAGAAATTTTACATGGCTTAGTTGCCTATTGAGTTTTGAATTCCCTTTTCTCTTAGGATTGCAGCCATTCCAGCCTGAAATTTTACAAAAAGGCAGGTTAATATCTGCTTTCCCAAACCCAGATCTAGAATGCTATGGTGCAGTCTAGCATTTCCAAATGCATCTAACAAAGTTTTCTGCATTCTTTTTACCATAATCAGAGTTACCACCCTCGGAGTTCCTACTTGGTACTCACATCCTGTGTGCTTGGTGTGTCATTCTTTAGTTTGTCTTCTCATGAGATATGTTTTTGGGTGTTCCATTTTTTGGCCTTGATTGATCAGTTGTACAGAACCTACTATATCACTAGTCCTTCAGATTGTAAGACTGTAAGTATACATCGGCAACTTGCCTATATCTCCAGCTAGAGTATATGAAGAAAAGAAAACAGAGAAGAGAAGAGAGAGAGAAGAAAAAAGAAAAAGAAAAAAAAAAAGGATTAACCAGTTCAAATGGATTCCTAGTTTTTTGGTGTGCAAAGGGTATAGAATAAGTTTATTTTTTTTCTTCTTTGGTTTGATTTACCCCCTTGATTTCTGATGTAACCAAACTTAATATAATTGGAGTGAAAATGTGTTTTGGTTTTGGTGTGCACTTCTCCCATTTTGTCTATTTTACCTTTTTGAAATTAAGACATGACCATATATTTCTAGATAGTTTAACTCACACTCAGATGTATGAATGCATGAGCTTCAAAATAGGGAACAAGAAAACCGAAAAGAAAATGGCATAAAAGTTGATAAACATTGAGCTAGGAAGCCATTGCCAACCATTGTGAAGGAAATTCATCTTCTTCCTCTCATAAATCCAAAAACCCAGAGAATGTTACTTGCAAATCAAAAGAATCCAGCCATACAGAATATATATGAAGCAGAAACTTGTCTATTTTTCCTCCCTATCAATGAAAACGAACAGTAAGGAACTGAAGAGGAATTGTAATTGGTTCCACTTACAAGGGTACGAAGCAAACTGCCATTCTTGTGTGGTGAAGCTCCTGTTTCTTGATGTGGGGAAGAACTGAAGAAGGGTTTCTGAGAAAATTGTGTTATTTGGGATTGATGGACACCAACATTCATTATTCATATTGAGTTTCAATTCATGGTGGTGGAGGACAAGGTGCAATTATGACGAAAGCAAAAGCAATTGGTAAAAGAGGGTGGGAGGGGAGGGAATTCTGTACAAAATAAAGTGCACGGTAACCACTAATTTGCTGTCAACTTTTTCGTGGGAAGCTAGCGAATTGTCTCTTTTGACCCTTGATTTCAATGGAAAATTGTTTTGACTCAAGTATAAACTAGTAATAAAGCTCATTGTTTCTTCCTTTGATGCAAAACTACAAAAAGAAATCGTACAACTGGAATACTGAACAGAGAAAAGCCCACCTCAATGTTAAATCCAACTATGGAAAATGTGAGCTTGGCCCGCGGCCCAAAGGGTAGACTTGGTTCGGGCTTTAATTTTTTTATTTTTTTATTTTAAACAAAACTTGCGCGTGTTGGGCTAAACGCAAAGTACATTACAAGAGAGGTGCGTTAAGCTAATTACTTCTCAATAAAAGATCTATCAATTCCATTACAAATATCCTGAGTATTGAACTATAAGGTCCAATGTTTACAATGATGATATGCCCCAAGAGGGAAAGATAAGAAGAAAATGTTGAAAGAAAAAGGTTGAATATAAGTTTCAAAATTGTTGTTACATTGGCTTTCTCTTCTTCTGCAATCTCTGAATCTTCCTCCACTTGAGGTAGATCTGATATGACAACCCAGAAAAGACCATTACAACGCAACCCCATTGCTTTGATGACAGGGGATTGCCACTCAGCAGTGAAGAGACCACGATGCTTACAAACTTGCGGGTAGTGGTAATGGTGGTGTTAGCAAGGGAACCAAATCGGCTTATGGTTAAGAAGATGAAATTCTGGCCAACTGCACCACACAGGCAATAGAGAAAAATGTCCCATGCTGCTTCAGGATGCACCTTGCAGAATTGGACTGCCTCGAATCCGCTACCACGTGGCCAGCCAAACATGTAGATCATGTTGTATATGGTACCCCATAAATTCATGCCTAACATTATTTCCCAGGCGCTTGTCTTTGGGTACCTGAATCAAATTAAGAAGACGGAATTTATATCTGTGTGGGAATAACAGAAAACCAATACTTAGATAATAGGAACCAGAATAATGTTTATCTTTAAGTATACCTTGCAGTTATTGAATCCTGAGTAGCATTTGTGAATCCATCAAAAGCAAGGTTAAGGAAACATAGTCCATATCCAAGGGGGGCATTTGGGTGTGCCAACTTGCTAATAGTCTTTGAGCTAGTCTGAAATCAACCCAAGCATATATATGAGAAAAACATAAGACAAGCAACAAATTGTTAGATAAGAAAAAGAATTTTCATTGCTGTTTCATACTCATGGCAAAATAAGAAGCATCTCGCACCTTCATGAGGGCAAACATGGATACCCCTCCAGCAACAAGAAAAGTACAAACATACTCAGGAAAGGAGTATCTTATGCCGTAGACTAGGGTACCCATCAGCATCACTGCATTCAAGTAATAGCCATTTTTTAAGTCCTCAGTATCATTATTTTTTAATAACAAGCATGCTTGTTGCAGTGAGGTATTCAAAAATTACAAAGTCGTAAACATCTGACCTGGAATCATTTTTGAGGACTTTGCCAATACCTGCAAGTAACAAGAACAAAATTAATATCCAAAACCAAAAACCCATTAGTCTGACATTACTTGCAAATCCCAAGAACGAAGGCTTTAAGAAAAATCTATTCCCGTCATCACTATGGCAACCAATTCAACACCCAAATCCACTCAACTCAAGTAACCATTTATCAAAATGATAAAGAGGTATATGGAGCTTTTGCTCCGAACTAATGGCGGCCCCGAAAATAAATTTGTTTCTACCATTGAATCTTAATCAAAAGAAATGAAATACTCCATAACATATATGATAATCATGAGCTCCCTCACTTACTACTTAGACCCTAAAAGAAACTCAAATCAAGCAAAGTCTATAAAGACAAGCATTGAGCAGATGGGCAAGACAAACAATCTCAATTCCATCCATAGCCATATTCTCTTAAAACTACCATTTGGGTACTTGATCAAAAAGCAAACACACCTGGGCCGGGTAACTGATATACTTCAATGCTTCAATACCCATAGCTGGTCCAATCGTATTAGTAATGCCTGCACTCCAGTACGCCCACAAAGGCGCACCGCCAGCATTACTGCTAGACCAAATCTTCAACACTGTTTGAAGGAAGAAACCCACAACAAAAAATGTTATTATTTCATTGTTTCTAAGCTCAACTAGAAAAACAAATAAGAGTATAAGACATAATTAAAGCATAATGAAACTTACTTATAAAAGACCAGATTAAACAGACGACATTTTGGGCCAAGTTTAGGAACGCAAGGTGTTCGAATCTATTCCCATCTGGACCAAACCGCTTGGTGGACCTAAACAGAGATGATAATTCATAGCCCTATTAATTATACGATTGAGTCTCAAAATCCCCAAAAACAGCGCGTGATCTGCGAAATTGGAAAAGTGGGAGAAGAGAAAGAAGAGACTTACAGAGTTTCCTGAAGAACACCTTGGTAAATATAAGCACACCAAATACCGGCGACGCAGAAGCCCAACACTGAGACACGCCGAAGCCCCGACCCGTGAGCTTCCATTGGAGCCCCGAGATAATGTGGCCGGAAATACCCCTCTGGATACGGCCTCTCTCTCAATCTCTCTTTTTCTTTTAATAAAGAAATTAAGAAAATAGGTGAAGATTTAAGAGCAGAGGAGGAGGCGAAGCTCAGCGAATTACCCAAATATATTTTTGTGTGGGGTTATAGCTGCCACAATGTGGGAACCCAAGAGGGACCGCCAAAGCTACGTGGGTTTCGCTACGTGGAGGTTTCTTATTGGGTGAATGACTCTCCCTCGCGTTTCTCATTGGCCGCAGAAACGCGGACTCTTTTCTTTGGCAGTTGGCACGATATTACTATTTTACAACACTACTTAGTACTTGCCTCCGTTCTTCCATTGAATTATATGTTTCTTTTTTAAATGTATTTTAAATAGGCTGAAAACAAATGCAAATAAGTCTCATTTTTATCAAAAATGTGATACATAAAAATATAAAATATGTTGTTTTCATACTAATTAGCAAAACTATGTTGTTTTACCTATTTTACATTAATTTTTTAAAAAACTAATGTCAATATATATTTTTTTTCCCTAAAATATTGACGTTAGTTAAAAAAATTAAAAATTAAACCCATTTGTCTAAAAATAAAAAATTTAATATGAAAAAGGTAAAATGTTGTAATTTTACTGATTAGTATATGCTTATCACACAAATAATTAGCAGAGAAGTGAGAACCCAAACACAAAACGTTATAAATAACATATAAAATCTTTATATTTCCTCCGAGGTTGGAATCTTTTTCTCAACATTAACCATCTCACTGGTTGGGTTGAGAGTCTTGAGACTGTTGATCGAGTTGGTTGAGACTTGAGCGCAAACCATAACCACTAAACTATTAACCATCGCTGTTGCACTCTAGCACAGAGTCCCCACCCTTACCCCACCAATTCATATCATTTTCATATACATAACTCATTTCGTACAATCAACGCTCGAGCCTAATTGGCATTGGCGGGTGAGGGTTGGGTGGGTACGGGTTCTTTCCCCTCACTTCTTTCTCTATCATTCTCTTTTCTCTCTTCAATTCCAATTTCCACCCATCAATTCATTAAATAACGTCCTCTTTCCCTCAACTATAAGAAACAAAGCTAGAATGTAACCCAACACAACAATTATTTGAGCCATTTGAGATATTTAAATGAGATATAAGTAATCATATAACAGATTGGCCAAAAATAAAAAGAGAGATAACAGAGATCAATCTCTATCTCTTTTCAAATTCAAACACCCAAATTAACTTTATAAACTATGTTAAGTAAAGCCTAATTTAACAGTCAAAGCAAACAAAAAACAGAATACTCAACAACTTGACCATCCAACGGTCCCTAATTCCATTCTTAATTAGCATGACAATTAAGCTCACAACTTCCAATTTGTAACTCCCACACTCGGACTCTTCAAGTGTCATGTCAATCTCAGGAATTTCTTAACAGAATTATCTGATGGAAGCTTTTCCCCTGCTACCATATCAACGATTCAGATTAGTAGGCTCAGTGTGAAAACGGTTTGCGCATGCAAAGACTTCTGGTCAAAGGCATCAAATTTCTACGCTTTCATATTTTTTTTTTATTCCAACTTGGCCACGTGTCCCCTCTGCCCTCCCTCACTTTCGTTCCCGCTTACCCAATACCCACACATGACGTCCTATTATCTCCATTTCCTAATATACCCCTGATGTAGTTTGTAAATTGTAATTGATACTTATCTTTTTTTTTTCATAATAATTAAAAAAATTATTTTAAAAGACATTTATCGCGTTAGAAAGTCTTAATGATAAATTCTTAATACACGAAGTAGAGCACTAAATATTATTTTTTGACCGAATAACAAATATGGGCATGAACCTTTTAGTCAACCAACACTCTAGTGTGGATGTCTCCCTAACATATAATTAGTAAAATATTGCTAGTGAATTTAAAGTGGGCACTAGTGATGAAGAAGCATCTTCTCATACCTTATTTAAATTGTTGAGTCCTTCAGTCCTTGTATATAACATGTTTCACTTTCATATCCACATACACATTATTCCATTCTTCTTTGACCCTAACTATGTCAACTAAGAGAAGCTTCGACTAATTAAAAAGTGCACACCAATGCAAGCCATTATATATGTGTGCTCAACCACTTCGTGATTAAACTCCTCAATATAATAGTGATAATTGAGAATGAAAAATATAGTAATAAACTTAAAATTATATAATCATTCTAATTAAAAAAATTATCTTTGCATTTGTATGATTTTTTTGATAGACTAATTCTCAATGTTAATAAATTTTTTTAATATCAATCATCCATTTATATATAAGTAACTTTAAACTCTTATTAAAATGAGACTCACATTAGTCAATAATTAATATTAATAAAATTTTTAAAAAGTGAACATCTTAAGTTAAGTTAAAAGGCATAACTTTTTATGAATGTTATCCACACTAAATGAAGTATCAGCGGTGATTGGAAGCACTACAGGAACTGATGTACGTTGGCATCATTGGTTTAATCAATTATTCAAAAAAAGAAAAAAGAACATGAAAGTGTCAATGGAAAAAAGAGAAGGGTAAATTAGTCATTCAATTTTAACATGTTCAGTTTGACAAACTACAAGTCCACAGGAGGGTATTAAAGGGAATTCACTTAACCCAAAGGTGGTATTCACGTCATCGGTGAGCGAGACCCCACGCGTTTGTCGTGTTTTGTCGTGTTTACACCAAGACAAAGCCAAGAAAGACTCGTTCTCTTTCTCTCTGCGTATTTGTTCTCTGTTTCCATTTCTCGCATGCCCAGCTCCTTCTTCTCTTCCTCTTCCCCCATATTTTTTTTTTAATTTTTGTTTTTTCAAGAAAGTAGCAGGATTGTAGAAAACCCAGAAGAAGTCAGCCACAGATTTTTGCAATGACTTGCTGATTGCTTGCCAACACAAGCTTGTGTGTGTGAGCTAAAGAGTCTAAAAGAGAGTACCTTTGGAGTAGCTAATGGGCAACTGTTTAGATTCTTCTGCTAAAGTAGACACCGCACAGAGCTCCCTTGGTACTTCTGGTAACTTACAAATGATTTGCTATGATTTTTCATTTTTAAATTTTAGAATAATTTATTTGCTTATTTTGGCTTAAATGAGCTGGTTTTTGGATTTGGATGGGTCTGCTCTGTTGTTGGGTGGATTTTAATGTCTTTGGGGGAGTCTGTAATCGTTTAAAGTTTTGGAATTTAAGTGGGTTTGGTTGGTTTTAGCTCGATTAGAAAGTGATGTTCTTTTTAGATTTTGGGTAGCTCGGTTGGAATAAGTTCATTGGCATTTGTGGAGCAAATTCTTCTAGTTGTTAAACGAAGCCTCTCTCTTGGTTTAGCTCCTAGTTTCATTTGCCGGGAATCAACCTGTGTAAAATGGAAGATCATCTTCTTTTTCTGTTCTTCATTTTTTTCTGCAATGAATTACCAATTTTCAATATCATTTGGAAAGATGGAAATAGCAGTGTTTTTTCTTCCTGTTTTAGCAATTGGATTTTTTCCTCTTTTTAGGTGAATATAGTAGGAACATGTTGGAGACAGCTTTATATAATTTGTAATTATGTACTTTTAATAATCTTTAGCTCACAATTGTGTTTTGCTCAATTTGTTTTCTTTTTCTTTGAAATGGGTCATTTTGTGAAAAGGGTTTTAATACTTACGTGAATTCGCTACAAGACCGTGTAAAAGTTGAGCGTTAGGATGGCACGCTAAACTCTCTAGAACCAAAGACTTTAACAATTGGGGCCTAAGGGGAAAGGGATGGTGGTCCTTTCTATAAAAACAGAGGAGGTAATCTTATGTCCATAAAATCTTACTTCATCATACATTAGTTATCACAGAACAAAGATGCTTGATTTAAGGTGTTTTGTGAGCCAGGCTAGCATGTACCTCTGCCTGACATTAACTGATAACTCACTACTTTGTACTATATATGGCATTTCTTGAGGAATGCTGTGAGTGGGCGTAGGTTTGAGATTGGTTGAGCTCTCAATTTTTTTTTATCTTTTTATTTTTTGGTTTGGTAATGTGTCTGTTTATGCAATTACCAACTACTTTTTCTCCTGTCAGCATCAGGGGTTTCGAAAAATTCCAGCAAAACCAGCCCCTCATCTGCTGCTCCCTCCAGCTTGACCATCCCTTCATATAGTGAAAAGAGCAATGCTTCAAGTCTTCCTACCCCAAGGACTGAAGGCGAAATATTGTCATCTCCAAATTTGAAAGCCTTCTCATTCAATGAACTAAAGAATGCCACCAGAAACTTTCGCCCTGACAGTCTTCTCGGTGAAGGAGGATTTGGTTATGTTTTCAAAGGATGGATTAATGAAAACACATTTACAGCTGCAAAGCCAGGGTCAGGAATGGTTGTTGCTGTCAAGAAGCTCAAACCTGAAGGTTTCCAAGGCCATAAGGAGTGGCTAGTAGGTTTCAACTATAACAATATTTTCTTTGTTTGTGTTTGAAATGTCATGTTTGGCTTATTGACTGATAGCCACTCAATTTCAGACAGAAGTGAATTATCTTGGTCAACTCTATCATCCAAATCTGGTTAAGCTTATAGGGTACTGCTTGGAGGGTGAGAACCGGCTCTTGGTGTATGAGTTCATGCCAAAAGGAAGCTTAGAGAATCATCTGTTTAGAAGTAAGTGATGTTTTTATCTAATGTTCCTAGGAAGCGTAGTGTTTTCGTTCTGTTTGTGTTTCTTCAAATTGTTTAATCTCTCTGGAAGACAACAATTTTTGCTCAGTTAGTTGCCAATAAACAAGAAGAAAAAAAAAAAAAATCTCAAATGAGGCTGCATTTTCAATATTAAGAAACTCCTTGGTTTGGCTTTGAGTAATGTTGGACTTTTATATTTGTTTCACAGGAGGGCCGCAACCACTTTCATGGGCAATAAGAATGAAAGTGGCCATAGGTGCTGCCAGGGGACTCAGTTTTCTTCATGATGCCGAATCACAAGTCATATATCGTGATTTTAAGGCGTCCAATATTTTGCTAGATTCGGTATGTTGAATAAAGAGGACGCTATTCCATCTTTGGCGGTCATGTCTGAATATCTTATGATTAAATAGTATAAATTACTGACATTAATGGTGCATTTGGGGTCCAGGAATTCAATGCGAAACTTTCTGATTTTGGCTTGGCTAAGGCAGGTCCTACTGGTGACAGGACTCACGTGTCTACTCGAGTCATGGGTACTCAAGGCTATGCAGCACCTGAATATGTTGCTACAGGTATGTTTAATATCTATATTAAGTGTTGTTGGTGTTATGAACATCTCTGAGTCATAGTCTATATCTTGTTGGGAAAAATTGATTTTATGAACGTCCAACTGAAGTAAGTTTGTTATGAGTATTACATATTAATAAATGAACAAAATTTGCATTGAGGCCTCTTTCTTGGCCGTTGCACCAACTTTCATACAAGCCGGACTGGTGACCTCAAACCTTTTTATTAGAAGTCACCTTGGTGCCAATTGACCAAGTGGGAGTTTGTAAGCTTTCCTTTCTTTTGATTCAAAAAGATTGAAAAAGTTAAGCCTTTTGAGTTGCATCTGAGAGTTGGTACAAATCTGACTGTTCTAATTATTTGCAATTAAGATTTTCTCATGGTGGAAGTTCTTGTATTTACATGCAAGCCATAGTTTGAGTAGATACGATGCATGAAATCTTGAGTACTTGTATTCATCGAGTGTACACGCAGTAATGCTTCTGTTATGGATTATACCCATGTTCATTGTTTAACAGGTCGGTTGACTGCTAAAAGTGACGTGTATAGTTTTGGAGTTGTATTACTGGAGCTATTGTCTGGACGACGAGCTGTTGATAAAACAAAAGTTGGTGTGGAGCAGAATCTGGTAGACTGGACAAAACCATATTTGGGTGACAGACGAAAACTATTTCGGATTATGGACACTAAGTTGGAGGGCCAATATCCTCAGAAAGCAGCCTATACAGCTGCTACTCTCGCTTTACAGTGCCTAAGCCCAGAATCTAAACAAAGGCCAACAATGTCAACTGTAGTAGCTACACTGGAACAACTTGAAGCCCCAAAAACTGCAGGCAGAACCTCTCAATCAGAGCAGCAGACAGTTCATGCTCCTTACCGCAAGTCCCCAATGCGACACCACCGTTCTCCTCTACATTTAACACCAAGTGCATCCCCATTGCCATCCCACTGGCAATCTCCACGTGTGCGCTGAAGATGGTTTTCTCTGTAAATTACCTATTTAATTCCACATAGAATCAAGTTTGGGCTTGTATTTTGACACAATTTTGAGTTATTCTGAAGAGGTTACTGCCGCCTGTAATTCTTTAGCTATGCAGATTTTTGCAGTGGTAATTTGCATGTGTAAAAGTTAGCTACCTCGGACAACTTCTCTATGTCTCTCTCACTCTCTCTCTCATTCATTTATTAGAGATTAAATTTCTTGACTTCTACCCCAATGGAACAACACTTGAAGCCCTATGAGTCAGGGAAACTGATGTTTACATTATATAGTTTCGTGGACCCTTACACAATGGCTATTGTGGGAATAGCATTATCAAGGAAATCAGCTTTTACTATGACTGACATCCATTTCGTCTAGAGAAACTATTATAAGGAGGGCATGGGGTAAACGTAGAAATATAGAGCGAGTTTTGATTGCTGCCGCTTTTGTTTTCTTGCAACTGCTCCAAATCAGCCACAACTTCAGTCATTGTTGGCCTGCGCTTTGGGTCTGAACAAAGGCATCGGAGGATGAGTTCTGCAAACTGCTGAGCTTCTTCCATTGGGTAGTTGTTTCCAAGTCTCCGGTCAATTACATGATGCAGTAGTAGGTTGTTGCTAAGAAATGGTTCAGCCCACTTGGTAAGATCTCCCGCCATCCCATCAGAATATTTCTTCACGGCACAGGAGCCTGAGAAAATCTCTAACAAAACTACTCCAAAGCTGTAAACATCAGTTTTCAACGTTACATGCCCTGTTAAATCAAGAAACACATTAGCCTGTTTAGGGATATAGAATGTCTGGCAACGCTGTACATACAACTAGTGTATACAATGTCTCTCTCATAATAACTAGTCATTGTCTTGAGTACCTGTTCCTATGTATTCAGGTGCGATGTAACCTTTGGTGCCGAGAATCCTTGTCAGTTCTTGGTCCTGGTCACCTTGGGGTCCATATTTAGCCAGACCAAAGTCTGATAGCTTGGCGTTGAAGTGCTGCAATATTAGCAATCAAGTTGATAGTTAACAAAAAGGAACAACTTAGTATACTCACCAGCAGCATGAGTAAGGGAACTGGGAACCTCACATCATCCAAAAGGACATTGGAAGCTTTGAGATCACGATGAATGACTGGCGTCCCATGAGTGTGAAGACAATCTAGAGCCTTGGCCGCCCCAATTGCTACTTTGATTCTTCTGCTCCAATCTAATTGTGTCCCATTTTCTGTTTATACCAATCAAATCAACTGTAGTTCAATTACTGCATTCCTATCATTAATTTTAGGCTCTATTGCAATCCCTTTTTTTTGTTGTCTCAATATTTTTCACTGTCTCTATATAGTTAACCAAACAGATTGTGGTACTCTTTATGAGTGTTATCTGGAGATTTTCTTACCTGTCAAGAGTTGGGACTCCAAGCTTCCTCCGCTCATATACTCATAAACCAACATTCTATGCTCACCTTCGCAACAGTACCCTATTAGCTTCACTATGTTTGGATGATGTATTTTGCTCATAAATCTCCTTTCATTCTGCAACCATAACATGCATAATTAAATCTCTCTCTGACACACACACACACACACACTGAAAAACAGAGACAGAGTCTCAGAGAAAGTAAAAAAGCTGACCTCCCATTGTTCATGGCCTTGTAATCCTGTCTTTCTGAGCCTTTTGATAGCAATTGGGAGCCCATCACCTGGTTTTGCAGCAGTGTTCATATTGCAATAACTGACATATCCCTTGTACACATCGCCAAAACCGCCTTGCCCAATGAAATTCTTGCTACTAAATTTGCGTGTGGCATCCTTCAAGGCGCTGTAACAAAAGCAGTGTAGCTTGTAATCATGAAACACTCCATCCTTATTCACTTCCCCAAAAGTCAGACCTCTTCGAGGGCCGGCAGGATAACCACGCCTTCTATCATCTCTACTACCATTTCCTGCACCTGCAAGAGTAGACACATAACATTAGTTCACTTAGTTAGGATCTATTAGAATTTCGAATACATATATATATATACACAAACACACACACACATACATGCATGTAATAATAACTACTATATATACCTATCTCTGTGTTTGAAGAAACATATGAATTCCTCTCTCGAAGTGGTAATCCTCGTCTTTTTTGACCTTTACTGTTCTTTTCTGTACCCAGAGGCATGTAGGATTAACTGATTATTGGATAAAGAAATAGACACAAGCATTTATGTTGAGCCAAAGTTTAATGGGACATGTAATATATAGTACCTTGACCTTGTAAGATAGTTGAGGAAACAGTTGGAGCCCTGTCTTGAAGTACTGTTTTATAAGTTTTTTTGGGTTGAGAAACTTGTAACGCATTGACTCCTTTGCCAAATTAAAGAAATTCAGTTTAGAAATTTCTATGCCTAAATATTCAAGTTTGTGAATAAAGACACGTTAAATTTTACTCAATAAGAATGCAAACCAGTGTGAGGTTGAGCAATGTCAACCGGTGCGTTTGGCTCCTGAAGTTTTTTCCTCAAACAATTTCCCATGACCCCAGTACTACTTGATGATATTAGTCAATTGTGAAGCCAAAGACATTAAGAAATATTGGGATGAAAATGTTTGAGGAAACTGAGAGAGATTGTGGTAATCAAGGAGGCATAGTAGAATTATAAGCAGGATATATGGAGTACTAAAACCATTGGACCTAGTTTAAGATGATTGGGTGATTTGGGCAAGGTGTCACTTTTGGCGATGATTTCGAAGTGTTGGGACTTGGGATCTATGAAATGTCTCTCTTTATCATCAAAATTGTGACAGGAGCTAGAAGAAGGTGAACAGAAAATGGGGTTGCTCTATGGAACAACCTAGATTGATGGATATGGGATCGATGTTAATTAATGTTCCAAAGATTT
Source organism: Dryas drummondii (assembly GCA_003254865.1). Classification (NCBI taxonomy): domain Eukaryota; kingdom Viridiplantae; phylum Streptophyta; class Magnoliopsida; order Rosales; family Rosaceae; genus Dryas; species Dryas drummondii. Next base: position 551,553 of record QANW01001882.1, on the reverse strand, counting down.
TGGTTTGGTAACTAGTGTACTAGGACTATATATTAAATGCTTATTACAGCTGGAAGAAGTGGTCTGGTCACAACTTCTCAACATGAGGGGTCAAACTGGAGAAAGAAACAAAATGGCAAAAACCCACCTCCTGTAATTAGTAAGCTGGCCTTAATAGAGATTATAGTACAAGTCAAAACTACTTGGGCTCCCCTTATCATATTATAATTAAGCAGGATATGGTACCCCACAATTTGGGTTCTTGGATGCATGAGAGAACACAAACGGTGTGCGATTGGAGTAAACGACACAAAAAATACCAAGTACGCTCATGTTTTCTTACGCGGCATGTCGTTTATGTGAACACAGGTCTTTTAGTATTATTAATTACATCACATTACATATGAGTTAATTATACTTATATCCCGAAAGTTTTAATAATTACACATACACTTCCTGATGTTTTAAAACTATTGTATATAACTCCCTACAAGAGAAAAAAAATAAATGAACAAAAAAAAAATATTTGTATTGAGGTTGGACATTACACCTTGAATAATCTTATTAGGCCATTTAACCCCTTAGCATGTTTTTTTTACATAATTTCTCATTATTTTTCGTTTCACTATAGGAGGTTATATACAACAGTTTTGAAACCTCATGGGGTGTATGTGTAATTATTAAAACTCTAAAGGTATATGTGAAAAGAACAAAAGTCACAGGGGATGTAAGTGTAATTAATATATTATGTGAACATTCGTGTGGTTTAATTTGGAGTATTATGGTGCGGTAGCTTTGTTAATATATGGGGTTTTGGGATAATTAATTTGAGGGCTATTTTAAAAGTTGGCGATTGAAGTGAGGTGGAGGCGTGGAGCTAACAAATAATACAAATTAATTTGTACACTCACATTTGGCATGTCCCGGCCTTTTTGAGTTGCCCTTGCTGCTGGGAGAATCTTGGGGTTGTCTGACTTGTCTCTATGCACTTCATGATCAAATTAACTATTGCCATAGGTCATATATAATATTAATATGACATAAATTAAAGCTTAAATATTCTAGCTATATATAAAGTATAAACTAATTAATGAATATTTTTCGAAGTAGGGCATAATATGATGCCATGTTACCAAATACCAATCCCCATCGTATGTACCTAAATATTAGACTTTTATAAACCCAAAACTAAGAATTCAAAAAACGAATTTGAGAAAGAAAACTAAAATGACAAAAGGTTTCTAGCTATTCGATCTTCACTGGTTCAATTAATCGATCTGGTCTAGGAGACATCTAGTACAGCTCTATGCTGGACATGATTATTAATTAATACACCATTGTTATTCTAATTTTAGTATTATAAGTTACTTTAACTATATAGATGACAAGGGCTTTAATTAACTTAATGAGAGGGGTGGGTAAAGATTTAGTGTTCACTTAATTATATACTGCATGTCAAGCATTTGGATATCAAGCCGAAAAATATGAGGAAAATAACAGTAGCAAGAGTGAAATAGAAGGAGCATGATATATCGTTTGGGTTTAGTACGTTATATACGTACACATGAAAGCATATATGCTTGCTGTACTTAAATTAATCATCGGGGTACTTAATACTAACATATGTTCATGATCTGCTGCAGACTGAGTTAGACATATATCTGTCTGTGTGCATGTGTACGTATGTTGTATGTACTCATGTGATCGACCAGCAATTTGTCAGTTGAAATTAATTCAGTATGCTTTATCGACTTACTCCACACTCAGAACAGTAGAAGAATGAGATTAATTGAGAAAGTTAGAGAGAAACTGTGACAGTAAAAGGAGAGAAAATCGAGTGTTTGGAAGAAACTTAACTAATGAATAATATATAGTTACAGCCAGCTGTTCATTAATTTGAGCTATTATGTGCTGCTTTTCGATGTACAGGTTCTGCATGCTCCTCTTTAGATGCATGTAGCTTGATCTGATGCTTAACTAACAGTATGTAACCTAAGCGGCTAAGCTTATGATCGATCCCCCCTCAAGCTGAAGGGGTTGCACAACACATTCAGCTTGACCTTTTAACTTTTAAGATCGATCTTGACCACTAAGTCTTATGCCTTCTTAATTTTTTTTGGCCATGAAATTAAAGAAGGATTTCTGACGCCTTCTTTTTTTTTTTTGGCCACGAGTCTGACGCCTTCTTTAAACAAAAGAAAAAGTATGTATATGCTTCATTAAGGAGTGAACAAAATGTCATGCATGTACAGATGCACTTTGTGAGTAAGAAGATTCCTGTGTCCAATAATTAATAGAGAAATTAAGCTTGTTAATTACAAGAAGAACAATGAAATTAAATTAGAACACGTACTGCTTGATATGAAAGAATGGGCTGCTACCACTACTGTTGACCAAACTTGTCTTGCACTTGAATTGAGATATATATATATATATCATCAAATGACACCAGGAGTTCCCCCAAACACTTCAGTAGAGACCATAAACTAGTTTTTAACCCTTAATTTAAAGGATTAATTAATTCCAAGCTAGCTAGTGAAGTGTTCGAGGGAACTCTAGGGGACACCTGATATTGGCAGACGTACGTTAATGAATTACAAACGAGTAGTAATTTTGATTGCTTGGGTTACCAATGCAACCATGCATGCATGCTATTTATAGTGCATACCAGCCTCTAGCTATCTTAATTTTCATTTGGTCATGAGTAGTAGTACATATATTACATATGTTTGCATTTAATGAATTGGTAGCTAGTAGTGGGAGTGAACCTAGACACAAGTGTGGGTTAAATTCAATTGAAGGCAAGAAAAGAATCTTGATTCTTAAGGTGTGTCGATCAACTTGTCCAGCCTTTCGTTTTCAGATACATCCTCACCAAAATCTTGTTTATACTTTGCGCCCATGTCATGAGATCACAGAATTGAAATTAAAGGCGGGACAATATCTGTGAAAACCATGGTATATAACTGGAAATTAAGCATCAACAAAGATCACCACCTGGCCCACCCAGATTCCTTGACCATCAAGAGAATCTTAAATGGCATCATAAGCTAGCTGCATGATAAGTACAACACAATTAACGTTGGTAAGGTGTTTGATAAAAATCCGTTGTATACTCACTGTCTAAGTGCCCTGTAGGGCTGATCTCCAAGTTGATACAAGATATGTATGTGCTAGCAATCTATGAAAATGACTGAAGAGGACGTGTGTACCTACGTGCAACTGAAAACCCAGAAAAGCTAGGTGGCTGGGGAGACCTTGCATTGTGGCCACTCGTTTAAACAATATTCCCCACCCTACCTCATTTTCCCCACAATTCTGACCAGGTTCATTAATTTGGGCAGCAACATCTCCATGTACGAGGATATGTCTCTAATGGTTCTCGTACATAGTTACATACCATAAGACCTAGCTACCTACCTTCTTAAATTTCTCTCATGACATGTACCTATAAATACTAGATAATTGCTACTGCATATAAACAAGCTAGCTAGCTAGATATCGACGACTAAAGATCGTTAGTTGTTCCCTGGAGTTCCCCTGATCACTTCACTGAGGCAATGTACGTAACTATATGATCAAATTAAGGGCTATATATATATATATATATATATATATGATGATCACTTTGTCCTACTGAAGTGTTTGGGGGAACTCTGGGTAGCATCTGACACTCATCATCCACAAGCTAGCTCCTGATCGATCAATGCCTACATGTACATATACATGTGTGTGTGAGTAATCTTCTCAAACTTAATTTATATGTATGCTACACAATGCTTCTTCATGATCTACGTTACGTGTCTTGAGCACATGCATATTAATTAACTTGAATATATGACAGAGATATATATGAGTCGTTATTATTGTAAGTATAAATTAAATTATTCGGACAAAAATCGAAGAAGCTAGGGTTTGATTCTGATTAGATTTCACACTCGATCAAATCCTTCTTTGATTTTACTCAAGCTTGAACCAGTGACTTTACTTCTATAAAATTCGAACACAGATACCTAGCTTGATGTTCTCACGTCTCACTTAACTATAGTGGTTTTCCTTTTTATCAATTGGTTTCTTAATTTTCTATAATAGGTATTGGTTTCTTTTCTATAATAGGTTTTGGTTTCTTTTCTATTATAGGTTTTGGTTTCTTTTCCTATTTGGTTTCAAATCTATAAGGTTTGGGCTTTAAAAAAAAAAAAAAAAACCCTTTTTATTAGTTAATATTTAAACTAATTTTTTTTTTAGAAATAACACTGTGGTTATATATAATACATTTTTTAATTGAATTGGGGAAAGAAACCCAATAATATTTGGGTAATTTATTTGGTGCATATAGCAAAGACCACAGCTGTTCAATCGTTGAATCCCAGCCGTGGATTTAACCTTGGGGATGGAGTGGCAGCTAGCCAGCTATGTAGCAAAGACCCCTACTTGCCGGCCGTTAACGGCAAATGCACCGCCATATATATATCCGCGTACAAAATTACAAATAACAGATCTTTGTATATACAAGTATATATAGTGCTAATTAATTACTTTGTGTTACACAACAGCCTTATTCGTTTAATTAGCTCGATCGGTCTGTGAGTCTTTGGTCATGGAAGTCCATCACTATGCCGAAGAGCTTCATTATTGCGTACGACAAGATACCACCACCATAATCAAGATCAGACAGTACTAGTAGTCCCTTCGATCACTTATACCGGTTCAAGTTTTCATCCACTTTGTTTACAAAGTGAAGCATCAATTAATATGCAATTTCTTGATATGACAGACAGATCATGATCCCAATTGGCCATCCATCTGATCATCAAGAGAAGCAACTAGCTAGGCATACAGTTCGATCTCTCGATGGTAGACAACTCCTTGATGTACGTTTTACCAATTCATATCTTTCCCACCAGCTCTTCTGCCTAGCTTGGAGTCGAGTAGTCGACCCTTCCCTGCACTCTCCCATAGTGGATCAGATCATCTTCACTTGCCTAACGGATGGAGGGACCGGAAGAGAGCAACAATGGCCAGGATGGTACCGGCAAGTGAGTCGTCAATTGAGGAACTTCTGAAGGAGAGGGTTAGAGTGGTAGTGAAGGAAAAAGATTGACGAGAGTGAGATTTGCAGTGTATGTCTGCAGGAAGAATTGGGTGCAGGGCGTGCATGCCTAGCTTGCTCGATCTCATGTGTATCATGCCGACTGTATAGCAACATGGCTGAGGAAGAGTCACCCACTTTGCCGCTTTGAAATGCCTACTCATGATCCAGAGTCTCGGTCTTCTTTAAATTGATGTTAATTTCTAGCTTTCATGTTCGATCTCTAATTTTTTTCTTTTGTAATTAAAATATTTACATTGCACGATATATATATATATATCTTCAATTTTTTCTTCGATTAATGTTACTTTCTAGGTGTTTGGTTAATCTTGATTTGAAGTTATATATCAATGGGGAGACAATTCACGCGATTTTTTATTTTTCTTTTTTCTTAGAATTTATGCGATTGAGTTCATTGAGGAATTGAATCGATTCTAGATCTTCCGGGAAGGTTTAGGCCGGCCTGCTTTAGGAGGTTGTGTATATATATATATATGTATAAAAATACTCTAGAACTAACTAATTAATAAGTTAATACAAAGATAACATCATTCTATTGGGTGCACCGCACAATGTAATCTTAAAATCTGAACCATCTATTTTTTAAGTCATACTTCAAAGATCATCTTTGTAAAAAATCTTTAAAATCGGAAGTCATTTAGTCATTTGATTATAACAACAATATTTATATGCTTTTATCGAAAATACTGATCGAATATTTATTTGATCTTAATTAGATGACCAAATAATTTCTGATTTAGTTGATTTTTTACAATGATGATATTTGAAGTATGGCTTAAATAATTGACGGTTTGGATTATGAGATTAGTTATGTGGTGGTCCTAAAAATATATTTAACTTCGTATTAACTTGCTAATTAGTTAGTTTTAGAGCACTATTCTATATATATATATATATGAGTTTCATTCCTTTTCATTTTTTGTGGTAATCTTTTTTTTCTTTATGGGCAAATGTGGTAATCTTTTTTTATATATTGACAACCTCCAACTCCTAGCAAAATTGAGACCTTGTGTAACACTAGAGGGATTATGTTTTTTGACCATATTAAAGTGGTCACATAAATAATTATAATAATTACCATATAATAATGAACTACATTTACTAACTAATCTATTTATATAGATGGGTTTCAAGCGAGAAGATAAATAAAGTAATTAGTAAATATGGTGTAAATCATTCTATTTACATAAATTCTTACAATTTATGCAATGAGTATACATTAACCACTACATATATATATATATATATACATACATAATATAATTATGAGATTGATAAAATAATATGGTAATGTGATCCTGAAAAATTATATAGCAACGGTCCCGACCCGGCCTTAAGCCAATTGCCTTGAGCTACTGAATTTCCAACAAATTTGTGCTTTTTCTTTGGTCAATATAATTTTGTGCTTATACCAAAGTTTATTACTTTCCTAGAACAATAGAGTTGAACTAATTCGGTGTAATTACTAAGCAAATTAGATCTCTATCGTCTTCAGATATATCCTAAACAAGTCGGGAGTCGGCCATTAAGTCGTAATCACTAAGCAAATCTTTAGTAATTAGTAAGAAAATTCGATATGATCTGCTGACTTGATGTATTCCTAGAAGAAGTAGGAATCGGTCATTGACTAGGCCGTAGTTAGTAAGCAAATTGAGCTCATTCCGAGTTCAATTACTTTTCAATAAAAAAATTAAAATGAAGTCAGAGTCGGTGACTAGTTACTCCTCTGCCAAGTAGGAAACTCCCCACCGCCCTATAGTATATATATTATTGTTGGTCCTCGATCACTCCCCAAACCCTAGTTCAATTCAATTAATTCCATCAATCCATCTTCAACATACGAATTCTCTATCTCTTTCACTCTTTGAGTAGTGATTAGTTTCCATGGAATTCCATCACGAGCAAGAAAGCTTCGGCTATTCCGTGGGACAAGTGAATCAAAACCTAGACCGCTTCCACACCAATCCTCAACCCGTTCAACTCTCCATCAACTTGGAATACTTGACCGTCCACAAATACGTCGATCGTTCCTCGGACCACACAGTTACCACCATCTGCCAATATTGGGTGTTGGAGAGTATGAGACACCAATTCGATATGAAGGTGGTAAAGAACTACAGGCAGGCGTACCTTACTTTCTCCGCCATGCTGTCCTCCATCGGAATCAAAGACGACACCGCTGTGCACTTTAAGTTGGTGGAAGAGATCCAACGGTGGGCCTCCAGAATCGGGAACCAGGTTTCCAACATGGGGCGCAAGGTGTTGCCCTTGCGTGCTTTTATCATGCGCTTGCACACCATGATTCACTGTGAGAGGTGTTTGCTGGATAGGGTTATGAGGGAGTCGATGGCCAACGCGAATGATCAGATGGTGCCGGCCAGCGATGAGGCCATCAAGAAGATGCTCAAGAGGGGTAGAGTGAAGAAAGAATCGTCGACGTTGTTGTCGGTGGAAGAGGGTCAAGGAAGAAAGAAGAGAAGACGTGTGCCTGACGGCGACAGTTGCACTGTTTGTTTGGAGGAGTTTACTGCTGGGTCGAATGTGGCCTTCATGCCTTGCTCTCATGTGTTTCATGCCAACTGCATTGTGAGGTGGTTGAAGGAGAGTCACTATTGTCCTATTTGTCGCTTTCAGATGCCTACTAATTCAATTCAAACTTCTTAATTAATTTGGATTTTCGATCGAGTTTATTTTGATTTTCTTGAACAGATGTTATTTGTATTTATATTTCATTTATGTGACAGTATCATCTATTATGGTTTAATTGAATATATGTTGGCTTGTTTATTTGTGTTAATGTTTAATTACTTTTGATATATAAAGGTGCATGCTGGGTTTTCTTTTATATATATATACCGGAAATTCATCATTTGATTGATCAAAACGTAACATTTATAAACTGCAACTTTTCACTCTCATCATTAATTAAGAAACCAAAAGAACCAAACTAAAAACCCCCAGCTAGCTAGGTTAAGTGTACGTATTGAGACTATAGGTTGCTTAACTAATTAAAATTATGGCCTTCAACAAGTAATCTCACTGCAAAATTAACTAGGGGAAGCTGAAAGAAAAAAAAAAAACCTGCAGCCACCATATATTTTTCACGAGCTCTATTTTAAAAAAGATTTTCAATTCCATATGAGCTAATTCAAAGTGCTTCTTCTCGTAAACGGCAAGGTTATGATTTAAGTGCTATTCGATGTTTTCCTGCGTTTTCTGGGAAACCAAACGGAGTCCTTCCATTTTAAGTTCAGGTGAAGTTCGCGATGAACATCCATTTTGCCCCAATACCTCAAAAGCTAAATTATACGAAATTAGGGTTTCATAGAAGAAATAACTGTACGGCGACGTTTAGGCGGTTGATTGACAAAGAGGCTGTTTAAATATAATTGATGGATCTTTTACTTTGACGCACAAGTCTTCTCGGGCCAAGGTCTCATAACAAAACACCCGAGCCTCGAGGCTATGATAAAGTAATAGGTGCCTTTTGTATTTAACATTTATACCTTTGGCATTCAATATTCCTATTGTTGATATGCTACATTTGTATCTTTGTTATTCTGCATTCCTACTTTTGATATTCAACATTCCTACATTTGATATTTAACATTGATACTCTCGGTATAATTGTGACAATTTAATCAATAAATAATTAATTTTTAATTTACTTTATTTTTTACAACGACCAAATACAAAATAAATAGTTTTACTTATTAAAATATAATGTAGAGTGAACCTCACAAGATTCTTCAATGAAAGAGTTCTATATATACATATACATGGGATCCACTTCTTAAGAAAAGTCCTTTTTATTCTAATCAACAAGGATTGCATTATTCGTGCTATTTCACGTTGTGTATGAATCATCTAAATCGTCTAATTTTTAGTTATACATTTAAAAATAATCTTTGCATAAAACAGCAAAATCAGAATTCATTTGACAATTTGATTTTCATTATATATGATTATTTCAATATTTAAAGAAAATACTATATTCATTTATATATTCGGTCATAATTAAATGACCAAAATGATTTTTTATTCATTTTATTTTAAAAAAAAAAATTAATTGAAGATCTAACAATTTAACGATTCAGATCATTAAATTTATGACCCATATACCACCACATTTTATTCTTTTCAAAAAAGCTTCACATTAATTTCATCATTTGCATGCAACAGGGATCGATGAGAACCCTCCTAGCTAGCTAGCTAGCTTATCGGTCGAAGAGCATACGTCTCGATCAATTACGGGGAGGTCGATTAGATTGTCTTGACTAATTACTACGGCCGGCGTCGCCATTCTTGGTATATATAGCATCAAATGAGACCTGGAGTTCCCCCAAACACTTGAGTAGGATAATGTATATGATCGATTGATGATGATCGATGATCAAAAAGAGTATATATTTCCCAACGAATTGGTCAATTAATTGGGATAAAGTTGTCGGCGATGAACCTAGACGATATGTGAGATACATACATAAATTAATGTTACAGATGGATCGAATAAGATCACATAAATATGGAAGCTAGTGAGTGGTACTGAACTGGTCCATTCTACAGCCTTTCCTTTTTCGGCTCTTTAGATTCGATCTGGTATATACAATACACCCACCTAGCTGACTATCAATGATCCATCAAAGTCACACAAAAAGGGCTTCAAATTATGCAGTGCAGAACTATCAATTGCTAGGTATATAGTGATCAAAAGCTTATTACCAAGTTGAGATAATGAGATCCATCGACCCGGCCACACCACCATATATCATCATCCATTACTTAAATATCAAGTCCCAAGTTAATTGATCATTTAATATATTAATAGATGCAATATTATTTGTTATATGTAAGCATTCATACACACGTACGTACCTGATATGATGATGATATATATTATCCCAACCTTAATTTGCAAACAGTGCTACTCCTAAAGTCAATGGATCTAGCTTGGACAAGTGGGTTATAAGTAAGTGTATTTTTAGTTAAGAACTTTATATTTTTTGTCCTAGCTTGTATGTAATTTATTATTATTATTTAGCTTGCTAGTTCAATAAGAAATTAATGAGATCGAATATATACAACTACGGGGAGGAATTGAAAGACCTTTCAAATATCTATCTTACGTAGGGTTTGGTGCCCACTCCCCTCAAATATCTTTAGTCTTGGTATCCTTCATCTGACCTACAATAGCGACCAGGTTCAACTGTGGCCAAATGATTCCAATTCTCTCATCTAGCTAGCTCCTACAGCAGTACCTTTTTGATAAGTAGCTCTCTCCCAGAATGAAAATTAAACCCGGCCGGCCAGAAGCTTAATTGGTTATATATATGGCATGCATGCTGGCCATTGTTTACTCGATCATCAGTCATCACCAAGAATAAAGCAAAGGAGATCGAAATGAAGTCAGCTGTCCACTGGAGTTTCCCTGATCACTTCATTGGGATTAATTGGGTCCATCTCTTTTTTCGAATCCATGCATATATCCCACTGAAGTGTTTGGGGGAACTCTTGTTGCCACCTGACCCATGCAGCTGATCATACATATATTTACCAAGTAATTAATATCTAATATATTGTATATATATATATATATATATGTTAGTCCGGTTTTTAATTCATTAGTATTCTTTTTTCCATGCGGATTAATTAATTATGCATGTCTCTGAATTTATTCCTTCCAGCTGATATAGTTAATACCTTGATTCTTGTCCACTGGATCCCATTTCAGAAATAGTTAATTAGTATTCTAGTATATATACTCACAACTTTCCTTGATATGTATAATCATCATGGGGGTATCTGAAAGAAAGGCGAAGTTATAGGTGGGAGCTTAATTCAGTCTTTCAAATTAGCTTGTTTAAGATACCTCTTGCGTACCACATTTTATATTTTATTTTAATCATTAGAATGGTTTACTTTTTAAATCTTCATTGAATGGTCGTTGTTATAACTTATAAAAAATTAAATAAATGAGAAAATGCAGAAAATGCCATTATGCCATTTGAGAAAAAGCATAACTGTGAAATTAAATAGTATTTAGTTTTAAATCTACAAGGATTCAACATAGATTTATTGCCATATGAGTCTTGATGTTTCTTTCTATTATTTTCTTTTTTTAAATCAAACAATTTATTTTTTTTATTAACGTTTCGTTTAGATTTTCATGACGTTAAAATTAACTAAACATGTGAACTAAACACCTATAAATATAAACCCAAAAGGGCTTACTCTATACTGCAAAGCAAACCTTGAAATTCACATTCTTCCAAGGTATTATAAAATCAGAACAAGAGTATGGAGAAGACTGCTGTCAATTATGTCCTTTTGTTGGTCATTGTATCTTGTGAGTTTTTCTTAATGTTTTTCAAGATTTTTTAGTAAAATTTAATTGTATGTCATATATATACAAACACTTGAATCTTTAATTGACTAATGGGTTACTTTTAACACTAGGACTGAAATTTCTTTTTGACATAGGAACGTACTCATGTCTCACTAATGAAACATTATATATGTATGTGTAGGTGTACCATTGTTGTCAACGTTGCCAGGAGCCGAAGCCCGGTCGACAACATTTTGTAAAAATAATGATGGCTGCAAAGGCTTTCCATGTACTTCAAGATTACCTGCTATATGTTACAACCATCTATGCAAATGTCCATCTGGGCCAACTGGGTCACCTGGGCCCGAAATCGCTCCTTCTCCGATGGAAGAGCACCGATGCTCTACTTTCCCCGACTGCGAAAATGTGTTAATGGTGAATGCAAATGTGTAAACTAGCCTTGAACTTGGAGTTACATCTATGTACAAGTGGCTATGTGATTGTAGTCTTGATCTTCAATAAACTAAATAATTCACAATAATAAATATGGTTTTTCCGATAGTGAAGAAGAGTTCTTTTTTTTTTTTTTCCTTAAAGAAGAGTTCAAGTTTTTGAAATTCACCATATACAAGTCCTTTTGGCTTTATATATATATAGTATTCCTACAAGATTAATCTGGTCAGCTGTAACCAAAATCGAGAACAATACTACATATTATGTAGATTTCAAATATGGCATATATGGCTCCTTAAGAGCTTGCCACATTCACATTTCCCTGCGTAATTTGTCAAGAGGCAATCACACGTAGAGGTCAAAGACGACATCGATCTTGGAGTGAGGGCCTCCCTCAATCCTCAAACCTTTTTCACCAAAATTCCGTTCTCTAACTCATCTTTATACCGGGTAACCGGCACAAACTCGGTCACCTTAACCTGCTGCTTACACCACATTTGAACCAATAATTGATATAAAATTCCAAAAGTAGCAATCTGCATGCAAACTTTTTAAAAAAAAAAAACAGAATATTTTAACTACAAATTGGCTGGCTAGCTACCTAGGCTCATTCCTTATCATCCCTACCGAGTTCACCAGTCATGGTTTTCATAAAGAATCTGAGATGCCATGCCACCATTAACATGGTAGTCATGGCGTTATGTTTATCTGTACTTCTTGATACCACATTTGCATTTGTAAGTACTAATTATTCTTAGTTGCAATGCACATTTAATAATAATGAATTAGCTTCTTTTGTGCACATTGATGTGTAGTTTATTGATGCTCTAAATCTTGCTATATATCTTAATTTTCAGTGGTTAAATCATGGGGGTGACATTAATAACAGAAGGTACGCTAATGGGGAAGTGCTAATCAACCGGAGGACAGTTTTAAATATGCGGTTAAGATGGAAATTTTTCGCCGGCAAAGACATATCTGCAACCCCTGCAGTAGCTGAGGGAAGGGTCTATTTTCCATCATGGGATGGAAATTTGTATGCGGTAAATGCATTCACTGGCGCTTTGATATGGATGCAGAACCTTGGTCAGTTAACTGGACTAAATGGAACAGGAGTGGTGACGAATGTGAATGTGACTGTGTCAATGTCAACCCCAACAGTAGCTGCTAACCTCTTGATTGTTGGAATTTATGGGCCTGCTGTTGTGATTGCTGTGAATCGAGCAAATGGGAGGCTTGTGTGGTCGACTCAACTAGACCCACGTCCTCGAGTTCTCATCACAATGTCTGGAACTGCATACATAGGGTTAGTTTAACATGTTATGTTGTTAAACTATCAATTTAGACTATTGATTCTGAAAATGAATAATGTTTCACTTTTGCAGGGCATTTTATGTTGGAGTGTCATCTTTGGAAGAAGCATTACCAGCTGAACAATGTTGCACTTTCCGGGGCAGCGTAGCTAAGCTAAGTCTTCGAACTGGTGTGATCTTATGGCGGACTTATATGCTGCCCGACAATGGTGGTAGATTGGGAGGTTACTCAGGAGCTGCAGTATGGGGAAGCAGCCCCGCCATTGATGTATTCAGGAGACATGTGTATGTGGCAACTGGGAACCTCTACACAGCTCCACCTGAGGTGCTCCAATGTCAACAAAAGCAGAATAACCAGACAGGAAAACCTAGCCATCCTGATCAGTGCGTTGGTCCAGATGTCAACTTCAATTCAATTCTGGCGTTGGATATTGATTCCGGGAGGATCCGATGGTCCAGGCAACTGGGTGGTTATGATATTTTCTATTTTGCATGTTTGGTACCAAACAACCCTGACTGCCCACCAGGACCTAATGAGGACGCCGACTTTGGAGAGGCACCAATGCTGCTTCGCATAAACGTACCTAATGGAAGAAGAAGAAGAGATGTCGTGGTGGCCGTGCAGAAAAGTGGGTTTGCATGGGCTCTTGACCGTGACAACGGAGATATAGTTTGGTTTAAGGTAGGTACTTCGTATGAAAGTTGAATCATTTCTAGATTGTATAGTACTGAAATGAGTTCCAAAGGCTACTACTAAGTACTAACTAAATTTGTTGAATTTTGTAGCTGGCTGGACCAGGCGGCAAGGAAGGAGGAGGGCAATGGGGTGCAGCCACAGATGGGAGAAGGGTGTACACAAACATTGCCAACAGCGAGCGAGAGAACTTCACCCTCATACCTTCAGGCCTGACAACAACAGCGGGCGCATGGGTGGCTCTTGATGCAAATTCTGGGAGGATTGTGTGGTCAACTGCAAACCCTAGCAATGAAACTGCCCAGGGACCTGTTACGGTGGCTAATGGTGTTGTTTTTGCTGGATCTGTCGCTTCCAACGGTCCCATATATGCCATGGATGCCAACACTGGAAATATTTTGTGGTCAAATAATACTGGTGCAACAATATACGGGGGTGTTGCGGCAAGCTATGGGTGCATTTACTTCGGGAATGGGTATTCAGTTGGCCTGGCCAAGTTTCACCCATCTTGGACACCTGGGACTTCACTCTATGCTTTCTGCGTTGTATGAGGGAAATAAACCTCTTTGTGAACGACTACTATGCTTCAGATCAGATGAGGCTCGAGTTGAGGTGCACAATTGCACATCAAACTCTAAATAAATAAAATAAAACCATTGCAAAGCAATGGACTTTTTAGTAACTATAAAGCTCTTTGTGCAATAGACAAGAAGATTTGAGACATCATAAACCTAGAGATCTTGCCTCTGGTATCAAAGTATCGATTTCCAAAACAAAACCCAAGTATTTAACATGCAAAAGGAAATTGGAAATTTAAAGGCTTCTCACATTTGTACATAATTTGATGAGACAAAGACAGAATGTCATAAAGATCAAGCCTAAAGTAAATTATCCAAACACCATGGCTATCAAATAACCCCTAATGCTAAGTAAGAGAACAAACTGTGCATTTAACAACTGATTAGTCAACAAACTAATCTTGCTTACACATCAATAAAACCTGTAATTCCAAATGAGTTTATATATTTCACTTTCCCTCCCTTTGATATACTTCCATGGAGCAATACCTCATCCAAAATCACCTCCTCCACTCAGGCTGGATCACCTTATCTGAAATTGGCATTACCCACAACAAAGGACAATCAGAATGCATTCTATAAATTTCAAGTGGTCCAAAGACACATGAATAATAATTTTACCGAAAACAAGCAATGTAATAGAATGATTTTTCTTTTTATACTAAATAAAATAAAATGCTATATAATACATAGATGAACAAGACAAATAATCAATAAGGAAGCAAGAAGAAATTTAATATAACCTTTTCTGGTTTATATTCAGCATAACTTTCTCCCAGCCTGAGGGGAAGTTTTAACAGTTTGGCCCAAATTTAAGGCAGAATAGAAAAACCTAATTAAAAAATATGTCATCGCAGCCCATTGTGTGAATATATCTTACTGAGACCAAAAGTTGAATGCACATATGTGGACATCATGAAAATTTCCCAACATACACTAGAATGAGCATATAAATGCTTGAACAGATGGATGCGAAATAGATGAATGGATGCGTATGCAAGAGAGCTTCAAAATTTGTTGGGGGAGTGGTGGAAATGAACAAGTGCAAACTAGAAATGCAACCAACCCACAAACAAAAACCACATGGAGAAACTTCCTAGGTTCAGAATTTACCAAAACCATCCCTAGAAGAAGATAAAGATTTATCACTTCTGATCACTCCTTTGCCAGTTGCTTGAACTAGTCTCTGTGCTCGTGGGGAAAGAGAACTTAACTTGCTGTTAGTGGAAGTAGAAAGAGAATGTCGCCTGGTTATAACATTCTTCTCAACCATATCTTGGGCAAACCTGGGGGAACCCTGTCCTCTCAGCTTAGCTTTTGCAGATTTAGTTGGTGCCATATAACTTGGCACTCTTGGTGTGTTATGGACCCCATTCTCTTGATGATCAAACTTCACAGGTAAAGAAGCCCTTCTCTGGCTGGTTTTCTGATTCTCATTGCTGATAAAGTTGTCCTTAGAGTTTAGCTCCTGATTTATTGCTTGAACCTCGTCATTTGCGACACTGTTCGCCAAAGGTTGCATGTCAACAGAAGGATGGTCATGTGGCTTTTCCATTGGTTCCTCTGTTGATGACAATTCCAGACTTCTTTCAAGATTTGAGTGCTTTGACACTGCAACTGTCACATGTTTCATTTTCTCGGACAAATCACTAGTGCCCGGCTCTGAATCATCAGGAGCAGCAGGAGCCAATCCGTTCATTGCACTGTGCTTTGGTCTCTCTTTATCAACCTCTGGCTGATCAGAAACTTCCTTGGTATCAGAAATTTTTTTTGAATTACTTTTAACCTTCTCAACTTCATTTTGTTGATGCTCCTGAACTGAGATTACTGAAGGACTAGGAACTTTCCTCAAATTGCGTTTAGCCTTTTCAGAGTCTGGAGTAACACGATTTGACACATTTTCAACAGTTGCACCTGAAAGTCTCCGGACACTTCTTTTTGGTCTACCTTTTTCAGTTTCTATTGTTTGAGCCTTCTTGTGACTCCTACGAGACCTTGGATCAAGATTTTTCTTCGGTTGTAAAACAGGTTCCCAAAAGTATGATCTGGTCCAGCGCTCAAGCCACTCCCCGGACGAGTTAGGTTCCCCTGGACCATACTGGAGACGTAGAGGAATAGCAGTAGGCAATGAAGCCAGAAGCTGGAAGTGAAAATTATATGATTTAGATTGGGTTACTTCATAAACTTAAGCTAAATTCCGTACATTTCCTGAAATGACCGTCCAAATAAATAAATCTCAAATAAGTGAAATAACCATATACTGGGCAATACCAAAGTAAATCTCACCTTCTGAACAAATACAATTTTTGACAGCCTCTCCACCTGGGAAGACGCCCTTACTCCAGAGATATCAAAACACTTAGCATCCTGATGGATATATAATTGTAAATAAAAGCCAATTAAAAAAAATAATAAAAAAATAAGCTCTCCATGAAACAATAAGCTCTTCCAAAATTCTGTAGCTCATCTACATCATATAAGCAATATATTAACAGTCATATCATGTAGGATTCTTAACTTATGTAACTTAATCAACCAATTCAACATGCTCCTCATTTATGTTGATCTGGTCATGATACCACCCCCAGTGCTAATAGACCAATTATATAGGTGAATTCGTTACAACAAAATTATACAGACTTTTTTCTCTGGTCGAAAACCATCAGAAGTTCTAGTTCAATGCACCAGTCAATTGAAAAGGTAACCAGAGACTACCAGATGTATTTTATGCACTTCAATCCCAATGTCAGAATGTCTAACACGTTGACCACGAAGCAGTGCCTGAAACTTAACAATCCCCTGGACACAGAACAATGTGGACACAGCTTGTCTTCTAACCAAGTGACCACGAATAAGTGCTTGCAGCCTTATGATGCCCTTGAGGGTTCGAAATGCACGGCGAGCCTTGCAAAGATAATTAGCTGGCATTATTAGCTGATAATGTTGGCCAAAAACACTACCAAATATTCATCAGTAACTAAAATTATCTCACAGAAACACAACAGAAAATGTACACAAATTTTACTAAGCACAAGTGTCAGGCAAAAACAGAGCGTGTAAATAGGAAAGTACCACATAGCCTCTGTAAGCACATTGTGCCTTTGTGGCAGCTTTCTCTTGCTTGATTCTCTCCGGATCTTCCTGAGAAGAACTAAAGATAGCTTCTGTTTCATCTTCCTTTGCAGATGAAACAACTACATCATTTGGCAATTTGGGAGCTACTCTGATTTCTGAGTCCACTTCATTACCAGCACCAGTCCCTACCAATGGTGGTGATATCAATGGAGGATCCACCGTTAACTCAGACACAGATACCTTTGAAGAGATCACTGCTTCCCCTTTGTTTGTAGATTTCTGTGCACAATAACCAGAATAACATCAATGAAAATCAGACAAAAGAAAATTAACACATAGATCCCATTTAAGTAATAATCCTGTTGGACTTCCAGTGTCAAAATCTCATCCCATAATTTATGTTTTTACCTAAAATTTAGAGTTATAACATTATTCAAATGGTCACTCTCCAGAGTTTGTGATCCATTCACCAAATGACTGAGACCAAAATATCATCAATAAATTAGTAATTTCGAATACTTCTATCAATTATGAAGCAAATGAAGAAAAGATGCAAGCCTACAGACACCAAAATCAAAGTTTCTCCTACAAGTCTACAAAACCCAACCATGGTATAGGTCGCCAAGACAAAAATTTCGGGTCTGCTTCCATCAGCCTCATATGGACCAGTTGCAATTTGCAGGCTTCCTTTTTCTTGGTTAACTTGATAAGAATTTAAATTTTTGTATTTTTTATTCAACCCCATGCTATCTAATCAAAAACCAGTTGATTTGAACACCAATGTGTATCTTAGAAGTACCTCTTTTCCTTTGGACAGAGTAGACTTGGATGATTTCTTCCCAAGAAGCAAATTCTTGATCCATTTTCCGGGGGTTTTTCCCATTGTGAAAATTCAAAGACAGCCCACAAAACTTAATTCACAGAAACCTGCATGAGTACACACAGTTGAGCCATTATAGTAACTAATTACCAGTTGAATTAATGTAAATAAAAAACCAATGCCAAAAATCCATTTATGAACAAAAAACTGGGTTCTAAACAACATGGTGTATTGAACTAGTTAAGCTAACTGAAATATTACAATAAGAACATACAACAAGGACGCAATTGAGTTGAGTTAATTTATCTTCCTAGGAAATAAAAAGGTTATTCCAAAATTTAAAATAAAAAAGAAAAAGATAAACCCTAAACTTGAAATGAGACGTTAAGAACAAAATGTAACACAAATTCACTGAAATAGAATTACTAATATTAAGAAAATAATAGAACAAAGAAATGCAATAAATGTAAAAAACGCTTGGTTTTGAAGAGCTAATATAAATATTGAGGCAAAAAAGGAAAGCTGAAAGTAGTTAAAGGCGAAGTCCATTCAATCTAAGCATTCCGTCAAAACGCAGTGCTTTGAAGCCCTAAGCCTCCCTCCATTACCGAACAGAGAAAAATGAGAAGCCAAAATAAGAACAACCACAAAATGAAGAAGGAGAGGGTTAGTGAGTACAGTGTTTCAGTGAAAAAAGCCACTTGATTCTGCTCTTGTGAGCTCTGCTTCCACTGTTGAAAACACCTGAAAATTTGCTGAATTAGAAAGTTTGTAAAATGTAATAAAAGCGAACGCGAAATGGAAAGATATCTACGAACGAAAAGGGAGTACGACGCCGTTTAAGGAGGGTTTCACTTTATCCATTGTGTATTTATGATTTGTGAATGTGGGCCTCGTCCAGATTTGAGTTGACCCAATAAGGAAATGGGCTGGAGAATTCTATTGCACCCTACAATTTGATCTGAAGACCCATTATTTAAGTTGTTTGCTTTCAATGGCATTTTACCTTATTGAAAATTGACAGCTAATCTATTAAAAAACAAAAGGAAAAACCCCACCTTTGATAATCTAAAAGGCAAAATATTAAACAAATAAAAATAGTTGCAAACTTGAAACTTGCAACCTCCGAACTGCAATGTCCCACATCGAAAAATTAAGGCTTAGCATATGTGTTTATAAGTGTTGGGCCTCTCCACCCATTGCGAATTGGTTTTGGGTTGGATGCTCTAATTCTATCATGGTATCAGAGCTTGGTTATTCGCGTGTAAGGCCCAACGGCCACACGTGCTCCAACGTCACCCAATACAATTTGTTCACGTGTAAGGCTCAAAAATATTGCCACATGTGCGGGGGCGTGTTGAGAGTAATGTGGAGCAATGTCCCACATCGGAAAACTAAGGCTTAGCATATGTACTTATAAGTCTTGGGCCTCTCCACCCATTGCCAATTAGTTTTGGGTTGGATGCTCTAATTCTATCACACACTATCTTCCCAAAAAAAAAAAGAGCTTGGAGTGAAGGATTATAAAGTTTTTTTGCTAATTATATAATTTGGTAGTCACATCTACGTTTCAGATAAAATATTCTAAGCCCATGTGTTTCTCAAAATATTTTATAATTTTTTTTGGTAAGTAAGAAATATGTTAATTATTGAGGGAAGGAATAGTTGTTGCATTTAAATTGACAATGAGTTAGAAAGTAAAGTTAAACTCAGCCCCTCATTCACCGAAAAAAAAAAAGGTTAAACTCAGCCAATTCCAATAATGGCAACATTTGGATTAATAAAGGATAACTTTCTTTAAATTAATTCCTCAATCCTCATGCAACTTAATTTGTTTGTTTGGCAATTGGCAGCAGGTATTAAATCTTGAACATTCCATTAGTTAAATGCAGAATCTCTATATGCTTCGAGAGGGAATATTGTTATCATTATTCATTAACTTATAATTCATTACTATATATGTTCATTGAATTAATTAAAGGGTTTTTTCTTCTATATATGAATGAAATTAGTCGTCGTTTTGCAAATTCCAAACAAAGCTTGTTTCCACCAGAAAGAAGAAAGACACACGCAATTACAGATAGATACATAAAAACAAATGTCAAGCTGGAAGGAGCATCCCACTGAATTTATATAAAATAAACAAAGGATTCGGTGGCGACCGAGCAAACACCTCTCTCTCNTCTCTCTCTCTCTCTCTCTCTCTCTCTCTCTCTCTCTCTCTCTCTCTCTCTCTCTCTCTCTCTCTCTCTCTCTCTCTCTCTCATTCACACACCGACACAACCCTTTAACACCAAACACATGTTATTGATCAATTATCATATATTTGCATCATTTATGAACTGTATTGACCGGGTATCTTCGAGTGACATCGACGTAGGGGCATTCTGGTCATCTAAACTATAAATCATAAATGCTCACTTTTTGAGTAATTATTTCCATCTTTCTCAATCACTTAATTAAAACTTAATTTAGAGAAATCCGAATGTCTTATAAAATATGTCTCATTTAAATATTATTATCGGTTTTGTAAAAGTTTTAAATTAAATAATTAAAAAATTATGAAAACATTAGGTACAATATATTTGAAATTAAAAGCAGTTGATGTTAGCGGCGAAAAAAAAAAAAAAAAAAAAAGCAGTTGATGTTCACACTTTTAGTTTGTACCTTAAATTTGATATAAATATATAATGTACTATTTTAGTCACTCATTTCTATTTTAGGATTTTTTGTGTTTTTTTATTATCAAACAGTCATTTCTATTCGTTGGTCACTAACTTGCTCGTTAACTTTTATCATTGTACACCTACCTGAGGTCCTGAACGAGGACGTCACGTGATTTCATGAGAAAAGGCCAGCCATCACGAACCCCACGTGCCTATGGCGCGTGAGTTTGAGAACCTCGCGGGTTTACCATAATAAACGCGGTCAGCATCGAAGTTCTCGCAAATTGCAGTGTTTATTTGAATCAGAGCCAACCCGGTTGACTTGGGATAAGCAGTGGTGGAAAGTTAGAAAGAAAACCAGTTGCAATTTAATATAATGGTTTGCGTAGCGTACGATCAGGCTGGGCTTGGTTGGCTTGCACTGTCGCTTTGTAGTTTGTACTCGAGTCTTGACTGACTCCACTACGGCACTACTAGCTAGCTTGTAGCCTTGTACTGTCTGTCTTATCATTCATGGTTTTTGCTTCACTTACTCACTCTGAGATTTCAGTCTTTCAGATCTTTCATTCTCTCCACAAAAATGGGTTCCCTTTCTTTATGCTGATTACTTGCTCTACTACTTTCATTACACTCAGGAATTTTCTCTCTTACTTTCTCAGTAAAATCTTTTCTTGTCATCTTTGTACACCAACCAAGATCTTTATGCTTAACAGCACTGCTATCTACTTACTCTAATCATTTCTTAAAGAATTTGCTGTCCCAAGTAAAACGCAGAACTTATATTCTGCTTTTCTCTAAAACTTCTTGGTGGAGCACCCATCCTCCTTTTTTTTATGATCAATATAGGTGGTTGTGGTTGTAGTTCGGTCTCTTTGTTTTTCAAGTTCTTAATTTCATTTTTATGACTTAATACACAGTATTTTGTGTTATATGATTAGCTCAATCCCAACCCTACTCTCATATTTCACTAAATGAGATAAATTTGGACTTAGTTTCTTGAGTTATATCTTCCTAACAATGAAGAATTTCTGGGTTTCTTTCTGTTTGTTGTTTCTGGTTTTAGCTATTTTCACTCCAATTTCAGTTGGTCAGTTAACTCCAAGTGAGACCCGTATTCTGTTCCAAGTTCAGAAGCTTCTTGAATATCCTGCAGCTCTTCAAGGATGGTCAAATTGGACCAACTTCTGTTACCTCCCTCCATCTCCTTCTCTCAAGATTGTCTGTACAAATAATCGCTTAACAGAATTAACTGTCATTGGAAACAAAAGCTCCCCTTCTCACACCCCAAAACCAGCTTCAGGGAATTTTGTGATTTCTCAGCAGACTCTGTCCAAAAACTTCTCCATTGATGCTTTCTTCACAGTTCTAACAAAGCTTTCCAACTTGAAAGTGTTGTCGCTGGTGTCCTTGGGCTTGTGGGGTCCTTTACCAGCCAAAATCAACAGGTTCTGGTCCCTTGAGAAGCTCAACGTGAGCTCAAATTTCATTTATGGGCCGATTCCTCCTTCCCTCACATCAATGAAGAATCTCAGTCGGATAGTTTTGGCTGACAATTTGTTCAATGGGAGTGTTCCAGATCTTAAAAGCTTAGCACTTCTTGAAGAACTCAATTTGGGTAACAACCACATTGGACCAGGATTTCCCTCATTGGGAAATAGTCTTGTAAGTATCATACTGAGAAACAATTCTTTGAGATCTGAGATTCCCACAACTCTCAAGAACTTTGATCAGCTTCAGCAATTGGACCTCTCTTCCAATAAATTTGTTGGGCCAATACCTCCTTTCCTGTTCTCTCTGCCTTCAATTCAGTATCTCAATCTGGCTCAAAACCAACTAAGTGGGGCTCTACCAATGAATGCAACTTGCAATGGAAAGCTCCAAGTTGTAGATATCTCACACAACCTTTTGATAGGAAAACTACCATCTTGCATTGGATCAAAGGCTTCGAACCGGACGGTTCTTGATTCCTGGAACTGTTTGTCTAGTGGGAACTCAAAGTATCAACACCAATATTCCTTTTGCCACAAGGAAGCACTGGCTGTTAAGCCTCCTGCTAAAACCCAAAAGCAGAAGTCAAATATAAAGCTAGGCCTTTTATTTGCTATCATTGGTGGTGTTGTGGGTACTGCTGGGGTCATTGGGCTGCTGATTTTGGTCATTATCAGAAGGGCAGGAGATAGGAACACGGAAGATAAATTCGACAGATCAATGGCTGAGAAAATGTCTGTTCGAGGCTCCCCAAGGCCAAACACCGATGCAAGTAAGGCCCTCTTTCTCTTTGTTTTCTTTATTCCTTTGCCCCTGCTCAAATGATGCAGAGTACTAGTTATTGTGTTATTGTCCTTTGAACTTTGAACTTTGAACTTTTACTTCTTCCTTGAAAGGTGTTTGACATTTATTGACTGAAAAAACAAGAAACTAAATGAAGATGTGCTCTGCATTTCTTAGTTAATGAAATTTGTTTGATTTGGATTTTTCAGGGCACGTGCCCCAGATGATGAGGCTGCCAACACTTGGACTTCCACCGTATCGTGTTTTCACGTTGGAAGAAATTGATGATGCAACAAACAATTTTGATGCTGAAAACTTGCTGGGGGAAGGATATCAGGGACAGGTATTACATTCAATTTGGGCTGTTTGTTGGCTTTGGATGTGTTATTTGATGGAGCCACAATAAGTTTTTTCAGAACTGATAGTATTATATGCACAACATTTACAGCTCTACAGAGGTTGGCTCAGAAATGGTGCAGTGGTACTAGTAAAATGTGTGAAACTAAAGCAGAAGCATTTACCCCAAAACTTGATCCAGAGCATGGAAGCCTTGTCAAAGCTAAGGCATCGGCATTTGGTCAGCGTTCTTGGACACTGCACTGTCACATTTCAGGACCATCCCAATACAGCTAGCACTGTATTTATTGTTCTTGAAAGCATCTCAAATGGATCCTTGAGGGACCATCTAACTGGTACAGCTTGCTTAAGATCACATTCACATCATTAAGAAAAGGTTTAAATACCCAAACACTCCTGATGCACTTTGGTTTGGCAGATTGGAGAAAGAAGGACTGGCTTAAATGGCCACAGAGAATGGCTATTACCATTGGTATTGCAAGGGGAGTCCAGTTCTTGCACACAGGAGTGGCACCAGGCATCTTTGGAAATAATTTGAAGATAGACAACGTATTGTTGGATGAGAGTGTTTCTGCCAAAATCAGTAACTATAACCTATTGCCGTTTCAGGTGGGAATACATTAAATATAACCCAACTGCATAAATATTTCCAGTTACAAAAGAAGGTGAACTGTTCTTCTTGTTTAACAATTGGCATTTTCTATTTTCCAGATTGATTCAGAGACTCCTCTTAATGGACAAGGTATGACCAGTCATCCTCATCTAAACAGGTATTACTTTTCTTCATGTTCATCTTCTTTCTACTGCAGCATAGCATCCAAATTATCTTACGTGAGTCCTAAACGCAGTGCGGAGGCAGAGAAGGAAGATATTTATCAACTAGGCATTATTCTACTTGAAGTTCTTACTGGTAAATTGGTCAAATCAGAAAGTGAATTGGATGAGCTAAAGCTTCAGGTAAATCATATAGAAAAGTGAAAACCCCATTTTGTTTTTTCCTTGCAACACCTCTATATAATGGGAGCGTGGAGTTCACTGGCATTTTTTCGGTCTTTTAATTAACAGCTAGAGAAAGGCTTAATAGAAGGACCACCAAGATTGCGAGGTGCAATAGATCCCTCGATTCAGGGCACATATGCGTACCAGTCATTGAAGACCGCAGTCGAAATCACCATCAATTGTCTGTGCAGAGATCCAAGCAAGCGCCCTTCAATAGATAACGTTCTGTGGAACTTGCAGTATTCAATTCAAGTTCAAGAGGGATGGACCAGCAGCGGCAACCTCAGTGCACAGATGTAGTTGGATTAAACTTGCCATTATAAGTGCATGTACTTCATGTCTCTTACTTGTTGGGCACGGTGTCTATATGAATAAATGTAAATACAACTCGTGTTTACTGTTTTCATCTTTGACAAGTTACAGCATAAGTAAGAAATTTATACTAACCTTCCTTTCGTTGAAAAGTTCTTACTTTTTACTTTGTTTACTTTGTGATCAACACAAAATTATTCACTCGGTAATCAGATAGAGTGCTTTAATCAGACGGTGAACTATCATATTCCATGGATCAAACTTTAGAAGTGCTTTAATCAGACGGTGAACTATCATATACCATGGATCAAACTTTAGAAGTTGAATAATCGGCCCCATGAAAAGATATTGCATATAATCGCCCTATACAACCCCTCTCGCATTCTATCCCTTACATTCTAGTCACGTGACCAGTTATTGTGAGAGAAAAAATGAGGTTGTATACAAGAAATTATCCAACAGCAGGCTAGAATAGTTCAAAGCAAAATTAAATGCACAAGGTGGACGAAAACTTCAAGGCAGCTGGTCCAAAATATAGATATTCGAGGCCTAATGCCATTGAATAAAGCCCAAGCAAACATTTCACAAGGTCAAAAGTCGAGTTGTTCACAACACAATGGCTTTCAAGTTTCAAGTTATTTAAACAGGCAGTTCAACCAATTTTTCAAAGCTCCCTATCAGGAGGGACTAATCTGCAGTCCAACTCTGCTCAACAATCTCGCGCACCCTCCTATTGTATTCACGCTTGTTCTCGCTGAACATCCGTGCAGCTTCTGAATTTGCTGGAGAGTTTGGGTTTGGATCACAGAGCAATGACTGCAGCAAGAAAATATTACGACTTAGAAACATCACATGACATCTCAGAAAAAGCCATTAAAAAAAAGTCAACTCCATACACAATCTTTATATTTCATCTATTTGTATTGCTTTATTATGTCACAGAGAGAGAGAGAGAGAGTAATTCTATGGGACATGAAAGTGCTAACCAAGAGTTAAGAGAGGTGAAATAAGAAACACTCAATTATTACATCCTTCTATGGGTCCTTGTACTTTGGAATGAGAGATGAAGCAGAAAGGGACATACATGGCATTTGCTTTAAAAGAAGTAATAGACATACTGAGGTCTGAAGGTGCAGTTGAATACATAGGTAAGATGGTTGAAAGAAAACAGAAAAATCAGAATTTTCTTTGGGAAAGAATTCAAATTAGTTAACCAATGCTGCCTTGCTCCTTGTACTGCTCAAAAAGATGCTACATAGGGTTTTTACTTACAGGTTGGAATGGACAAGATGGGGCAGGTAGATTTACAAAGACCATAATTTATGTGACTCGAAGATGGTTAACTATGATTTCACATGGTGTCTAGCACTTAAAAGCATAGCCCATGACTCACTTAAATGAAAGAAATCAAATCACTAGAAATCAGCAAGAATTGAACAGAACATAACCAAATACCTGGATGGAGGTAAGTATAGCTGCCACATCATAGATAGGGCTCCACTGATTCTGAAGGATGTCCAAACAAATGCTTCCATCCGCATAAACTGAAAAGGGGCAGAACAAAGGCAAAACTTAAAACTTGAAACAGCTGAGATATTACCAAGTCGGTTGTTTCTTAAAACATATTCACAAATATGAGCATTAAAATGGCACAGCAAAGCCAACAAGCTATAAGAGGTAAGAGCCAACAAATAACAAGCTGTGAAGGTCAATACTCAATTACCAAATATTTGGAAGCTTCAAAACAAAAACCAAATGTTTTCCTCCACTCAGCTCCTTTTCACCCATATGAAGCTAATTTGGCTTAGTAAATAGATGTATAATGACTAAAAAGAAATGATGAAAAGGCCTACTTTTCTTCCCAAAAAAAAAAAAATGTAATGCAAGGGATATGACACCGAAGAAGATTAAGTCCTGATAAAGGACACTACAAGAGAAGAAACTGTTACAGAAATACATAAACAAAAACCCAGATATCCCTTATATGTAAGTGAGATCACACGAAGCTTACTGGTAAGCTAGGAATATCGACACCACTCCTGACATAGTAAACTCCTTTACTAATTTAAGAACCATTGAATCACAAATGTTTCTGTTTGTATGTGCAAACATATGTACCAATATATGTAGGGATATCTCACTAGTCTATCTTATAGATAAAAACCTTATGTGTTTTAGTTTTTTGATTGAAGGCCAAATCTATAATGGTGTGCCATGTTATTAAAACTAGAACCAAATGTACTATTGATTACAAAAAACTGCCACCACTTTGACTGAAACCAAACATAAGTTTACCCCCAAACAGTAACCCAAGCATCCATTCCACTCCCTCAAATCACGCAATCAGATCATTTCAAAAATGGAAAAAAATTTAGATTTGAATTCCTAATCCTGAATTGTTGAGTATAAAATTAACCTTAATTTGAAAAACACTAAACCACTATCTTGCTGCATCCACACAACCACTTTGACGTTCCAAATGATTTTGAGGCCGTTGTTCTGCTTGGAACACAACCCAAGCAACATGAAGGCAAGTTTTCAAAAAATGGGGATTTCATCGATCAACCCAATTAGATTAGGCATATTTTTGGTACAGAAAATTCAGATTCATAAGGGTGGTTGTGTTTGTTTGCGTGCTAGTATACGATAATATTTTGACAGAATGTATCCTTCTACTTTTGACTTCCAATTGTTTGATAAAATGCATGAATTCGTTTGGTGGGTACAACTTATCAAACAATAAGGTTTTAGAAAGCAAATAAAAGGAGCATAATGTGTAAAATATAATTTACCGTACATTTTCTGCAATCGAAGTATTTGATAAAATGCTTAAAGGGCTTAACAATTCGAGTGCCAAACATAAAAGGGTAATGTACGAATGGGTACATTTGGCAGATGAGAACTAATTGTTGAGCTGGTACAATTGGTACATATTTTATGAGATATAAGCTGAATTGGCATAAATATATTAATGGGTACAATGGGTGCATGCTTCCCTAAAATGTGATGTTTTGATCATGGGACATATCGTAATATTAAATGACTCATTAATTCAAATTGAGAAGATAGCCTGGTATGATAATAAGTTGCCGTAACTTTAGGAGCTAAACAATAATATTTCGGTTTGAATAGGAAAGTGCATTTTAGGAACACAAAAATCATTATTTTAAATATATATATATATATACATGATGAGTTGGCAACTGAAATGCTGAAGTGAACAAAAGTCAAGGCCCTAAATCACAAATAAAAGAGACAAAGTTTTAATCAATAAATCAAGGTGACCAACGATGACACCCTAATTTTTCCATGAACGTACAAAGGTAAGGTGTGTGCATGTGTGAAGTTTCTGTTTCGAACTCACTATTTGGATGAAACATTCGAGAAACAAAACGCACTGTTGGTGGCTTATTTGGATAATCCTCTGTAAATTGAAGTGTCAATTTAAACGTACCTGAAAGACACAAAGTATCTTAAAAGATGTAGCTTAACCGTTATACATGAAAGAAGAAATTTTCAATTGCAACATGATATGAATTTCTTATTCGGTTTGTAATAGGAATAAGAAATCAGTTTTACCTCCATCCCATGGGGTGTCATCAGGCCTGCAATTCAAAAAATGAAGTGCATAAATAAAACTGTACTTGATTTTAAGCAAAACCATGAAAATGGAGATAAAACTGAACTAGGTAAACAAAATATTATCTCCTTCTGCCACGTACCCAAATATAACAGCATTCCAAAGCATAATGTTATTGTCTTGAGGAGCACCACTTATGCCAGCAGGAGGATCCTGTTGCAACCTCTTGAAATCCCTCATCAGCCTTTTCCTTGCAGGAGTCGACATCCTCACCGCCTAAATATTAGGCCAACAAAAAAATAATACTCAGTGATAGTCAAATACTTTTCGAAACATTTGTGCACAAATGAAAACATGCATGCACCAATGAAAGAGAGAAAACTAATTAGTATTTAAAAGATAATAAATTTATAAAAGTTATTGAAAACTTTTATCAACAAAAGAGGTGCAGAATGATAACATCCCAGTCAAGTGTCTAACCACCCTGCAATAATCAATCCATTGCCAATACATTCCATCAGCCCACACAACCATCTGCTACACATGATGGGTCCAGACCAAATTATTCCATCTGGTACTATCTAGATAATACTATATTTCCACTTAGTCGTATAGGTATTTTTTCCCAGTTTCCAAGCCCTATAAATAATTGTAATTCCACTGTGTATGAGCTATCTGAGAATACAACTTGAATATATGGTGTGATTCCTCTTGAAGAGACATCCATGTCTTTATTATCTCTGTGTTTTATGCTATTTTCTGTTTGGATATGTATCAGAGAAATTAGAAAGTATCAGGAAAGCAACATGTTTAAGCATTCAAACAACATAATTGAGGTTAAATAAGAATTACCTAAAGGTTAAACCTAGATATGTAGTTTTGAAAAGCTCACGTAACCTCTACAAGCTAAAGAATTGTATACAGATGATGCCTTGACTTATGGACTGAATTACTCATCCAAAAGCATAATTTTTGTGGACTGAATTCAAGACTAACTGGATCCAAAAATTACAGTATTACACCCAAAATTATAGTCAACAGGTTGCTACCGTACGAGTTCGAAAGCACAAGTACACCTAAACAAAACCCGAGATCCAATATCCCAATCAGCTAATCCTGAAGCTACTATGATTTACAGTGAAAAAGTTAGGGTTTCTTTCTTGTATTACAATCAACAAATTAGATCTTCTGCAAAATCATATTCCATACAGACCAGAAATCAGAGCACAATTCAATTAAGAGAGATACTATATAGAGGAAAACAGAAGGCTTAAAATTAAGAACACCTGTTAGCTGACGGCGGCAGATGTTCAGAATCGCGGGAAGGAAAAGGAAGATTTCGCAGCTCACGAATTTTCCCGCGAAACAAACAGATGGGTATAAAGAAAAAGAAGCGGTGTCAGAGAAGAATTTCCACAGCGACCGGGCGATCCAGAGAGAGAGAGAGAGAGAGAGAGAGAGAGAGAGAGAGACAGCCAGAGAGGGAGAGAGATTATTTTTAGGTTAAAAAGTTTTTTTGAGTTGAATGATTTATAGGGAAATTGTATTGGTAGTCTCTCTCAGGTCAGCGCTCCTTCTCTCTCTTTCCTATACAGCTATACTGGCGTGTCTTCTGTGCTCTTGCCAAGTTGCTAATTGCTATGCCAACAATACATGCAAGCCGAATGTATATGTATGTATATGTTTGCAGCCCCTATTCATCGATGGATCTCTCAAATTTATTTAAGAATTTTTTATGGGAACCACTCATTAGTATTTTAGTAATTCCAACAGTCTATTTTTAAGTATTTATTTAAATATCATTTTTGTAAAAATTAAATCAAATAAAAAATTATTAAATTATTTAATTTTAATCAAATAAATAAACAAATAAAATGCACTTGAAATGAAAACCATTTAATCTACGTGTGAATGATTTTCAATTTAACTAATATTTTATAATAATAAAATTTTAATTAAGACATAAAATGTAGACAATTTTGATCACAAAATACAATAAAATACAATATAGTGTGGATCTCACAATTTATTTCTTAAACAAAAAATCTCTTAATATGATGGGTTTGTATATGTTAGTATTATGATATTGTTGATCCATATTAAGTATTTTTAAATGAAATCATATGTTATATATGAATATTAAACTCATGACTTGCTCCGGTAAAGGAAGACCGATAATTATCTACTAGACTAAGTGGTCATTAACAATCTATATTAAGTATTTAAACAAAAGCTTACCTAATTATAGTTTCTAGTTGATAAATTTTATATTCTCTATCAATACTAAAATATTTGTCTCTGATGCAATATGAAGGTCGGTATGGCTGCTGATGTCATTCTCAGGCTAGCTATGAACAAGAGAAAGAAAGAGACGATAAGAAAGGAGGGATGAGTTGCTAGCGAAGAGAAGAAATAAATCTTGGTCGAGACAGTATAATGGACTGCTGAAAATGGGGGAGGTGATGGGTTGCCCAAACCACTGGGTTAAGGTTGTTAGGTTATTTGATTCTTTTCTTTTTTAATTTGAAATTTTGTTTGAGTACTATGGGAAAATTAAAAGAAAAAATTTTGTTGTAGAGTATGGTGGGCATTCCGTAGACCCCTATATTAGATTTTTTTTTTTATTTTAAATGTCCCTATATTAGGTTATAGGGCAAAAAACAATTTTAGTCTATGTGTTTACTCCAAAAATAAATTTAGTCCATATGGTTTCAAAATTCTGTATTTGAATATTGTGTTTTATATTATTTGCAATTTAAGAATACACAAATTAAATATGAAATTTTAAAACCATATGGATCAAATATATTTTTGGGGTAAAACACGTAGACTAAAAATGTTTTTTTTCCCTAGGTTATAATATTAGGTTGGATTCCTAATCCAAGGTTCTTTTTTTTTTTTTTTTGGTACAACAAGCTTCTATATCTGGTTAGATTAATAAATTGTAAATCTAAACTCAATTTGGATTCCCTTTAAATTGTTCATACAAGTTAAAATTTTCAATTGGATTCGGACAAATTCAGGTTAATCCCATCCAATTTATCCAAAAAATTGATTAATCCTTACAAATTACAGTCCTAATTATTATTACCCCAAGAGCTATGCAGCCATAATGCCATATATTAACTAATCCTCACAAAATTCATAAGAATATGATTATGGATTTCCTGGAAATGATTTTCTAAATTGGTATTGCGAAAATGACTTCTTGAATTAGAAATTTATATTGAAAGTAGATTGGAAAAATTAACAAATGTTTGAATATTGGACTAAATGATGCACCATCATATTTCTTGACGTGGACCCTTCATACCAATATAGATAGATACGTGATCTAAGGCCGATAAAGGTATTTTACACCAATTACATGCACGTACGTTAGCATTTCCACATAAAAGGTACGGCATAAATCATATGTTCTTAATTTGGTTGACAAGACCAACCACTCACTCTATGAGTCAAATGTGGTAATCACCAATTCAAATTCAACCTTAAATCATATGGTGAATTATTTTCTTAAAAAAAAAAAAAAAAAAAAAATCTTATGGTGAGTCTAGTGAGTCTATTATTTATATTTTGATAACTAAGAGTGTTTTGTATTAGCTTTTGAACATTAGACTAGTTCTTTAATCCGATCAAAGACTGATAATTAATACCGAACTTAAGTGATTTACAAAAAAATTTATCTCACTTTTTGTCTAGCTCTAAAGGTCAAATTAAAAATTCGAACTCCAGTGTCTGAGTAGTCCATCATTTTTATTAGTCAATCATAATTTGACATGTATTAATATAAAGAGAAAATTGGTCACTAAAAAGAGCCAAACATTTTGATTTTTTTAATGCTAGCTAGGTTGGTATGAAAGGAATAAATTATAGTACTTGGAATAGAGGTGAGTTCATACCTGTGAAGGAAAATATAGGTGATCATTTGGGAATGTGGTTGATATTGATTCCTCACCAAGTGATGATGGGCTTTTAGCTAAAAGAGATAAGAAAATAGTGGTGGCCTTCTGCAAAGAAAAGATACTTGCACAAACATCAATCAGAGAATTTGCACAAATTAGATACTTGTTGGCACATGTTGATGTGAATACAGCATGCATGACAGGTCTTGCATTAAGAAAAGGAAAATGCCAGGGATATTATGTTTTGATATCATTTAGTGTATTGTCTTCTAAAAAAAGGTAGACTCCACTTAGATTGGTGGGTCCTATTTTTATTAAAGAGATAATACATATCTAGTACTAAAACATAATACATCTACCATTACCTAAAATAAAATAAAAAACCACTTACACATTTCTTCAAAACCATTGGTTATTAACTGATATATTGTCAATCCCTTCCACTAATTTTATGAAGCATGACATACAAGTCTTTGCTGGTTGTCTAACATAACATTTTATGGCCAACATTACAGCAAAACGACATACTTTTTCCCAACAAACGAGAAAACAAAACCCAGCCTCCAGCCTATACGACAGTCCTCAAAAGCCAATTGTATGCCACAATAAATTTGGGGAATAATTACTCCATGCATCAGGTGGAGCTATATATTCTCGAAAATTACGTCATCATTGTTTAAAAGCAACTCAAATATTCTCTCACATTTTGCATTAATTTTGCATTTGATTCTTGTATTAAAACTGATTGAAAGTTCTCTCACATTTCGCATTCAGCCTGCTGACTAACCCACATATGTTTCAATTATATCAAAGCTCTACACTTTTTTCCTGAATATGCCCCAGTGACAAAAGTGGCTTGGAAAGTAGATAATTATATGACCATTTGGATAACAATCTTTGATTCTCTATCCCACATGCTATGCTTGTCGGCTGAACCGAACAAAGCTTGATAGGCAAACATGGATCGGACGAAACTTAAAGGCCTACATGTATGTACGCCAATCCAAGTCCGCAATTGAGCCCAGCCCAGCCAATTTCTTGAAAAATAAAAACCAAACAAACACACAGGAGAAAGTCTGCATGCTCATTTGCTCAACAGTGACTCAACACCCATCGGGCAATCGGCTTCTTTGCGCGACCCATGAAGCGCGAATTCGAAATACCAAGACTGGTCGCAGAAGGGTTATACAGAGAAGCCCTCTGCTTATATGCTCAACACCACTCTGCTTCTTTGCGTCCTCACAAATTCACATTCCCTCCTCTTCTCAAAGCCTGTGGCAAGCTCCAATCAGCCTTACAAAGCCAGATCCTACATACCCATTTAATCAAAACAGGTTTTTTCGCTGACGTTTATTCAGCCACGGCTCTAACCGGAGTGTATATGAAGCTTCATCTTGTTCAAAATGCACTCAAGGTGTTCGACGAGATGCCTGACCGAAACTTAGCTTCTTTGAATGCAGTGATTTCCGGGTTTTTGCAACATGGGCACCGTAGAGAGGCTTTGTGGGTGTTTAAGAACGTGGGGATTGGAGGGTTCAGGCCCAATTCAGTTACTATAGCTAGCATGTTATGCGCGTGTGAAAGTGTGAAGCATGGCACGAAAATGCACTGCTTGGCTGTAAAGCTGGGCGTTCAGAGTGATGTTTATGTTGCAACGTCGATTCTGACTATGTATTCGAACTGCGGAGGGTTGGTTTCGGCTGCAAAGGTGTTTGAAGAAATGCCCATTAAGAATATTGTGAGCTATAATGCTATTATATCAGGGCTTTTGCAAAATGGGGTTCCTCGCGTGGTGTTGGATGTGTTTAAGCAAATGAGAGCACGCATTGGTGAAAGAACTAATTCAGTCACATTGATTTGTGTTCTTTCTGCCTGTGCTAGTCTTTTGTACCTCCGCTTTGGCAGGCAGGTCCACAGTTTGATCATAAAAATTGAAATGGGGCTTGATGCAATGGTTGGAACAGCACTTGCGGACATGTATTCCAAGTGTGCTTGTTGGCAACTGGGATATGAAATTTTCAAAGAACTAAATGAAAACAGGAACTTGTTTACATGGAACACCATGATTGCTGGAATGATGTTGAATGCGCAGAGTGAGAATGCTGTTGAGCTTTTCAAACAGATGGAATCTGAAGGATTTAAACCTGACTCGGTGACTTGGAATTCAATGATCAGTGGGTTTTCACAGCTAGGGAAGGGGATTGAAGCTTTCAAGTATTTTAAGAGAATGCAATCAGCTGGTGTAGTCCCAAGTTTAAAATCTCTCACAAGTCTCTTACCGGCGTGTGCAGATTTAACTGCTCTGCAATGTGGAAAAGAGGTCCATGGACATGCAATTAGGACCCATATTAGCAGTGATCTATTCATTTCCACTGCTCTCATTGACACGTACATGAAATGTGGGCAGTCTTCTTGGGCAAGAAGAATTTTTGATTGGTTTCGAGTAAAACCTGATGATCCAGCATTTTGGAACGCAATGATATTTGGGTACGGAAGAAACGGAGAGAACGAATCTGCATTTGGGATCTCTGAGCAGATGCTGGAAGAAAAAGTACAACCAAATGCAGCAACTTTCACCAGTCTTCTATCTATGTGTAGTCACACTGGTTCAGTTGATAAAGGATGGCAAGTTTTTAGGATGATGAGTAGAGATTTTGGACTGAAACCAAATCCAGATCATTTTGGTTGCATGATTGACCTTTTGGGTCGATCTGGCAGGTTGGATGAAGCCCGAGAATTAATACAAGAATTACCAGAGCCTTCTGGATCAGTTTTTGCTTCTTTGCTAGGCGCTTGCGAGTGTCATTTAGATTCAGAACTGGGAGAAGAAATGGCTATAAAACTTTCAGAATTAGAGCCAGAGAACCCAACACCTTTTGTGATCCTGTCCAAGATATATGCTGGGCTTGGCAGGTGGAAGGATGCAGAAAGGATTAGAGAAATGATAAATAATAAAAGATTAAGAAAGCTCCCTGGCTTTAGTTTATTAAGACTGCATGAAAGGTAGAGTTACCAATAAAACAACTGCAACTCAATAGTCAATTGTTTTAGGGTCGCAAGCCAAAACTTTGTTGCTATCTCTGCATCTTCATATAAGTTCTTTACAAACAGAAGCCTCACTGGTTCAACATCTCCTTCACTGCAAACCCCAGGTCTTTATCAAAGTGGTTGGGCGGTTCATAAATGAAGCAAGAAATAACATCTCTGAGAGTGATGACACCAACAACTTTGCCTTCCTCCCCAGCTACATAGATCCTATGAATGGACTTGGAAGCAAGACTTTGAATCACATTACCAAGAGTTGAGTGGACATTGCATGTTATTGGTGGGATGGCTTTTCCAATGTCCTGGGATGTTGAGATGGTGCTCATGTAGTCCCTGACAGTGAGCTTCCTGAAAGAAAGAGGCAAACAAATTAAGTTGACCATCAAGGCTCGCTTGGAAGATGTCTATATAAAGAAGGGAGGAGGCGATTGCCTCTGCTGACAGTTGACCATCAGGGTGCAAATGGTTTAAAGTTTGCCTTCCAATACCTGAAATTGGAGAAGAGTTCAGGTTCAAGCAGCAAGTATCTGACATCTCTTATGCTGACATTGCCAACTATCTTCTTCTTTGGCCCGTCTACAACTGGAAGACCACCAATTTGGTTATCCCTCATCCTCTTGAAAGCTTCCAGTATTAGATCATTGCTCTGGATGCTAACAACCTGGCCAAGAAAACAAAGGAACAATTTTGAAACCCCCAATTCACTAGTCAGCCAGAAGAATGCTTTGGTAACCAGGCAACCTTAATTACCTCATCAGAGGACATAAAAGGAAGTCCCAAATCAAAGATGGGTGTTGCAGAAATGCAGTCAAACCAATCCCTTCCTCTACATTGCTCGAGACCCTGAACAATTGCTGATTGGGTAATGTAGTTCTTAATATTGGGTTGGCCTGGTTCTATCACAGGTACATTCCTCAGCCTATATTTTGAGAGTAGTAGCAACACACTCAACATAGAACTATCTGTCGCTACTGGAAGAAAAGGTGCCCAGCGGAAGGATTTAAGTATTGACCTTACCTGAAAAATAAAAGTGCATATCATATATGGTTCATTCATTCAATAAAAAGTACAAGAGCAAGATTCCCTATTTCATGAACTTGGTTGCAACTCTGCAATATAGGTGCACGAATACACTTTCAATTTCTGAAGAAGTGGAACCAAGTGATTCAGAAATGACTGATCAGTGTACTAAAGCAACCAATACTCTACAATTATAATCTTCTTTGGTGGAGATAAACTTACTGTGGTTGACTTGAAGGGCTCTTCTTGCAGTAAAACTTTGTAGAAGTCTTTGCCCAATTCATCAGCAGCTGTGGGAGCATCTTTGCCCATCCCTTTGTCCGCAGCTGCACCACCAGCGACAGCAGCTCCAACTGCAGCAGCTGTTAGCCCTGCAACTGCAGCAGGACCAGTCACTCCCAATGCTAGTGCTCCAATGGCGCCGACTGCTCCTGCGCCAACTCCAGCAGCTGTTGCTGAAGTAGCTGATAGTGCAACTGCAGCTAGTTCTGCACTCTCCAACACCCAAAGAATAATGGCAGAGTAATCTATGATTCCTAGGTACCTAACTCTCCAATCCGAATTGGTTTCTGCATCTGGGTTTCTTACTGGAGCCGACAAAATGTTGCTTTGAGACAAAATCTTGACTGCATCACCAATAGATGTATCTGCTGGAATCTCAATTACTGCAAACGGTAATTGCACTTTGTTTAGCTAATCATTTATCTCATTCAATTCACATCTGGTCCACAAACAATCATTGCTATTACCTTTGCCTCCAGGAACTCCTGGGAAAGATGAAACTGGAATGTTTTCAAATGCAGATGTTAAAATCTCTTGTAGCGAACGTGGTAATTTCTTCCTGGACTGCACATTCTCGAAGTAGGCATCGTACCTTGAAATTTTAGAACTTTCCTTGACCATTTGTTCTTGTGCCATATGTACACTAAAGGCAAAAATCGGAATATGTAACAACCATACTCATTGTCATCATAAGAAGTCACAGAATCATAATCGAATTGATCCATAAATGAAGAATCATTTAAGTCACAGAATCATTCTCTTAATCCAGTTCAAAAAAATCATAATCGAATTGATTTGTGTCGGGCTTACCCTTCTGGGGATAAAGCTAGAGCCCATTGGGGAATTAATATACTCAATAAAACAATTTTCAACATAATAAATCAAAATAACTACAAGATCAAATTCAAGAAATCAATAAACCACTGCAAAGATCCATTCCATCCTATAACGACACTTTTGAGAGTGGACAAAACAATAAATTGTTTGATAGCGAAAGAAGATCAAGAAAAATACTCGAGGGTTGGTACATACCTCCAAGTGTGTGCTACCAATGGATTCAGAAATTGGTTTTGGTTCTGTTGTATGGAAACTCTGATCGTTCTCTTCCGAGAAACAGTTACGAGGCTTCTGTAATAAAAAAGAAAAACAGTCCTAGCTTTGCCATGTGTAAGCATTGGATATCTGTTGGTAATCTAACTCACCACTTGTCATCGAAATCAGCTCGTCACTTAAGCGTTCAGTTGGGCCTGGCCCAGGAGACCTGATCACTTAGCCTTGCCCATAGATCCATAATGAAGAATACAAGAGAACACTGTCTTGCTCTTAGCTCCACATTTTCTCTTTTTCCAATTTCCTTTTCCACCTGTGAAAAACTTTGTTTTTCCATTTCTTTGGGGTTCACATTCTATAGTTATAACTATATAATTTGTAACTATGTATAATTTATATACAATTGTTTCTGTAATCTGCATAAGTATATGTGTTACCTGTTTAACAAACCGCTGGCATTCAAATTTTTGACATAATTATTAGGAGAAAAAAAGGGGATTGAAATTAAGCTCACAAATCATGATGTCAATCCTTTCATTCTATAAAACTTTACAACCTGTATTAGTTTTTACAATATATATAGAAATCTTGATAAATGTTGGGCTTGGAAGGTTGGAAGGATGCAGAAAGGATTAGAGGGATGATGAATAATCAAATGATAGAATGTATAGTTTAATAAGACTGCATGAAACGTAACTGCTACTCAGTAGTCGATTGTTTTATGGTCCCGAACCAAAATTTTGGACTCTCTCTCTCCCTCTCTGCATCTCCATATATTAAGTTTTTAACAACCAGATGTCTCAGTACTGATTCAGTATCTCCTTCACTGCAATCCCCAAGCAGGTATCAAAGTGATTGGGGGGCTCAAAAATGAAGCATGAAATCACATCTCTGAGTGTGATTACACCAACAACTTCGCCTTCCACCCCAGTTACATAGATCCTATGAACAGACTTGGAAGCAAGACTGTGAATCACATTGCCAAGAGGGGACTCCAGACTGCATGTAATTGGTAAGATTGCTTTTCCAATTTCCTGGTTTGTTGAGATGGTGCTCATGTAGTCCCTAACAGTGAGCCTCCTGAAACAAAGAGGCAAACAAATTAAGTTTTCCATCACATCCATAACCAGATGAATGGTAATGTTCTCTTGCTAGATATCTGTCAATCTGGCACCAAACACTAAAACAAGAGTTCACTTATTTAATGATACAAATTAACAATCTGATAACATAACATGTAGACTGTCAGACAAAATAACATTTCCTAGATGAGTCCAATAGAGTAAATAATAGTGAATGTAATTTCTGAGGTCTAAAGCTTGTCTTTCAATACCTGAAATTGGAGAAGAGCTCTGGTTTGAGCAGCAAGTATCTGATATCTTTTATGCTGATGTTACCAACTATCTTCTTCTTTGACCCCTCAACAACTGGAAGACCACCGATTTGGCTATCTTTCATTTTCTTAAAAGCTTCCGCTATAAGATCATTGCTCTGGGTGCTAATAACCTGGTCAAGTGAACAAAAGCAACATCAAAATTGAAAGTCCAACTTTTCTAGAATAACCAGGGCAACCTTATTACCTCATTAGAGGACATAAAGGGAAGTCCCAAATCAGAGATGGGCTTTGCAGCGATGCAGTCAAACCAGTCCATTCCTTTGCATCCCTCGAGACCCTGAACAACTGCTGATTGGGTAACAAAGTCTAAGATATTGGGACTGCCTGGTTCAATTACAGGTACATTCCTCATCCTATATTTTGAGAGCAATAGCAAGACACTCAACATAGAACTATTTGTGGCTACTGGAAGGAAAGGTGCCCACCGGAAGTTTTTAACTATGGACCCTATCTGAAACATTCAGGTAAATATATATCATAAATATATGGTATATGGTTCATTCACTCACATAACTTAAAAAGTACTGCAAGAACTTAATTAGAACCACATAACATTCACTTGCTATTTCATGTTGCAGCATAACTTTACTCATTTTGTTCATTCATTCTTGGTAGAAATCTAAACTTACTGTGGTTGACTTGAATGTTTCATCTTGCAGTATAACTTTGTGAAAATCTTCGCCCAATTTATCAGCAGATGTATTGGGAGCATTTTCTCCCATCCCTGCGTCTGCAGCAGAAAGCTGTTAGAAAATATCGTTTCTAGCAATAATATTTTCAATTTGAGTAAGGGTGGGCTAATGGATTAGGATTATGATAGGTCTAGAGTTCGATTCCCTCCAATGGCTTGAAAAAAATTCAAGTGAATGCGACGAGCCATTAAAGGGTTTAGGGTACTTTAGGGTGCGTCCACATATTTCACCTATTTTTCCGACGGCGCTGCCAGCCACAACAGCACCAACTGCAGCAGCAGTTAGGACACCAACTGCAACAGGACCAGTGACACCCAATGCCACTGCTCCAATGGCGCTGAAAGCCCCGGCACCAGCAGCTCCAGCAGCAGCTGTTGCAGTAGCTGATGTAGACCCTGCTGATAGTTGTGCAGTCTCCAACACCCAAAGAAGAATGGCAGAGTAATCTATGATTCCAAGGTATATCTCTCTCCAATCCGAAACTGGTTTCTGCCTCTGGGTTTCTCACAGGAGCTGACAAAATGTTGGCTTCAGACAGAACCTTCACTGCATCAGCAATAGATGTATCTGCTCCAATCTCAATTACTGCAAATTAAGAATAATTATGGTTGGAGGGCACTGTAATTTTAGCTAATTAATCACTTACCTCATTCAATTGATCATATCTACTGTTTTCTTTTTCTTTATCAGGCAATATTGGATTAGGGGATTTGAACTCGATACCTCATAGATGAAGTGTTAGGATACGACATGCTCATATCTGATCATTTCTAGTCCTCAATTAAACTAACCAATGAAGAAATTGTAGCATGGACAAATTAAATACTATTGTGTTCTTACCTTTGCCTGCAGGGATAGCATGGAAAGACGAAACTGGAACTTTTGAAAATGCAAATGTTAAATTCTCTTGTAGCTGACGTGGTAATTTCTTCCTAGACTGGACTTTGTCGAAGTAGGCATCGTATTTTGAAATTTGAGAACTCTCCTTCACCTCTTGTGCTTGTGCCATATGTACACTGAAAGCCAGAAATTATTAAAATATCAGTTATTCAATGTCTTCATACAAAGTCATAGAATCAAATTAATTAATGTACGTAGTACAATACTAGAATTAATTCCTCAATCAATGTACCAAAACCATAATGGATTTGATCTTTGTTTGTTAATTCCACCTTAGACTATGTTCATTAACATAATAAATCTAAATAAATAACTAAAAAATCATATTCAAGAAATCATGATACCATTGCAAAGTTCCCATTCCATCCTATAAATTTGCACATATTTAATAGACAAAAAATTGTTTGATATACATAGCTAAAGAAGACCAAGAAAAATACTGGAGGATTTGGTTGGTGTTGGGTACCTCAAAGTTTGTGCTTCCAATGGATTCAGAAATTGGGTTTTTGGTTTGTGTTCTATGGAAACTCAGATCATAAATTCATAAACTCCTCCCAGAGACTCTGGATTCTGCATGCATGAATCTAGATTTGCCATATGTAGGCACTGGATACGTGTTGGACGTCTAACTCATCACCAGTATTCTTCGGAATGGGCTAGTTACTTAAACGCTCATTTGGGTCTACTGGGTCTATTGGGCCTGGCCCATAAAACGTGACTCAGTCATGCCCCAACACTTCTTCGGCCATACATTTATATTATTAGGAAAACTTTTAATTTAATAATTTACTAATTAAAATCTTATGACTTTTAAAATTTTAATTAAAGTCTAATAATATTTTAATAATTTCATATTACATAATATTGATCTATTAGTTTTAATTTTTTCACACATACCAAGTGCTGACCCTTTGGCGGTTATTAATTTTCGAGTGTTCAACAGTGCATTTTTACTTCTTTTTAAGTTCTGATTTCTCAGCTGTATATTAGATTTTAACTCTTAGATTTTGGACGTAGCCTCCTCAAATCTCATTTTATATTTTAAAAATGTATGAGGTGAATCCGTATCTTATATCATTAAAAAATAAAAAAATAATGACATATTTCTTTGACATGGTCAAAGGTTTTTATTTGAAAAAATAAGGACTTTATTTAGAAAACAAAAATCATAAGATTTTTTTTCTAAATAAGAAATGTTAAAAGAATTAAACTCTAATTTTGCCTATTATATAAATAGGCTGGTAGAGTCATATACCACAATACTAGAAGGAGACAAATAATGTTTGAAATTAGGGTACGTAGCATGTCACTTCAATTTTAGTCTTTTGAACTCCAAATTATAAGTATTTTACAATTTTTCTGTACTCCCACATAGTCCCATGTCATGACAGAGTGCAAGAAAGTAAAATTGAAGTCTCATTATGGCTCTCCTGAAATTAAGCTCACAAATATTTATGATGTAAATTCTATTAACTACATAAAAGTTTACAACCTGTACGTATAACTCCTTTATACGAAAGTGGCAATTAACAAAACCAAGCTTCCCCTTGAGAATTCAATCGATCACGACGATTTGTTCAAGTAGCTTGATGCGCATCCAATTCCATTCAAGGGCTCGCCCCACTTCAATTTGAGCCCTGCGGAGCTCTCACTAGTACTCCCGGCGGCACTGTGATTTTCTCTGACGTCCCCACTACCACCCCCATTGCCAACAAATGATGTGAGTGCTGCCGCTAATGCTGACTGAAATTTGGGGTTCGATGTGATCGCTTTTGTTGCAGTGGCTATTGTCTCTGTTAACAACTGCTGGTGAGGACCTTTCTGATGCTGTTGCATGTAAGATTGATAGAAATTATTGGGTTCTTGAAATGGGTTCTTTCCAATGTTTAGAGACGACCCAACTTGGTTAATATTTGATCTATTCTGAGAAAGTAGTGCCCCATAATTGAAATAGCCTGCAGTGTGATTGTTATTCCAATTAGGTGCTTGTAGTAGTGTGTTCATGTGGTCTAGAGAAGAGGAAGATGATGAGGAAAAGTTGAGACATGTCGAGGGATATGATCTTGGTGTGGAAGATAAGCCTGAAGGGAATCGTCCGAAATGGGATGAGGAGGATGGAGCGGTGAGATCGAGAGTGATGGTTGGGTGGGAATTGGTGGTTG
Organism: Dryas drummondii; assembly: GCA_003254865.1. Classification (NCBI taxonomy): domain Eukaryota; kingdom Viridiplantae; phylum Streptophyta; class Magnoliopsida; order Rosales; family Rosaceae; genus Dryas; species Dryas drummondii. The sequence goes on along the minus strand of QANW01001882.1, from coordinate 508,566 downwards.
TGATTGAGCTGTTGGGGAAGTAGAAATGATGTGGTGGTCTTGAGTTTTGGGTGATGGAGGTGAAGTTTAGTCCATGGAGGTTAGCAGGAGTGGAGGTGGAGAGGGGGGCAGTAGCTGAGTTCATGAACCCCGGTTGTGAGGTCGAGGAGTGGGACTGAAGCATGGAAGCGGCGGCGGAGGTGGTGGAGGCCATGGCGGTGGCAGAAATTGGAAGTGGGTGATTGTGAGTTCCTTCATAGGTTGTGATTAATATGGACATATCCTTGGCACATCTTTGCACCTGAAAATTGAACAGCATTTTAATTAAACATAAGAAAGCTTAAGTGGAGACCTAGCTTCTCTAATGCTGGACGTTAAACGTTACCGCAGAGATCGAGTAGTAACTCACATTCTACCTTAATCTTATTTCTTTTTCAATTGCTGGCTAGCTAGCTATATAATTCAACACAGGAGAAGATAAATATACCTGTTTTCTCACAGGGCATGATGGTGAGACAGTGCAACGGTAGTAGGCTCGAGGGCATGGATTTCCTTTTGCTATTTTCTGCCCATATTTTCTCCATTGGCATCCATCATTCATCTGAATATAAAATCACTTCAGAGGTTAATGTTTATGAAAAGCATGCACATATTTAATTATATAGAAATTAGAAAATTACATATATCTATCTTGTTTCAAAGGTTAAACTAAGTTGGGTACTAACCGTTGGAGCATCGCATCTAGCTCTGACAGAAACCCTAGCCTTCTTCAAATGGGTTTGCTGTGAGACCTCATCGTCTCCACTTCTTGCTGTCTTCAACATTTTACTTGGGGGCCATATCTCAGTGGGGTCTTCTTCCTTTGGTTCGACTCCGGAGCTATTATCAGAGCTTGAATTCTTCATCATAATTTCAGTTGACTCAGCAGCAGCTGGCTCAAATCTGCAACCCAACTCCAGTGCAAGCCCAGCTTCATTCAGCACTTGGTCACCATCAATATCTTTGCCACTATTACTACTCAAATTGCCATTCTTTTTGTGAATCTCATTGTCCTTTCTGGGCTGATATTGCTGATCAGTAATAGTACTTGATGAGGTTCTCCCAAGGCTAAGGGACACAAGCTCATCAACTTCTGAAACACTCGTTTCTTCATGATGTTTATCATCATCAGCAATAGTACTAGTATCCATAGATTTCTTATTAGCTTCTTCTTTTTGAAGACTAGTGTTAAGAAAATGCATCTCAAGAGACTGGTAATCCTTCACGATTCGAGATAATAACAGCTTTAGCCTTTCATTTTCTTCTCTCACCTCCCCCATTTCAGCTTTAGCTGATCGCAGCTCATCATCCTCCTACAATTGAAAAGGCAATAAATACAAATTAATTTTATGGCTTAATTACTTTGATTGTGAATATAAATTGCATTATTTTGATAATTAATTATATATGAAGATAAGTTTAAACAAGAAAATATATATCAATGTGGATATAATAATACTGTGATTGGCTTAATTAAATAAAGTACGTACGTTCACGTACCGTATCTATATGCACATGTAAATACCTAAGTGATTAGTGTGGAATTGTGGATAAGATAATAATAATTACAACATGCCAAATAGAAAAGTTAATTAAGTACTGGATGAATTAAGTTGAGAAATGATTCGATAACATATGGAATCTTGGACCCTTCCATGTTGACTTGATTGGTGGGCCTCTTTGGAAGCTAGATTAATATATTTATAATGATATTAAGGTCATAGGTTATGATCCTGATAATTCGTCAGATCATATTGATCCATCACACGAATTTAATTAGATCCTTTCATTATATGGTTAAATAGATGATGATCCATGTTTGCGGTCAAAATTTAGGGTCAAATTGATGTAAATTAATGTAGATAGATGGTTAAACTTTTTAGATGCTGTATAGAAGAGAATGTAAATTGTTTTTTTTTTTTCTTCAAATTATTAAAACTTCATATCCTCGTGCTTTTCCTTTTTCCTTCTTAATTTCTCTTAAATTTGCAATTTATAATAGTTACCTGTTTGATAAGGGCTTTATCCTTTCCAGTAGGAGATGGCAGCTTCAAACTGTATTTTGCCTCTCGTTCAACATGTCCTCCCACCTGAATTATGATACATCCATGGATGAGTAAGAGTATGTTCAAACAAATTAGTGCAAGATATTTTTAATATTGATATAATATGAAACTACATATATATATATATAGAATTATTCAGAAAAAAAGAATCGATATCGTCCAAAGAAAAAAAGAATCGATATATCATTGTGGATGGAATATGAGAATTAATACACAAAAAAGAGTCAGAAAACACACATATAAACATCAATGAGCAGTGAAAAATCAGAAAGTTTCAAGAACATTAATATAAGATTGTGAAACGATTATAAGTGATAACCCAACCCATAAAATCATCACTATATATATAAGATTAATCAACTTAAATATTAGGAGCTTAATTAATTAGCAATAAAAAGAAAATAAATAAAAGACATACAGAGAACTAGCTTGATCCATATATATATAGGAAAATTCCAATGGCATGCAATTAATAGGAACTAAGAAATTAATTCACCTGCTTGTTTATGATATCCATGGAAGTAGTAGTAGCCTCTTCATCATCAGCATGATCAGATTTCACTGTTTTGTCTTCCACAACTGTATTTCCAATTCCAAGGAAAGACTTCTCCGAAGTGCTGTTCACCATTTCTTTTGATGAACGCCTATTTGCTATTTCCATAGCACTTTGGCCTCTTCTAAATATATATAGATAGAGACAGAGAGAGAGAGAGAGAGAGAGAGAGAGAGAGAGAGAGAGAGAGAGAGAGAGAGAGAGAGAGAGAGAGAGAGAGAGAGAGAGAGCCTATAGATTTTGACTTTATGTGCGTATTAATCAATATATATACCCTGCAGTGCTTATCTTCTGCAATCTGAATATATACATGTTATAACACTACTAGCTAGCTCATTGAGAAATGTCAAACACCTCCAATCACAGTTGTTTTTTAAACAAGAGCCGGGTATTAGATATATAGCCAAATACCCTCCAAGAAGCAATTCAATATTTTAATTTGGGAGGACCATTAACTTAATTACATGAAATTAATTCTTATTATATATAAATGAAAGTTCAATTTCAACGTTGTTGAGAGAGAGAGAGATAGAGGAGGACCATTAATTTGAAGGATCTAATCTACCAGTCAGGTTGAAGATTTGCTAGTGTGTGTAAAAAGTCACACGACGGCCTATTTGGGTCAAACGTACCTCATGATCTGCCATCATCAACCTTGACCCCAGAGACTTTCTCCATACGTCCTTCATTAGATTTTTCGGTGCAATTAATTTCTTTCGGTGTAATTTTTAATCTTTCTTACTCTACACCCTCATTGTTTCAATATTCTTGAATAAACTTCTTTGGAAACAAGAGGAGACGTTAATTTTATTTTAAAAGGAATTTATTCATTATTACAAAAAAACATGTCACAATTTAGAAAAATAAGGGTCGTCGTGTTAAAATTTTCAAAAGGAAATTACAAATAAGAAATTGAAAGATTTCATTGAAATTATTCGTTTGTTTGGTCCACGATCTTTTTTAAATTCTGTTTTAGTTCACTAATTATTGCACTTGTTCAATAAAAGTCCATATTTGTTTTCTTAAATTTGTCATGCATTTTACTCTATCAAATTTCAGTCAAATTCAGCAAACATATATTTGTTTTAAAGTTATACATCTTCTCTTTACAACCATATAAAGATCATTCAAATCGAAGTTCTAAAACTCAAAATAATTGGCCCCGAAGTATGGTACTCGAAACTACCAATTTTTCTTAAAAAATTTTCAGATTCTTCAAACTTTACTAAACTTCAATTCTCTTTGATTCTAATACTCTAAATTGGTTCCTATGACTAAAAAATTATGAAATATAATTTATACTTCAATTATAGTTGAAGAAAACACAACCAAAATGATTTAAAATCATAACTTAAAAAAAATTGTGGACAATGAATTAGGTATAAAATAAGTGGACCAAAATTAAAATTAAAAACGATCGTGGACAAAAATTGAACTAGATATAAAATAAGTGGACCAAATTTATAATTTCCTAAAATTTTCAATATATATAGTAGTTATCCCTAAGTTTTTTAACATTTGATATACATGGAACATGATTGACAATTAATGATAATTTATGTTAAAAAACCTATTAAAAAATTAATATGTAAATTATTTAGATTATATATATTTGTTATTTACATTATCGATCACATCGATCTTGCACATAAGCATGATCTATGTTAACTCATGCATGTAATTAGGCTTCATTCATCTTAAAAGAGATATAATTATAAGTGATCAGTAGATATGAACTATCTAGCATTAGTCAAATGATTTTTGGCTAATCAAGATTCAAAATTAGCATGCATAAACCATATGGTAATTAAGACATGGGGTTTTGTGTATGTGTCTTTATGCGTGCACGGACTAGTGTTTAGGTCAACAAAAGAATATCAATATGGGATTGTTATTACTTAAGACTTAGGGGAGAAATTGTACTTTTTGATGAATTATTTAATTAATTATGTTACTTGCCAATACAAATAAGTAAATAATTAATTAAAGGGTAGCAGACCCATCAATTTTGAAATTTTCATAGCCTGCTGTGACTCCAGTTTTCGGAATTTCTTAATCTACTAATCTCATATAGATCGAGTTTAACAAATTGAAACGGAAGGCTTCGCTGTGCAGCAACCAATGCGAAGGGAAAAGTGGAAAATAAACAAATTGAAAATGAAAAAAAAAAAAAAAAAAAACCCACATGCAAATATGCAATCATGGTTAAATACTAGCATATATATATCAGTAAATTGTGTTTTTAAAATGAATTTAGCTAATGCTTGTTACTTGGAGTTGTACGTCTAATTAATCTAATAACATCCATCTGCAACGTGCCACCATGCAATATCATTAACATATCAATAACTTTGGTTGCATATATACTTGCCTAAATTAATTCCGTTTTAAATAAAAGCCTTAATTCTGACCTTTCATAAGCCTCATTAATTTGTCGTATATTTATGGAAATTGTTGGCAACTATTGGAGCATATATTCATGCATATAACTATTCCAACTTCTGTCCCTTAATATATAATTACCTTCAACTTAACAAATAACAATACTGTTTTTTTTTTTTTTTTAAAGCAGTGGCAATATTTGAAAATGATGAACATATATGATATATGTCTGCAGTTTCTTAGGTGACAGCTGAAAACATGAAAATCAGTATCCTAGTTAAACCTGAATTATGTGGTCCATCTTCATGGCATTTCATAATTATGTTAAGCTTCCGCCTTTTTTTTTTTTAGGGGGGGGGGGGGGGGGTGTGGTTAATTTCTTTTTTCATTTGTATTTTTAATTTCCTTAATTAAATGAATCTGGTACTGGTAGTAGTCTTTTGACCCATGCACAGACTGCATGTGTAGTTGAATAGAAAATAGATTTTGCATTGACAAAGACATGATCGATCTATTAATTTGCCCACTAATTAAGGTCTCATCAGCTTATGAATTGGAGAATTAAATTAAGAAAAGAAAGAGCTTGAATAATATTCGGCCAAATGAAGTTTTGTGTAAAATTCTCTGAGCCACATAAATGTCACCATCCCATATCCTCCAAATTCTAAACTTATAGAAAATTTAGGGGGCTGGTATGCAATTACTTGGAACCTTGCGCAAAGACTTTAATTAAGAACTAGCTAGACCAGTTAATTACGGTCTATATATATATGGCCAAATTTGTTTAGAGCATAAAATGAATAAGACTCGATCCATTTGGTGAAAGTGGCTTGTGATTTGTGAAGAAGTTGGCCGACGGTCGCAAGAGAAAATAGAAGATAAGTTTCATAAGGTTGAGAGACTCGATCAGAGACTCTTCCTTCTTAATCTATTCATTACGTGTAGACTGTAGATATTGATAAGGCAAGTTTAGTGGAATACAATTAAATAGTATTTATTCTATATTTAGTAATGAATAGTCCAAAACTGTAACTTTCTTTGCACAAGACAAAGCAAAAACAAAGGACAAAATTAGGAAATTAATTAAGATTCAGGAGCCAGCAAGCTTAAGTCCTACGTACGTATATGGATTTTAAAACTCACTTATCAGACAGCTGCACAAAATTGATTCAATGGATCGGAGATCGGTAAAGTATCTCTTTATTTATTTACATTGGAGAGTAGCTCTTGACCTATATAAAATCCTTCAATCGCTATTTTGTAACTCTTTACTTGAAGAAGGAAAAAAAACAAAGTTCAAGTGCACATACATAAAATTACAAAATGACTACTAATTAAAGTAGGTGATAAATATCACGTTTTAAACCTATAAATTGTTGTCATTAACTAATTAAAATCGTGCATGAACCATGTAAATTTGTACCTCTAATATTTTGAAGTAGCTAGAGATAATCATATTTGTTCTCAACAAATTTATTCATCATATATGTGTTGTTCACGTGATAAAATAATTGGCAAATAAAGATGTATGTACCTACTTAATTGATGTACACATTTTAATTTGTGTGACTCTTTTATGACTATGTATATGATGATATGAAAGGAGAGCTGTTATTTGCACACTTTTTTTTTTCTTTCTTGCACACCCCTATAATTTAATTTGTGAATTCATCTAATTAACACAAAAGGAAAATACATTAAAGGACAATCCTTACACACCTATCAACTTAGACAAAAAAAACAACACACACACACACCACCTCTACCCGACCCACACCTTCTTCCCTCCCCTTCCCTCCCCCCGTTTCACTGGACCCACCCAGCCCTTCCCCCTCACCGGACCACTTTTCTCCCTCCCTTTCTCTCTCTCTCCTCCCCGCATGTAGCACCACCTCCATCCCTCCCCCCGTTTCACTCGACCCACCCAACCCCTCCCCGGCCCCCTCACCCGACCACCTTCCTCCCTCTCGCACCTTCCCCGCACCACCCTCATCTTTCTCTCTCCTCCCCCGCAACACCACTTCCCTGTCACTGCCCATTCATAATTGGTCCGCCGAAAAGGTTAGTTTCGTTCTGCAGATAGCCACCGAACAACCAGGAAACGTTTGGTGGATGACTACCAAACCGAAACTATCCGTTTCGGCCAACCAATGTCGAATGGCCTATGACGAGGAGGTGGTGCTGCGGGGGAATAAAAAGAGAGAGAGGGAGGAAGAGGGTGGTGCAGGGAGGGTGCGAAAGGGAAGAAAGTGGTCGGGTGAGAGGGAGATGGGCTGGGTGGGTCGGGTGAAATGAGGGGAGGGAGGGAAGTAGTGCTGCATGCGGGGAGGAGAAAGAAGGAGGAGGGTGATGCTGCATGTGGGGAGAAGAGATAGAGAGAAGGAGGGAGAGAGGTGGTCCGATGAGGGGGGAATTGGGTGTTTTTATTTTTTTGGTCTGAGGTTGTATGGAGAGGGAAGAGGAGGGAGTTGGGTGGGTTGGTGAAGGGGTATGTTTTTTTTTTGAGTTGATGGGGGTGTGTTGGGTGATGAGTTGTGGTGAGAAATTTTGTGAAAATAGATAAAATAGAGATATTATGGTAATTAGAAGAGGTGTGTATTTGAGAAAATTTAATTGTGAAAGGAGTGTGAGGATATGAAATGAGAAAAATTAAGTGTAAAAATAATGTGCAAAAAAAAAAAAAAGTGCAAATAACAACTCTTTATGAAAATAATAATAGCTAAGGTCCATCAGAAGCATGGGCAGTATCAACAATCATATATATCCATGTTAAGAAATTGTCATACATGAGAGAGAGAGAGAGAGAGAGAGAGAGAGAGAGAGAGAGAGAGATATCAACGTCCATCGATCCAGAGTCATTTATGAGAACTTAATTAATTCTAACTTGTTACAGAGTACAAGCAATATCTTATTCCGATTTTAGTACTCTAACAACACTTCATTACAAAATCTAATTAAGAAGGCAACTGGTTATAATGTTATATAGAAAAACCAAAAGTAGGGTCAAGGGTACGTGTTGTTGACAGCTCGAACCAACGGTTTGATGGTTCACAAGCACATGATTAGGAATCCACTAACTCAATGAATCTACAAAACCTTGAAAAGTTTTATACACAAGATTCCTAGCTAGCTAGTAAATTAATCCAAGTGGGTTGTTATTATATAAACCTAGGTCAATGGACAAATGGATGCTGATTCAAGTATCTGAAACTAAATTATCCACTACACATTCAATAAATTAATTAATGGACTGACCTCAAGTAATATAACATAGTATAACTATATATGACTAATTATATATAGCAGTATTTGCTGAATGTGATTGGATGTTCTTAATTTAATGTCATCGATCACCCATGCCAATTAGTTGTGTACGTAATTAAGTTTAATTAGATTAGGTAAATCTTAATCTACTAAACTTTGATCATAAGTCTACTTTAAGCTAAAGCACTTTAAGCACAGATTATGATGAAACTAGTCCATCTATTTTCACGCCAGTCAACGCCCCTTCAGAGGCTCAAATACAGCATATATATATATAAGCTTCCAGCCAATATAGTTGATTCGTATCAAATTTGCATAACATTTTTTTTTGCTGAAAAATTTGTATAACATTATAAATCTTTAAAACACTCTCTTTAATTAAAAAGTTAAACATATAGTAAAATAAAAAAATAACTTTTCATTTTCTGTGTAAGTTATTAGATTAAAAATTAGTTTCAAATTTTAACTTCCCACTTTCTGCAAAAGTTATTACATCATGAGTTTGAATTAAAAACTTATAAATGAGATCAATTTTTTTATGATTTTTCATATGTCTCACACGCACAAAGTGCATATATACACGTAGACGTGCTAGTTTTATAGTGAAAATTGACACTCTATATGAACATTTGTTTGGTTCCGCATAGCATTACTAATTTACTACTCATTAAACATAAATCAACATCGTGTGCTGCAGTGCACACTATCATACGATGGCTGCAGAAATTGGGCATGTTTTAATCTGATCGATTATAAACACAATATAGCTAATTAATTAGAATGAAAATATACCCCAAGAAAATGATTACTAGTACTACTAGACTCTATTTTGTTGGATGTTGCGGTGCTTCATTTATTCAAATGTGAGTATATTATAGATCTAATTTTTTTTTTTCTAACAAATTAAATATTAACATGTACATTGACACATTATTTGATGAACCTATCATTATTATAACAAAATTTCTCCTCGATCTTATTTTACAGTTGGACTAAAATGCAGGGACGACTCTTTGCAACCTCATATGGGATACTAAATCACTCAATTTTTTCCAAATATTTAACAAAGTAGGTTAGCCATCGGATTAAAATAAATAGCGACCAACAATTTGTTTTCCTTTGTCTAAATGAAATATTACATAATTGCATGACGTTTTGTGAAGTAGTATAGATTAAAACATTATATTAGTCAATTGGGGTTGGTTTATGGAAACAAGAATACAGCCAATAACTAAGTAAATGATTAGAATATTAACTTGTAACTATAAGTCCCAACAATTTCTAGCTGGAAATTATAATATATGTTGCACAGAAACTTCATGGATATATACATACACGCCCATTTTTTATTATTTTTGTTACTTATTGACTTGTGATATATTTGAAATATTTCTGTAGGATGAAAGGCTGACACACTGTCTTTGTTGGGTAATAATATAATTCTCAAGGCAATAACGTGACGTTTGGGGAGAAGTTTTCCATAACGCAAACAAGCTTCACAACGATAGTAGTTTTCATGTTGAAACCTAAAAATTTTAGCAATAGGCCTATATATATATATTCATCTATAAAGTTAAATTTATCTTGCGTAATTTTGTAACAGGCAGTTAAAACTTAAAACAAAACTAATAATTATAAGAAGTTGTGGGAACTTTGTAGCTTTAATGGTTTTGAGCATTTACCACCACACCCGAATTCTCTATCTTTTAATATCGCTTGATCAAAAAGTAATATTTTGGAAGTTAAAATCAGAAAATGTGAAAAGAAAAATTTGTGTGAAATGTGAATGGTCCATTTCAAAGGATTAATAACTCATTTAGAAAATGGGGGTTGATTGAGCAATTTTATAAGCTTAATAGAATCATCTATTTTAATTTTCTTACACAGCTGGCAATATGGAGTATTGTGGATAAAAATTCAAATAAAATGATATTCTGGAATTTGGACTCTGGACTGAGCCTTTTTATATCTGGGCTGGACTTCCAGAGATGCGTTAATTTGGAGACTGGACCGAACCTTTTAGGGCTTTACCATGGCAATTTTCTTCTTTTTCTTGTTGAAAAAAAATAAAAAAGAAAGAGATCAGATAATGATGATGAAAATGACGCCTTGGGCCTCCCTCTTGCGTTCTCTTTTGGGCTGATCCTGCCCTTTTAATGAAATTCTTTCGGTAATAAAAAAAAAAAGATGATGATGGAAATGATGCGTAAGTTATTTTCTTTTGGGATGAGAAGCCAATTGACCCACACGAGTCACACGACTAGAAAAAGACTAATGTTCATAAAAGGTCAGGGATGGAACTGTGATAAAAGAACGTGGTCAACCACTTCATTCTTCAATCTGTACTCAACTTTGCATAACGACATAGCTAATAATATATAGCCAAAATTTTATGACTCCTAATAACAAGACAGATACAACGATACAAGTTACAACACAAGAGGTTAAGATCAAAAGAACATCGTTTGCACTTGTGAGGTCCTGCAACATTCACTATCGGTTCCATTCAAAGTCTCCCCCATATCTAGGATTGGTGTTATTGGCACGGCTCGAATCTTCTGGTTTTATAGAGTTTGCATAGGCATGCCAACCTAAAATGTATGGCAGGATAAACTGCAAAGAACAGAAAGATGTGAGTCATAACTGACAAGAATTCAGCAAACTCGCATGAATAGAGGACATTTTCAGCCTAAAAGCAGGCGCAGAGGACAAGAGAGATCATACATTGAAAGCTGCGGTGAGAACAGCAAACTCTGCTTTGGTGACAGGAATATAAATGCTCTCATCCAAGTTGATAAGCTTGTTTTGAACACCTTGAATAAATGCCATGATGATAACAGAAACAGAATATATGATAAAACACATGAGTAGCATACAATACGTAAAATAAATGGGTTACACATGGTAAATATTATATTGATAAAACAGAATCCCTAAATTACTAACTGACTCACATTCAAAAGCTTAAACCAAAATTCTGCGAATGCATCCAATATTTGACCATGAAGCATACTTGTGTATAGTTATAACTAAAAAGTCTATACTTTGATGAACAAATGGGAAGGTTTGTCTAAAGTATTGATGTACTAATAACATACTGCTATACTCAAAAAGTTGATTGAAAATAAACAATCACCGCATCAAATCACATATTATGGCATAATAAGGCCGAGGATAGTGTAATATTCACCGCCAAGATTTCAAGGAAAAAGAGGATTACTGAGGTTAAAGAAATGGCCAGATCCGTCTGGAAGAGGCTCCACCTTCAACACCTTCCTGACCTTGCCCTCCTCACTGCAGAACAAACCAATTTTCTATATGATCTAATTGACAAGGTGCAGCGCAACATGTACGAGACAGCAGGGCAATATATATATAGTGAAGGCCGCAGTACCAAGCTTATTGCAGTCACAATGAATCATAAACTAGAATTTTTTGGTTATGAAGTCTAAACATCCCTATGATTTCAAAACAAGAAGGTGATATTTGAATTCAATGTATGCTGATTACAGATTCACATACAACACAGGTATCACTATCAGATTTATGGAAATCCATGATAAGGCAAAAACAGGGGAGGGGTGAAGGAGTTCAAACTCCCATTCTCCAATATATAAAATGCAGTAGACATAGAGTGGATAGCATCTCACCTTTTCCCCTTAAAAGGATCATGGAAAAATTCACAGGACTCCCTCGGGCCAAGGCTAACCAGGCTTCCAATTTCTGTCACAGATAGTGAGAACACCTGCACAAAGCAAAGTGTCACTTTGCATACATTTATGATCACAATTCCAATTATGGTAAGTGGCAACCATACACATACTTACAACCCTCATAATTTCGAACTAGCACCAACTAGAGAAGGTTTAGTTAGACAGAGAACCCACACATTATTCATGATTCATATTAACACAAGCAGGGTGAATCACCTGCTTTCTGCTCCAATCATACATACGAACACCTGCTGCCGGAGCAAACTGAAGTAGCACAAAGCCTTCCCTGGACAGTTTAAATGCCCCTGACTGCCCCAAGACACCAAACCATCACAGAACAAGCAATCAGACCCTCCATACCATAAACACAGTTTCATGTTAATAAAGACCAAAATGAAGTATCAAACAAATCAAACATACATCTAAAGCTGTGAACTCTGGAGCTTTGGGCTCTACTGTAAGAGCCGCCTTTCCCTTGTATATCGAGTGACCCACATAAAACCTAGGCGGCGACGCAGTAGCTACACACACAAACCAACCAAACGAATACATTTATTAACATCTATATAAACACAGAAATTCAAATTAACCCTCCTTTTGGCTCTGCAATAAAAGAAAATAGAAGAATTATCACCCTTTTTTATATAATTCATTTAACCTGAACCCGCTGTTTGGTTGCAGAGAAAATTAAGTACCTCCGGAGGAAGTTTCTGAAGCGGACGAAGAGTTCTTGTTTGGAGGAGGAGAAGGGGGGGTGAACCTCTTCTGGTCGAAGTACTCAGACTGGCGGCATTTCACGGAGAGTCTCTTCCTCGATGAGGCCAAACTCGGAGCGAAGCCAAAGGTGTTGGTGCTGAAAACCCTAACTCTGCTGGAGAGCTCCGAAGAAAGAGAGTGATTAGGGTTTTGGGCAGCCACTAGAGAAGAAGATAGCGAGTGTAGCTTCAGCATCCTTAACACTCTCTCCCTCTCTCTCCCTCTCTCTGTCTGTCTCTTCCCCGCTATGTTTTAATTCCTTTTCTTTAAGCGATGACGGGCCGGATATGGGCCTGACGTTTGGGCCCGGACCAATATTATCATGGGCTCATCGTAAAAAGGCGCGCCCGCTTGTTTCTTTTTCAGCCACAAGTGAGAGTTTGAGACTTCACAATACCAATGGCTCCTTCACTCTAAGCCGTTTGTTGCTCTCTCTGCTTTGTTTTTTTTTCATGTCAAATGTCGTCGTCGCTATGTTCCTTAGGACTCGCACCGCAATGGAGGCACAAGAACGTGCGCTTCTTCTTTCTCTTCCTCCACTCCAAGAGAATGACTATTACCTTCGTGCCCAGAGCCACTTCCTCTTCAACCAACGACGATTCTGTTTCATTGCCCAAAACAACGCAGGCACTCTCTCTCTCAAACTCCTTTACTTTTTTTTTTTTTTTGGAAACTCTTACTGCATTTTCTTCATTGTTGGTGTTCTGTTGTTGTACTCGCAGTTGGGTTATGATCCTTCCGAGGATTTGTTCGGGCTCGAGGTCTATCTAAAGCCAAGGTGAGTTTGTAACTTTTCCAAGTCCTATGCTTTGCTTAATTTCCTGTAAGTATGGATTTTCTTCGATTTTTCTTGTTTATAGTGCAATTCTCTGCCTTCCAACGGCTTACCTGTTTGTGGGTTTTAAATATTATTGGCTAATTATATTCTAATTGGAAGAGAGAGTACAACTAGGCATTGTTTTCAGCTAAAGATTATCCAAAGCATGTATGTGAATGGTTAAGCTTGCCTGCTTTCTTCTTCATTGATTGAATTCAATCATTAATTTTGCAGTTTTAGCATTTTTCTGTCCGTATGCATGCTCTTCAATGATAGTATTATCAATTACATAATGTTTAGTTGATTTTTTTGGATGCAAGACAGTTGATTCTATCTTAAATTTAGGAACGCTAGTTTGGGTGCACGCAAACCAAGATCCTGGTTCGGCCCAAATGGTCAGTATATCAGAGAGCTACCTTGCCCAAGTTGCCGGGGGAGGGGCTATACTCCTTGCTCAGAGTGTGGTATAGAAAGGTCCAGATCAGACTGTTCACAGTGTATTGGGAAGGTCTGTGCTTCGGCTTATTGTATAAATTTCCTTACCAATAAAACATGAGAAGAATATGCACTGAATAATAAGGAGAATAATGTGCTTGAATCAGATAAACCCTTTCAAATTCAATCTAATCCATTTAGGTAATTTGAATGATGCCATACATGAATCAGATTATGAGACAAGTAGACAACCCAGAATTGCTTATTTTCTGTTGAATCTTTTTTCCAGCATTATTCTTCCTGAATCTCTTATCTTTCATTTATTTGGGGTTGGATGATTATGGGCATTTTAGATGATGGTAACTACTATCCCTAATGATTATGAAGGAATAAGGCATTGATTTTTCAAGGGCAATTCAATATATTGTTAACCTTCCACTTATTGTAACAGGGCATAATGACTTGTCGTCAGTGCTTGGGAGATTGTGTCATATGGGAAGAGGCAATTGATGAACGGCCATGGGAGAAAGCCCGCTCAATGTAACTTTTTAACATTCCTACTTTATCTTGCACTCTTGGTTTGATTTCCAAATTTTATATTTTGCATTGCTGTAGCTTGTATTTAGCATCTAATATATAACAATTTAACTGCTACCTTTTTTAGTCTTTTGTAATCTGGCCATGTACTTCTGCTATAGACTTCCTGATCAAACCAATAACTCATTCAAGTTTTGACCTACTTCTTTGCTGATATTTTAAACCTAAACATGGACTTGCTCACAAACACAGGTATTTTTACACATACATAAATATTATTCATTGAAACTTCAGTCTTTAAAGGTGCTTTGAATTCTTATGTGTTTTAGCTGCACTTCCGTTTTGCACTCTGGCTCAGGTCTAGCTAATGGTTTTAATATGTTATGCCATCAAAATGTTGATAAAGAAACCATTTCTTTACTTGTCATGCATTGAAATAATTGATCAAACAGCTGATGTTCACAATCACAGAGAAAAGGTCTATAATGCCAAACTATGAGGTTAATGTGAGGCCCTGTAGTTTTCATTGATTTAGTTTTTTTTAAGTTGATTTTTTACTTTTAGCTTGTACATGTCTAATATCTGAGTTCTTTGGGATGCAGAGTGATTTAAAATTTAAATTTTTTAAATTCTTTTCCTCCTCCCAGTTCTCCGCTCAAGATGAAGGAAGATGATGAAGTTGACAATTTAGACATAAAGCTGGATGTCAAGAGGAAATCAAAGCGAGTATACCAGTCACCACCTCCTGAAGTTGGACTGAAGATCAGCCGGTCTCTAAAAGTTAGTTGTCTGCTTCTACCTTACCTGACATGTTGCATGTAGAAAAGATGACATGAATATGTATTTTATTGCATATTAATTATAAACTAGAACTATATATGATACCTGCAGTTGTAGCTATCATAACTCTACTGAGACACCTTTATTTTCTATGTAAGGTTCAGCTTAAAAAGTCACTGTGTTTCCATTGTAATTTGCATATTTTACTTAAAAAAATACATTATTTAGTGGCCATATCATGAATTTAATCTTCTTTGTCTAGCTGGATGATTGCAGAGTCTGAATGCCAAAACTGGTCTATTTAGTAAGAGAATGAAGATCATCCATCGTGATCCTATGCTTCATGCTCAAAGAGTGGCTGCGATTAAGGTCTGGTACTTCAAGATTAATTACCGTTTGGAACTTCTGATATTTATCTTTGATGACTGTTCGTTTGTATTGATATGTTAAAACACTGACTATGTTAGTTAATTGTTTTTCTATATTCTACAGAGCTTTGTTGCTAACTAAATTACTTAAAATGTCTTTACATAGAGGGCTTTCATGACTTATGATAAAAATGACAATCACAAAATCAAGGCTTCCACAACTCCTGTTATTCTTGATTGTTTTGCTGCAGGGAAGGTTGCACAAAGTAACTTTTATTTTATTTAGGTTATGCCGTTTTTTGTTGCCTTATCTTTATCTTGGGTGATAATTTGGCTTGTCATATGGTTGAGAGCTTGAAGTACTGAAAAAGAAGCTGAACCAGGCATCAAGTTAAGCAATGTCCGTCATTAAAAAAGAAATAAGTTAAACGATGATGTTTCATTTTAGTTTTTGGAAGTGAGGTGCAATGTTATATGACAGTTATCGAAGTGCTTTGCAACTTGTGCCCTGACTGTTTGCAACTGAAAGAAAATCTGTGCTGAAACATTCATTTGCAACTACATTTTTTTATATGCATTGCAGAAAGCCAAGGGAACTGCTGCAGCAAGAAAGCGTGCTTCTGAAACTTTAAAAGCTTTCTTTAGTGACCCAGAAAACCGTCGCAAAAGGAGCATTTCCATGAAGGGTCAGTTCTTATACTCCATTGCAGGTTTACTGCAGACTGCTTTTAGTTGAATTTGTATGCTGTGTCCGTCCATTGTTAAGTACTAGTAAATTATGTAACCTTTCATTGTTGTGCTAGCTGTTAATGTTATTTTTTCCCCGTTCAATGAGGAAAACAGTCACATTATAGATACAGGACAAGTTATTTTTTTATGGTATTAAACTTGACTTCAATCTATTTCCTGTTCGTGATGCAGGAGTAAAATTTTACTGCAGAAACTGTGGACGTGAGGGGCATAGGAGACACTACTGCCCAGAACTAAAGGGTAGCTTGATAAATAGGCAGTTCAGGTGTGGCGTATGTGGGGAAAAGGGCCATAACAGAAGAACCTGTCGAAAGTCAAGGTTGAGCAATCATAAAAGCACGGTTAGAAGACATCACCATTGCAGTACGTGTCTGCAAAGAGGCCATAATAGCAGGACATGCCCTAAAGTGATTGGGGTAAAGTCTAGTATTGATAGTCCTGGAAGCAGAAGAACATACAAGTGCAGGTTGTGCCAAGAAAATGGGCATAATAGTAGGACTTGTCCTAATAGAAGTGGTCATCAGTGTGAAGTAGGAAAGCAATGAACATTCTTGTGCCTTGCCAAGAAAATATAAATTGAAATTACTATGGAACAATGCGGCTCCAACAAATTTGTAAGTTTATTTATAGCCTTGGCAGATGGCCGTGTTTCATCGGTCTGAAGTCTGAACTGGCATCTCCTTTGGTTGAAGATAGACAGTTGCGATCTAGAAGGAAGCCACTGACAAATAAATATCAGTCTTCCGACATGAAATATGTAATTATTTTTTGTCCCATTGGAAGAGAAAAATTATAATTAAAGGTATTTATGCCATCTCATAATCCTCGGAATACTTTAAAGTTTAAGTTGCAGTCTAACAACTATCCTTTGTTGAATCAGAATTCAGAAATAACACGAAAACAGAAGCAAGTTGATGTTGAAGGGAGATGAGAATGCCCACAAATAATACTGAAAAACTTATAATTTTGAATTTATTGCCATTTAACAACATTTTGAAACCAGAAGTAGGTTTGTGCATGCAACCGCTGCTTGAGATTGAATGAGCACATAGTAGAAACTGGACCAACAATCCGATGGAATTTTCAACCATTGAGCAGTAGAAAATATAGATGTAACAACATCAATGAGAAAATAATAACCACGACCTTGGTCTATATATGTTGAAACTCTACGAATTAAGCAGTAACAGATCCCTACACCTATTCCAGGTGCGTAGATTTTTTTTTTTTTTTTTGGCCACTGCGTAGATTTGGGTTTTATAAAATATAACATCAATATAAACATTTTCATAATCCTTGAAGTAAGCCCATTGTGTTTGGCCTCCCTTGATGAAAGCCAACTTGTAATTATACAAATCGTAGAGTGCTACAACCACATAACTATCCGGATTTAGAAGGGGATTAGCGGGCAAGATGACCTTCTGGAACTGGAAGTAATACGAGAAGAACTTACCTGCAACGCAGGTGAACGCCATTCCTTGCAAACGACAGCAAAACGGACATGGTCCATGGGTTTCAAGAGCTTATCCAGAATCAAATAGACAATAGGTACCGGAAGACTTGCCCATTCTTGTTGGTAACCACAGCTCATGCTAGTATGAATCACACGTCAATTCACATCCTAGAATACAAATTTAGAATTTAGTGTTCATAATTATTTAGTAAACGCCATTATATATCTAAAAACAATATTCATATGAATCATAAATGATGTGTCATTGTGAATGTTAATATTTTAGTTATTGTAAAATAAAAAAAAGCTTGAGATTAGTATTGGTGCAAATTTCCGTGAGATAGATGTAACAACTTAGAACAAGTGACTTGGTTGATCAAAAGCCTTGCCGGATGATGACGTCGATGTTGATTGAGATCTTCCTGTAGACAAACACAAGATCAAAGGAGATGGACCGGTGTGGTACCAGCCAAACACGCTCCGATGATGAAGTCAGTGATGTGTGTTTAGTGGTGTTTGAATGAAAGTGAGGAATAACAAGTGATGAACTTGGAAGAAAATGAAGAATAAGGTAAATGTTCTGGGCTTATTCTCAGAAGGTTAAGTGTGCTTTTGGTAAGCTTTTTGTGAGTGAGAGTTTGTGCAAGAGTTTGCTTTGTGTTAGATGGATAGGTCTGGTTTTTGTGCATATAAGTTGGTTTATATAGATAAAGGAATGTGTGAAGAGTAAGTTACCTGTATTTGAATGGATGGTTGAGAGAGATCTACGCGTTCGGTCATGACTAGTAGCATGCACAGCTACTCCCATTCTTAGCATTGAATGCAAAGATTGAAGGTTCAGGTGAAAAGCCCCAATAGTCATGGCTGTGAGCTGGAATATCTCATCTGGCAAGGGATCATGTCAGGTGCACTTGAATGTGGCGGTTTGTCCTAATGTGATTTTCCTCAAGGTGACGGCGTGGTGCCGAGCCGATCCGAATACATATATCTTCATGTGTAAACATGAAGCCTACGTACGATCGAATCAGAAATGGTTTAGCTCGGCCGAGTCGATCCGGTGCGCAACGATCCCTTTAAGTTGTAGTCGATCGTGACTAGAGTCTGAAAAGGACGGTCGCTCAATGCCGAGCCGAACCAAACCAGGATAACCAAAAAGATGATGAACACTCAATTCTTTGGAAGATCCTCGGATCGGGTGCGAGGAATCCGCCAGGGTAGGCCGATCCGATCCGACAATGAAGTGTGATGCTGAGCTGGTGTGATGATGCGGAGGTCCCAGTTTGACTGTTGAAATGTCAAACTCCGAAGTCGGATCTGACCAGCCATGTATCGAGCCATGATTGGCTGTTAGATCGGTGTGGATTTATCCACGAACAATTAGTAATGCTATTTATACACACTTACTTAACCACGTTAATTGATCACTTTATGTGACAGTTAAGCTGGCCATGTCATGTTAATTAATATAGTAATACTATTTATTCAAATTTTTTTTCTTAACTTACATGACATTTATACTTATATAATATTTATACATTAAACACTAAAAAATAAAACCTAAAAAGAAAAAGAAATACATTATTCAATAAAATAATAATACATAATGTATGAAATAAAAGTTGAGACATTTAGTATTACTGTAATTTATAAGATGAGTTGACATAAATTTTAAGTTTAAATTATTTATATATTATTCATGTCATTAATTACATTATATCACCACATTAACTCCCACATAATGTGGTCAAATAAGTATGTATAAATAGTATTGATAGACCATATATGCTTATAAATAAATGACACATTGACACATTTGAGATTCAAATTTAATATACAAATTTGAGATGTCTAAAAATGTGTAATTTAGTATTTTTGTATTTATTTATTTAATTCTCTTCAAGCATAAGAATGCTTGGATGATTGAAAAAAAAAATATATTACTAGGAATCTTAAATCATGTGTATTGTATATGTCACTATGTTAGACTGTTAGTATTGACACATTCGACTATTTGAGATTTCTAACACGCAGTCTAAAAATGTGTAATTTAGTATTTTTGTGTTTATTTATTTAATTCTCTTCAGGCATCAGAATGCTTGGATGATTGATCGATTGATCACAATGATGAGTGGGTCCAACCTTATCCAAAAAAAAAAACCCTGTAAACTGGGCTTGGGCCAGGGTCGTGACATTACCCAATCAGAGGAGAGGGTCCGGGGTCCCTGTGTGCAACGACGTCGTTAATTTTGAGTCAAAGGCGGTTGTCTCATGAACGACACGCCGTCGTATAACGAAAAAGTGCAGCATCGTAGAAAAGGTCGTCTTCACGTAAAAAGAGGCCTGTACCCAAATTTCCGGAACCCCAAGGCTTAGTCGCTCCTTCCCCAAAATCCACACTCTCCTACTCCCGTTAGGGTTTCTGATCCAACCAACACAGCCATGGCCATGCAAACCGGAATAGGGGTTTCCAAGATCCTGGTCTTAGCTGGAGCAGGTACTGTCGCTCATTTAACACTGAATTAGTTTCGCTGTATATTTAGCTGTGTATTCGATCTGAGCGATTATTCTATATGCACAGGATACACCAGCACCATCTTGCTTAAGAACGGTAAATTGTCTGATTTGCTTGCTGAACTTCAGGTACTATTGGTCATACCTTCAACCATTATTTTTTATGTTTCTTTCAGTTTTATTCTTACGAGCTCGTGTTTGGCTGCTGAGAAAATTGATGGTTTTTTTGTTTCTTAGACTACCTCAGATAATATATATATAAATATATATATTTCTGATCGTTCTAATTTATTTCTGCTCTGTTTGCAGACTTTGGTGAATGGATCCGGAGATCAATCAGAAGGCGACATCGCAGCACAGGTATTGCAAAACTTGGGGTATAAATTTGTATCAAAGGATGTTCTTCTGTCAAATTTATTTAGAGGGATATGAAGTTTCTTGATTGACTATCTTGTAGGTGCGCCGATTGGCACTTGAGGTACAAAAAGTTGCCTCAAGATCACAGATAACTGTCCTGAATGGGAATGGTGGCCAAGGTGGTGACTCACTTTTCTCTTATATGTTTAAATGAATTCTTAAGATGCTTTGAGTTTTCTCCTTTTGCTTATGACCACTAAAATAATGCTCATGCCTTTTTCTTCCTGGTTAATTTGCTAAAACCACTAGTCCTGTCTGGATTATGTATGTCATAATGCGAAAGAAACATTTTCTCATTGGCTCTTTAGTTTTTTTTTTTTGTTAGGTAACTGGACGTCACTTATAATCCCAGCTTTTGCCGTGGGGGGATTGGGTTATGGTTACATGTGGTGGAAGGTATCCAAATGACATAGATGTATTTATATTATTTCTTCTTTTGGTTCTGTGATTTGTTTTCCCTTTATGCAATTGATTTTTATTGTTTGAGTATACTAATATTGTGCTCTTTACAAATGGTTAGGGTCTTTCATTCTCAGATCTTATGTATGTGACAAAGCGCAATATGGCTAATGCTGTTTCAAATTTGACAAAGCATCTGGAGAACGTGTCAGATGCTCTTGCTGTATGTTTCTGTTCCGCTGATTGTTCCCCCCAAAACACCCTATTTTTTGTTTA
The DNA here is from genome assembly GCA_003254865.1 of Dryas drummondii. Lineage (NCBI taxonomy): Eukaryota > Viridiplantae > Streptophyta > Magnoliopsida > Rosales > Rosaceae > Dryas > Dryas drummondii. Next base: position 487,071 of record QANW01001882.1, on the reverse strand, counting down.
GTTTTGTTCGTGAGATCATGTTCATTCATCAATATAATTTAAGGAGTTTGTATAAACCATTCAACTGTGATTAACATTCTTATGTTGTACAGAAAACAAAGAAGCACCTGACACAGAGAATCCAGAATTTGGATGATAAAATGCTGGAGCAAAATGAGCTCTCAAGGTCAATTAAGGATGATGTACGTCCTTTCCTTTTCTGCGTATTTGAGCTTTTAGTTCTTAGTTTTTAGTTGGAAAAATATATTTGAAGTACATTCTTATCATTTTTCAAGTTTGATGAGGCTGATTACCATTGGATTTCGATAATCAGTGGGTAAGCTGAGCAAAAAGTTTCAATGTTATAAAATTTGATTTACATATAATGAATTTTTCACAGCTGTTTGTTGGGTGTGTTTTTAAGTATCCACTATCCATAATTGATGTTTTATAAGCCTCATTCCAATTTATTGTAAATGGAGTCTTATGGTGTGTATTTTCTGGTAGTGTACTATGGATATGGTATGTTGTATTCAATATATGATTTTGTTTTGATTATTATACATAATAGATTGTATTTTATTTGTTAGCATCATCTCTTAACTTGGTTACAACTTGTGAAACAGGTTGCTGGAGTTCAGGGTTCTCTTTCTGAAATTGACTTTGACTTGAGTAAATTGCAGAGCATGGTTTCTGGTTTGGTGAGTTCTGTTCCAACATGGTGTTGGTTTCTGTTTTGGTGGTGTTTGCTTTTGTGTCAACTTTTTTCTTAGTCTCCTCATTTACTCTTTATGAAGACAAATATTTTGGGGAGGGAGGGTACCTAAGGAGAGATATCAGTCCCACAGTATTGCATGGGCTCTCAGTTCTTTTTTTCCTCGTGTACTCATTTTCCTCTACATCTCTCTCTCAATTTTTTCTTTGAATTTGTTGTAACATAGTTTCCTTTTCCCTTTCTCAGGATTGGAAGATATGTTCTCTTGAAGAAAAGCAGGTAAAACAGATTTTATTTCTACTTGAATAGTGAAGCCATAACTAAATGAATAGAGAGCATAGAATTTATTTATTAGTGGAGACATGCTTAAATTAAATCTTCTATATCCATATATACTCTGGTCTTTTTTCACAAGTTTGAAATTAACTAATTTGTAAGTCAAATTTATCTTTGCTTTGGACAACTTGCAGTGGAGTTGGGGTTAATTGTTTATTGCCTATTTGTCTCCTTGAGGATGTATTAACATAAATGTCTCTTGACAGGATCTTGCAAATCTTGGTGTATTGTATCTGTGCAATTTTGTTGATGGGAGAAAAGTTGAAATGCCTGAAACTCTGCAGGTTTGTACATGTTGTATTGATTTATAATTTTTTGTTACTTAACTTTCATAATACCTTTTTATTGGGAAAAATGATAAAATATGTTGATTGTATCAAAGTTACACTGCTACATGTAATAAGGTCATATTTGTAGTCAAAGATAAGTCCTGCTGTCAACTTCATTATGACCCACTCACTTTCTGTGTTTGTTTTAAAGTGGAAAACAGGGCACCTTATGTAACAGATTATTAATTAGATGATCACTGATCTAAATATATTTCTGCTTGCAGAAGCAACTTAAAATTTCTGGGAAACCACGCAGTCGTTTACTCTCATATTCAGAAACTCCAAGCCTGATGGTTTGTTTCTAAGAATCTTTTTTCTTCTTGTTGCTGGCATTATTTAGTTGAAGTATTGAACACAGGACAGGGACTTGTATTCTCATTTGATCTTGTTGGTTAATCTTTTAGTCTGCTAATTGACAACCACAATTGCATATCTGTAACTTTTTTGAGTGAGAACTATCTCATCAGTTAATTGTCTAAAATGGTAGACCTGACAAAAGTTAAGTTCTCTTGAAGAAATGGCACCCATCATCCTTCATTTTTTCTCTTATTGATAGTTGATGGGCCCAATTAAGGCATTTGTGCCCATTACTGCAATGATAAGCCATATGTTTTGATTGTAATCTATGGGTGATTTTTTCAGAAGAGAGAAATAACCGTTGCAATGAGATGCTAGATAAAGCATTGATGGAGCATGATGCTTTAAGTTTCTATTCCCTTTTTTTCCGACTCATTTTGGAAAGTAAATATCCTTTAATAAGCTATTACTAAGTACTTTTTCTTCTCAAGATCTGAGCTGAGACTTGAGGGTACTGAAAATTGCAGTCATACGATTTGTTTTTTTCCACAATTTATGCAAAGAGTCTTTGGTTTATATGGGGTGATGAGTTGGTCATGTCATATGTTGGGCTTTGTCTGTATTGAATGACATGTCTCTTCTTAGGCTGTAATTCCATTCCATGCTTACATCTAGTCTTGTAATTTTGTGGTTTTTATTATTAGGGGTTTCAGTCAATTTTTTCAGCCACTGGAATCTTGTTACTTAAATCATTAAATCTGCTGTGTGATTGTACTTCATGCCACTTGCTTGCAGGGTCTCAAAGAAATTGCAGACTCTTTGTCAGGTAGTTTGAATAAGTCAACTGATGGTATCGTGCAAGATGATATTAACAGGTTGGAAGAGCCTCCAAGGAACAACCTGCTAAGGTTTGAATAGAAACTCTTTATCTGGGATTTGCATCATTTTGATGCCTTCTTTTGAGGTCATCAAGCAACAATTATGTCATAACTTCTTTCTTTTTTCCTTTGCTTTTTTCGTTTGTAATATCTGTGGGACAGAGAGCTGTATTTAGTATGTGTCGTTTTAACTACTATTTCACTGTAAAGTGTGAACTGACTTGCTGGTGGTTGCTAATTAACATTTTGTTTGAAACAATAGCATGTTGATGAGGGGAAAAGGTGGACAACTTAATTATTGTAGGAATTTCGGGTTTGCTTTGTTGTGGTTGGTGAATTCACTTGCAGGATCCAATCGCACTCTATATCTGTGTGCTAGCTAGATTAATTAACTGGGGCCTCCTCATATTTATAGTGTAGATTGATAACATATTAGGCCTCAGTTTTAGGACTGCCATGCATGAAGTCTATCTGTCTGTTTATGTTTCTGTCAAGGAACTTTTTCATAAAATGACATATGTTTGTTTTGTGCTTACCCTAGTTTTTTTTCGCAGGTCGGTCTCAACGAAGTGTTGATTACAACATTCTAAAGAAGTGGCTGCATAGCCATATTGTTATTTTATTTAGGTATAGACAGCTTAATTTGGTTTGTGATGTACAAAATCTCGGTAACTACTGAGTTTTCCATTTATGCATTCCCTCGTCTGTTTTTTTTTTTTTTTGGGAGTTCCTCATTATGTTGAGGATGAAGTAATTATTACTGTGGAGCTTATAGCATTATTTTGTGGACTGAACTGAACTGAACTAAATGAAAGTATACGGTTGCCTTAGTAACAATTGTGTGAGAATTGAGATGTCCTTATGAGGGCCAGACTCCAGAGTAATGGTTGTGATATCAATTTTCGGTTTCGCCCTTTTTTTCTTTTTTTTGAAACATTGAAATCTCATTTTAAGTTTTAATTTTTTCTTTTGATGGTTAAAAGGAGCATCGATATGCAACTGTAGTAAATTTTGGGATGATTGGACCCAACTAGGAGGCATCTATACATTATACTACAGTGCAAATATAATGTTTACACTTTCTTTGTTGCCGAGGGTAGTTTTCAGCGCACTTAACCACCCAGCCATGACGTTTAATAATAAGAACTGTTTATTTTTGAGGGCATCATTCAAAAATGACCCTAAACCATCATTTAAATTAGAAATCGTTTAATTAGTGTATTAATTAACGTATTTTTTATATGAACGATTGGGACTTAAAGTATTGATGGTTTTAATTATTGAATTGTCCACTCTATGGTGAGCAGGGAATTTTCCGCTAGCCCTGGTGAGTGGATAATCATATATATATATATATATAAACAAAATCATCAACAAGTATCTGGTAGATCTTATATTCTTATTCACTATTCTGCTCTGCTGCATACAGAATTTAGTAGGAGATGATTTTCACCATTAAAAAAGGGAGTTAATTATACTTATACTTTTTGAAGTTTATCGTCTTTTCATATATTCTATGTGGTTTTAAAAAATACACATACACTCTTTGAGGTTTGAAAATTATTGCATATAACCTCTTATAAGAGAAAAAAATAAATAAACAAAAAAAAAAATATTTGTATTTAAGTTAGACCTTACACTTTAAGTAATCTTATTAAATCATTTAACCATTAACATGTCTCACTATAGAGGGTTATACGCAATAGTTTTGAAATCACATGAGGTGTATGTGTAATTGTTGAAACCTCAGAGAGTATACGTGAAAAGACGATACACTTCAGAATATGATCGAAAGTGTAATATATTAACTCTTAAAAAGGTGACTCATTTTCTCCTCAAACTTCATTTCTCTCTTGAGTTCTACCTTTTATATTTCTCTAGTGATACTTCACAAAATACTAGTTATTTAAGAAGTATAATCAACAAGAGAACTTACAATTACTGTTAGTCTTTTATTTTATTTTATTTTTGCTGGGGTTGTAGTCTTTTAGTTTATGTTGCCCCCAACAATTTGTTTTCATAATCTGTATTTTATTTGAAAAAAAAAAAAATCCATATTTTACTCTATTTATCATTATATAACAATAAAATAAAAAAAGTGTGGGGCATAATGACCATCATAGTGTCGTCCCAATTCTACTAATCTCAAATTCACATTTAATGGCAGAACAATGTGAAAAGCCATAGATTAAAGTCATTATACATTGTAAGACTAACCAAACCAAAAGAAGAAAAGAAAAGAAAAAAGATGTTGTAACAACGTTGGTTTCCTTAATTCCCTCCTGACGCTACTCAGCAGTTTCTTTTTCCTCATGTTAGATACATAAAAAATAAAAGAAAAAAAAGGTCTAACAGGGTTTGCCAAGAAAACATTCAAGCGAGCCGGAAAATTTGGTGAGGTGTGTGACCATGGTCCCGGGCTGGAAGGGAATGATATCCGTTTGGTTGGGTTTTAAGCCCTTTCCTTTTCCAGATTGAATAAAGAATGCTCCGCTCATCATCAAATCTCCTTGGGATGTCCATTCCCAGTCCTTCCACTCCGACTCTGGGGTATACTCCCTCTTGGTCACCTAATTCGATCAATGAATCAAGCTAGCTAGGATTCACCAACACGTACTATGAATTGGAAACTATATATATATATAATTGATTAATTAATTACCTCTTTGGCGAAATCATTTGGAGGAGCAATGAACCTGTTACCCTGGCTAATGATGGTGGGGTTCATGCTACCACCAATGGCATACATGAGCCAGTGGGTGTAGTCATTGTTGACGACGTGGAAGAATCCGAATCGGCACCTTGGCATCCTCTGCACCAATCCCTTACCGAAGTGGTTGAAGGCCAAAGTGACTTGCATGATTTTGTCTTGACTGTGGCTGTTGCTGGCACCGAACAGCATCACCTGCATATATGCGATATTGCGATGCGTATATATGAATATATATGTGCATGGTGGTATGTCTGTGTGATAAGAGATGGAAGATTTGCATGTGAAATACGTACCTTATTGTGGTGAGTGAAGTGGCTGTTGGAGATGGTGATGCCAGTGGAACCCCGGGTGGCGTCGATGAGGCCATCCGTGCACCTTGCCATGGACACGTGGTCAATCCAAATGTTGGAGGAGCCATAGATGGTGATGCCATCACCAGCACTCCTGGTCCTGAAACCCAAATGGTCCACGGAGTCTCGGACTATCCCGCCGGATTTGGGGACGATGTCTTTGATAAGAAGGTTTGAGATGATGACATTCCTTACGAATTGGAGGGTAAGGCCAGAACCTTTAGAAATCATAACATTGGCTCCCCTGGCATCAATTGTTTTGTGACTGGTCATTATCAGCTCCTGCTGCAGCGTAATCACCATTCTATGTGCAAAGGTGATCCACAGAGGTCCCTTCTGAATCACAGCGTGCCGGAGGGTTCCGGGTTTCGGGTTCACCACGTCGTCGTCCGACGCGTCAGTCACCACGTAAAATGGGCCATCCTTACCGCCGGTGGTCTTTCGGCCAAAGCCTTGGACGCAGGAGGCTAGCTTCTTGCGGTCGTTGGCCCAGTTAGGGTCACACCTCCAGCACGCGTCAATTGGGTTGCTCACCTTGCATGGACCACTATATCTCTTCTTACCCGTCAAGCTCCTCCTTGTGCTGTTTTTCCCTATTTCGAACCTATATGTATACATTCCAATAAGAAACAATATATATATATATATATACATATATATATATGTATCGATCAAACTAAACTGGAACTTACTGTTCAACATGAGCATTGAACTCCTCGGTGACTTTCCCAGGATTTGGTTCATAAGTTTCCATGGCGTGTTTTTCAGCCTCACCGGCTCGTTCTTTCCAGTAGTCATCGAATACTGCAGGGCCCTCTTCGGCCTTGCCAATTACAACGAAGGACAAGAAAAAGAAGAGAGGAAAGAAAGAGGATGGTGTCGTCATTGTTCTTCTAATTTCTTTATCTCCTTTGGCCCCCCTTGCGATCGATGAACAAACTGTAGGCGCAGCTGGGGCGAGGCTGGCCAAGGTTGCTTTCAAGTACACCTTGGCAACCAACCCAAGCCAACACAGATTGAACCCACAAGAATTGTCTTTTTGATTTGTTTGGGGACTCTCTTTTATATATATATATATAGTTAGGGGTTGTTTAATTAAGGCATGAATGGGATGGGAAGCTAGAAATGGATATGGCAAACCCTTTGGGGAGCCAGTACAACGGTTGACAGTTAAATCCGGGTTGCCACGTGAAATATTCTTTCTTGTATCCAATTATTACTAGTTTGGATAATAACCAATTTCTATATCTCTTAGTTGGGATATTAGAAATCAAGAAATGTTGAGAGCCTATCAGGAATGTAAAATCTTAGGTTACAATATTTAAAAACTAAGCGTCGAGATTGCAATTTGCACATGCTCAAAGAATTATAACAACCCCTGACCAAAAAAAAAAAAAGAATTATAAAACCCTTAAAAATCTATAGTTGAATAATTGATTTTTGTTGTAAATATCATTAATTATGTGGCTGTCCATTATCATGTTCAATATTTATCTCATGTATTATCTAGAGCAATTGTATAGATAATTATGAGGAGTCCAATTTACTGTAAAATAGGAGACCTTAAGGGTCTATCTCAGGTCATCCAAGAGCCTATAAATAGAGGCCTTATGTGAATGAGAAATACACTATGATTCCTCCCTAATTCTCTCTTATGTTCTCTACATTTCTCTTTATTTTATAACACGTTATCAGCACGAAACTCTAACCTAATCTTTCTAATCTTTTTTTACTTTTCTTTTTCTTAGATCGATGAATATCTCAAAGGTACGATTTAAGAATTCGAGCAAAAGAACATAAGGGTTTATTGTACGTTGCAATTGCGAGGCCGTACTCTTCTATTCCTTCCTTTAATTTATGGCAATCGTAATCATATATATATATATATCTATATATAATGTTTGATGGGTTTGTTTCATTAGCTGTCACGTTTATATATAGTCTCAATGGACTAAGCCTCTACGATACATGGAGGTTGGTAACTTGGTATAATACATAGAGGCAACAAACTGCTTGATCTAAATCCAGGCAATCATATCAATTGTTCTTATCTGTTTCATCTAGTCAACATTGATTCTTTTTCCCCATACTGATTTAACAATACATTCATATAAATGTTTATTAATTCAATCTTGCATGTTTAATTTATTCCGTAACATGATTCAATCTTTTTATTTGGAACTATGATTAGCAATCGCTCCTTCTAACGTTTAATCGTAGAGAATGTATTATACATATACTTTGATTAGCGGATCAATACTCCAGGTGTGTCAACTGTCATCTAAGCACGTTGGGTATTGTATATCATATATGCATACATGTTTCTATATCTCCCTAATTCTGTGCCTTATATATGGAGAATGATTTATATTTATTCATACCGTATATATGTATGTTAACCTAATCCGTCTCTTCTTTGTTCAATATATAAGTTCTATAATTTCTTATTTCTCATCCGATGATATTATAAATTGTGTAATTAATTATGTGATAAATATCACCAATGATCGGAACCTTTAGTTCCTTAATCCTAAAATTGATTGAGGTCTGAAGTTCCTCAATCCTAAGTGAGTGCCAAATGAGCCTCCTATATAATCAAGGACCTAGTGCTCCTTTTGATTTTGGAACCAAAAGTTCCCATGGACTTACATATTTCAAAGCTGAAATTAAGCTTATTGGATCTCAATTATATGAGCAAATATGTTCATTGGTTATCATGGATCCTGATAAATTATCCATTTTGTTATGTAGTGTCCGAAAAGATGTCAAATCTTACGAAAGAGATCGGAACCTACAATTCCTTGATCCATATGATATTTGTTGAGGGCCAAAAGTTCCTTAGTTCTTGTATTATTAAATTAGGGCAAAGTGCCTCAATTGTTATACAACTAAATAAGATAAGGACCCGAAGTTCTTTATTTTTTATCATACAAAGATCACCCATATACAAGGACCTGAAGTTCCTTAATCTTAATTATTATAAGGGCCTGAAGTTTCTTATCATATAGTCCAATTGAAACCTGAAGTTTCGCGATCCAATCGAAACTCAATGTTTCACGATGATCGATTAATATTGGAACAATATGCAATGATAGCCAGAATTACTCTCTGTTGAATTTTCTCATATATTGTAATATGTGTTTTATATATATGAGCTAAATCCTATGATATCAATGTTGCTTCATTGGCATATTGCAATTCATTATTGTTATTATATAAAGTTGGAACTAGAGATGTTCCTTAAAAATATTGTTGATTAGAACTTGAACCAGATGTTCATTTAGTAAGATGTGGAGGGCCTGAAGATCCTCAATCCTTATTAAATTAATTAATTCTCATGAAATCGAATGAGTGACCAGAAGTTCCTCAATCCTTTTACAATTGAATGAGAGTAGAGTGACTCAATTCTTATACAATTGAATAAGTGCAAAGTGTCTCAATTCTTATCAATTATTGAAGGCCAGAAGATCTTCACATTTACTAAAATCAATGGAACCAGAAGTTCTATGTTTCTTGATTTCTTTTATTGGAACCAGAAGTTTCCTTATTGTTATGTTTTACTATTGCGATTGTTCTATTTAATTCCTTGTTTTAATTCTTAGCTATGCAGAATTTCATCATTCTTTTTATATGGACCTGTAGTCCTAAACATCGAACCTGAAGCTTCGAGTATAGATATCATTTTGAACTTGAAATTCTAATTAATGCAGCCTCAACCTGAAGTTTTGAGCAATTTATTTTGGCTTGAAGTTCAAAATATATGAATCTTGTTAAGAACCAGAAGTTCTAACATAGTACATACATAAAGGAAATAAGGACTTGAAGTCTAAATATATATGAACTTGAAGTTCAAAACTCAAACATTTTAGACTCAGAAGTTTACAAATTAAATTTAAATCCATGTTTGAAATCCGAAACCTGAAGTTTCAGAAATATGTTAAAATGGACATGACGTTCATGTTATGACTTTTGAGGAGCAAATATTTAGAACCCAAAGTTCTAACCTACTTCAAATTCGAGGTTTTGGGAAATACATAGGAACATATTATTGATATTTTGCCAATATTGATATAATTTAGAAATTCAGTTCTATAAATTTAGATGTTGTACATAATTATATTTCTTATGTACACTAATTGACTATGTCATTTTCTTTATATAGAACCTGAAGTTCTAAATCGATCTTTGATCTATACTTCATTTATGCTTCCTATCACGGAATGAAAAGATCAAACTTATAAAGAAATTGATCTTGTAAAGTATACAACTCGAAGTTCCTTATTTCTTTACTCAAAACCTGAGAAATTTGAAGTTCATGAAAATAAGAATTAGAACTTGTAGTTCTACAAGAGTTAATGAGAACCTGAAGTTCTTTGACTCTTTATTTCTTTATCAGAAGTGGATGAAATTGGAGATGTTGTAGAACCAAGTTCTTTTGATTGATTAAAATTTGTAGTTCAATGTGCATTACTTAATCAAGTCAGAACTTGAAGTTCCTTGATTTTCATGCTCTATGTTATAAAATCAAATTGAACCAGAAGTTCTTTGATCTATCGTTCCATTTAGAACTCAAATTTTTCACAACTCTATATTTTTATTTTTATTTTTTTGTGAACCTGAAGTTCTTGATTAAGTATAGATTAAGCCGGAAGTCTTTATTCATATGATTCATTAGAGCTTATAGTTCTATGCTTTTAAGAACCTGAAGTTCTACCTATATTTTGTATAGAAACTTGAAGTTTCATCACTTCAATTTAGAACATATTGGCATATATGTTCATAATTAATTTTTTTTTCACATTATAACCTAAAGTTAGATGTTGAAGAATTATCTGAAACCAGAAGTTTCATATACCTACATGTGCATTGCAAACGTAATTATGTTACGTCTTTATATAACCTGAAGTTATATACGTATTTGAGTTTGTATAACCACTCACTCTATTGATTTGTATATATGCACTTATGAAAATTTTCCCGCCGTTAGGGGGAGAAATGACCGTTCCTGAAGAACGGCGTGAAATAGCATAATATGCATATACTAGTCTTTTTCATACCATTCAATATGAGAATGAGATATAAATGATAATGCAAATCTAGTGAATGCATTTATTTGGAAGCTAGATGCATATATATACAACGAAACTGCAAAGTCACATATGGAAGTTTTATATATGTCAACATGGATTGATGTCCCAACATGGTAGTCCATCAATTTGGCGGAAAATGGTTTATTGCACGCTTGAAGCGTGACAAATCTATAGGTTCCAAAGTTTAGCTCCCCAGAAGTGGAGAGTATATGAAATGGTCCACACAAGCCCAATTAATTAAATTTAAAGATCCACATTCTGTACACAAATCATCCTAGAAGAGATGACAGTCCCTGAAGAGACTATAAAAGCCCCTGAAGAGGCATGTGTACCAATTACAAAGATATATATTTATATCTAAAGCATGCAAATGAGAATTGTGAGATCGTTGATATATTGATGATTTGTTTTGTTTATAGTAGCTACTAAATATCATCATGGGCTATAATAATGTGGAACCACGTTTATTATAAATGTCGACAAAATTAAATGATTGGCCAAACTGGAAAGAGGCAATTCCAGTAGAATTGAACATCATTATAAACGTGGAATAATGAGAATCTATAGTTCAAACACCAAAGATGTTAACCCTGAAGGTTATAGAGTGTTTGAAATAAAGTGAATGAAATCACTATTTATAATGGCACAAGGTTTCTCTAAAGAAACATGGGATTGTGATTATATACTCTCCTGTTATAGATGCAACCGCATTTTAACAAATTTGGTAAATTTAATGTGTTCATTGCATATGGAGAAAAACCTTTAAAGATTATGAAATGCCTGAAGCATATCGCCAGAAGCGATTTCCTACAAGATATAAGACAAATTACTAAGTCAAATCCCAAATTGAAAGTGCCATAAAATATTATGTGCTTGAAGCAAATCCTTGAAGGATTGAAAGAGCCTGAAGCTCAAAATATGTACTCAACCTTAACACTATAAATATGGTCAAAATTGCCTTATTGAGTACTTTGATTAGAACCCGAATTCGGAAATTGTTGCAACATATTCAAACTTTTGAATAAAGTTATGAATTAATTGAGGCTCCTGAAGAGCTCATAAGATTATTGAATGCTTGATTATTGGATTTGATATAAATAACCTTGGGAAATGAAAATAGTGTCTCGAGCTGCAGATCGAGTACTGTACTAGTGAAATTCTTATGCCCAACGGTTATTCAATCTATTGGCACTAAGAATGATTACTTGCTTCCTAAGGAAGATGTAAGAAAGATCTTTGGTCCAGAAGCACCATATTTTAATGTGCCTTATTCAACTTAAACACAATGCAGTAGACCGAATATAGCATCGGTGATTGTGTCATATAATTTTTCCAATACTCAAAGTATTTTCGTAATAATTCTTCTCTTTTAGAGATAATTGTTTCTAACCACTTTATTTAGTGGAATTATATTTTGTTTGTATTACTCCAATCTCAACAGGATTTCAATATATGATGACAAACATATAACCCCTGATGGTATAGAAGCCATGTTCATACAGGCATTTTCAAACTCCACTCTCTAGAAGATGGGATGTGAGATATCATTATTTGCTAGATTATTGAGCCAGACAAATTAAAGCTTGTTGTTATCAGGGGGAGCATCCAACCATTTTGCGTGTTGTACTCTTTTCCCTTCGACTAGGTTTTTGTCCCATCGGGTTTTTCCTAGCAAGGTTTTAATGAGGCAAACGCATCCAACATAGTATCAGTTATATTGCAAAAGTTGCACTCTTTTTCCTTCGCTTTGGTTTTGTCCTATTGGGTTTTTCAAGCAAGGTTTTAACGAGGCAACATTCACTGATTGGAGAAATATATCAACATCAGGGGGAGCGTGCCATCAAACATTGTACTCTTTTTTTCCTTCGTCCAAAGTTTTTGTCCCATTGGGTTTTCCTGGCAAGGTTTTAATGAGGCAGTGTCGTGCGCCCATCATATCTATCAGAAACACATGAAGATTGTACTCTTTTCCTTAGCTAGTCTTTTTCCCAAGGGTTTTGGCTAGTAAGGTTTTTAATGAGGCAACTATCATATTCAATGGACATCCAAGGGGGAGTGTTGTAAATATCATTAATTATGTAGCTGTCCATTATCATGTTCAATATTTATCTCATGTATTATCTAGAGCAATTGTATAGATAATTATGAGGAGTCCAATTTATTGTAAAATAGGAGACCTTAAGGGTCTATCTCAGGTCATCCAAGAGCCTATAAATAGAGGCCTTATGTGAATGAGAAATACACTATGATTCCTCCCTAATTCTCTCTTATGTTTTCTACATTTCTCTTTATTTTATAACAATTTTTTTATTGTTAGTAATTTTTTAAATTTTGTTTGTAGCTAGGGTACATCGAAATTAATAAGTTTTCTCCACACTAAAAATGTAATTAAAACAATAATAGGTCATGTCACCGTATAATTGGAAGAGAAATATAACAATCATTGTAAGTCTCGGTGAAGTCATATTTACTTGACACTACAAAATGGTCTTACATTTCTCATAGATAAAAGTGACCACTAACTAATCCCTTTATTGTTACCTTATTCCAAGTGCATCATATGGAAATTCAGGGATTTATTTACATCTACTGCCTCCAATAATCAGAAGAAAAGCAAAACATGCAAAAGTACCTCGCTTGGAGTTTACAAGTAATTAAACTAATGTTAATTAGTTAAAGTCAGTGGAAGAGAACATGTTCATGGCACCACCCCAAATGGGTTGCCCCCTCGAATTGCATAGTGGTAAAACGCTCTCCTCCTGTGACTCTAAAGCAGGAAACAGATCGGTGTTGGAAGCACAGGTAAAAGGGATGTTGTGAAATCCATCCAACAAAATCATTTTAAGAGTATCATTGTTGGTCTGTGGATTAAGGTTCTTTGTGTCATTCTTCTCACTTTCTTCATTATCAGCATTCAAATTCTTTTCCACCAGGTCTCTGAACATTGAGGATTTAAGGAGGAGGCCAAGTGCAGTTGGGGAATTAGATGACTTGGTGCAAGGACTAATGGGACTGATAGGTGTCCGTCTTTGGAAAATATCTCTATTTCTAGAGGTGTCTATGTCTTCTACTGTGAAAGAGTTGTTGGGATTGAAGATGGGCATCTGTCTTCCTTCCTCGCTTCGATTGCTGTTAGAGGAGGTTGTCATCAGGGGCTGAGAGTGAGACTCTGTGTTTGATTTGGGTTCTTGGGAAGCAAGAGAATTGGCTCCTGGTCTCAGCCACCTGATGTATGTGCTCAAGTCAAAGTTGGTCACTGCGTTTATGCCTCTGTATTCTATTGCTGCAATATCATAGGCATGAGCAGCCTCTTCCTGAGTGCCTGTGATGAAACAAAAGAAGCTGTATTGAGTCTCACTATGACTATGAAAGTACGCCACCATATGCAAACACTAATCTATTTAAAGCTTGAAACTCACCATAAGTGCCAAGGTAGAGGTACTTGTTTCCAAACACTCTCCCTATCCTTGCTTCCCATCTCCCATTGTGATGGTGCCTGCAGTTCCTCCAAGAATTAGTTCAACTTTAGAATGCCATAATTGTTAATTTATAAGCAACAATCGGAAAATAATGGTCTAATATTTGACTTAATTACCTTGCAACTCCTCTGTACTTGGATACACCTCTTGAAAAGCCACTGCTTCTTCTGTAATCAAAATAAAATAAAAGGTCATTGACATGAACTTTGTACAGAAAGGTTTTTAAGAGGGGTGCTCATTAGGTGATGGAATATATACCTTCTTAGAGAAGCTAAATATTCTTCTTTTGTCAGTGTGTTCATCATCTCAATTTCATTCTCATAATCAGATACCTGAAGAAAAAAAATGGGAATATTGTACAAGCTTAAGAACATATTCAGTTTCGTCTGCCCTCTAAAAGCACAGAACTAATCCCAATTCATGTTTGATAATCATACCGGGAAATTTGTAAAAGTTGATGTTCCCCAATACTTGAGTGCTGCCAAATCATAAGCTCTTGCAGCAGATTCTTCCTCATCATAAGCTCCTGTTGCATTTTCCAGAAAATGTTATAATTAGCTTCCCTCTAAAATGAGGCCCAAGATAAACAATTGTAAGTGGTTCTCATCAGTCATGTAAGTACTTACCGAGATAAACTGCTCCATCCAAGCAATCAAATCCAATGCAGGGCAAGAACAAACAAAGAAGATGTAAGTGATGATGCAGATCAAGAAAAGTGAAAAATAAACACTAGGAATGGATGAAACAAGTGAAATATGTTTATCTACCTTGCTTTCCCTTCTTCCTTTGTGTTGGATTCCAAGACCCTTTGTCCCATAAATGAGCTTCATATCTTCCTGTCCATCGATGCCTGCATAATTAATTGCAATAAGCATCAGGCTTCAACATTTGAATCAAACCCAAAAAAGAGAAAGAAAGAAGTTGTCAACACTAAATTTATATCAGACCTGCTGACTCCACGAAATCTGGAACTTCTTTTGACAGTAGTGGTAGCAGTGGTTGGTTGATGATCAGCCTGTGGCGGCTTCTGTGGCGGTACAGCAATGGAGGAATCTCTCCGCCGTCTCTTGACACACTTGTTAACCAAAGCATCAACTTGTGTCATGCACATTGGACGCTTTCCTGGGCTCAATTCTGATTTCACAGCAGCTGTCAGCTCCATCTGTCTTTTGTTTAATTTCTTTGTCAATAGCAGTTGCAACAAAAGACAATTGGGTTTCAGTTTTGTTGTTGGAAAACTGAACGCTAGTGTTTATATACATGTTCCTTTACTTGTTTTATGCTTGTTTTGTCTTCCCTGTTTCGATGAATTCGGTGCCATTTGAGACAAATATGAGTAGCTGCAAAGCTAGCAGGAGCATCACTAAAGTCTTTTTTTAACTCCACACGTACATCACTGCAGGCAGAATTGACACTTTCTAATCCTCTGTTATTGGATAGAGGGATTAATTCAAGCAGTCGTTCGGCATTACCTAGGCTCACAAAGTAACTGAACAAATTTAAGTTAAACCCATTTCAGAAATAAGACTAAGGTCGACCATGTTTAATTAATATGGTGAGTGACAATATAACAATACTGTACATGACAATCTGATATGAATCTTAACCACACATTCAGTCAAACATCAACCTCATCCATCCCACCCTCCATTAATTTGTGGGGGAGGAGATGCCACTATTAGCCCAAAAAACCATTGGCAAATATTTGTTAATATACACCATGGTGCATATTAACAAATATTGGAAGTGGATCCAATTCCCAGTTTAATGTTTGATCAGGTATATAAGGAATAAAATTATCCCAATATTCTTTGCAAGTTGGAGAAAAAAAATTGAAAACTAATCTTAAATAGACAAATGGTATGAAAAATTGAATAGTTCACTTTTGGAGGATCATAGTGGACAAGCAATACAAGAGACACAATCTGGGTTTGGCTTCTCCTAGATGAATATACAAAATGCCTTATGTTTTGTTTTCTGGGAAAAGGAGGCAGCCTAAGCCTGTCTCTTGTGTGGCAATACGCCAATCTATGATGCGCTTTTTTTTTGTTTGTTGTGCTTCAGCTTCGGATTCTTCGTCCATTTAAGACATAATTCATGCTTTCCACCACGTTCATCCCTATGGAAATCGAACCATATATGCTGTGTCCATCCATATGTTAATTAATGTTGCACTAGCATGATATATGGATTATGTTTGTTTTACAATCGAATTATTAATTCAATGTAACTTAATTCAATTGGTGATCAATTAAGAGATGCTTTTATACATTACGTGGTAAAATTTTAAAGTGGGTGACATAAAGTACGACGTCTCATCAAATTAGGCAAAAGTTAAAATATTTAATTCAAAATTAGTTGGTTCCGTTTATCCAAAATATTAAATTTCAAAATTTTCGGCAAAATTTCGTTCAAAATTTCATTTTTTTGGTTTCTGAAATCGAAACACATGTTTAACAATTTTTTGTGAAAATTTCAGTAAAATTTTTGAAAATTCAACAAACCTAAAACAAGTTTAAAAAATTTAAGAAACAAAATTACCATAAGCCAAAATTTGGGTTGTTACACTTAGTGAAAATAAAGCTTGACTGGGTGAGAGGCACGGGAAAATTGAAGGAAAGATAAATTTAAAAAAAAACCTTAACAGAGAGGCACAGGGAAAAAAAGTAAAGAAAAAAAAGAGAGGGGGGATTTAGGGCTTTTGGGCAATTGGAAAGAAAAAAAAAAGTTTGGGATTTCATTTAGTTATTTTAAATCTTAAATTCTAATACATTTCTATATAAAAAAAATAATTAAAAGTATACTAAAGGGTTTAAAACTTAATATTTTAAAAAATAGAGTATATAAGGTTTAATGTATAAATTATAGAGTATAAAGAATATTAGGGTATATAGAGTATATAGAATATTAGAGTTTAGATTTTAGTGTATAATTAAATTATACAGTATAATAAATATACTAATTTTATTTAACAGTATTTGCTGCAGCGCGCATTCACCTTATATCACATAAAACCTACAATATAATTTAATTTAATTTTTTTTNTAGAGTTTAGATTTTAGTGTATAATTAAATTATACAGTATAAAGAATATACTAATTTTATTTAACAGTATTTGCTCCAGCGCGCATTCACCTTATATCACATAAAACCTACAATATAATTTAATTTCTTCAATTTTTTTTTATCAATTTAGTAGATAATATGTTAAATAAATATATGGTAAAGTTTCAATAAAAATTTTCGTATTTTGATAGTAATTTTCGTCGTTTCCGTCTAATTTTTGTTGAAATTTAAAAATATTCGAAATTTTTATCGAAATTTCCTCAAAATCCGAAATTTAATTCCTTAGATTGATCATAATTCAAAATTTATATATTTTGGTATAAGGTCTTGATGTGAGATTTGTATTATACCAAATTATGGGGCCAACCCCTTGAATTTTGGTGCTGATCATGATTCTATTAATTTTGACCAAATATGCATGTGTTATCAAATATCTTCTTCCTAAATCCGGGTGGATTGTTTGCTTTGATCAACCCAAAGAATTAGTATGGTGCACGAAAGCTGGCCCATGACCACCCTCGATTACCAAAAAAATATCTTCCCTTTTATAACACTTGTGGATTATTCAAACAAAAACAAGCAAATGATTGGCATCTCAAAGCCACACAAAAATATATACATTTGGTTCCTGCTTCTAAATGCCAACCGAATTAATACAAAACAAGAATTTGACTCTTTTCTTTTTCCATCCTTCCTTGGTATTGTTTTTGGTTCGTTCTCTATACATTGTTTCCCAAACAAACCAAAAGAAGAGGAAAAAGTAAAAGAAGATGTTGTAAAAGCGAGAGCAACGTTGGTTTCCTGAATTCCCTCCTCAGCAGTTTTAAGTCTGTACGTTTGGGTTTGTGATGAATATAATTGAAGGGTGTTAGACACAAAATAACAAAAAATCTAACAAGGTTTGCCAACAAAACAATCAAGAGCGCCGGAAAATTTGGTGAGGCTTGGGGCCAATGAGCCGGGCTTGAACGGAATCATGTCGATTTTGGAGGCTTTTTGGCCCTTTCCTTTGGCAGACTCAACAAAGAACGCTCCGTTTATCATCAAATCTCCCTCCGATCTCCATTCCCAGTTCTTCCACTCCGACTCTGGGGTATACTCCCTCTTGGTCACCTAATTCAATTAATCAGCAAGGATTTACCAACACGTACTATTAATTGGAAACTATTAATTAGTACTAGCTAATTAATTAATTACCTCTTTGGAGAATTCATTTGGAGGAGCAATGAACCTGTTACCCTGGCTGATGATGGTGGGGTTCATGTTACCACCAATGGCATACATGAGCCAGTGGGTGTAGTCATTGTTGACGACGTGGAAGAATCCGAATCGGCACCTTGGCATCCTCTGCACCAATCCCTTACCGAAGTGGTTGAAGGCCAAAGTGACTTGCATGATTTTGTCTTGACTGTAGCTGTTGCTGGCACCGAACAACATCACCTGTACGTACGTAGGCATAATATATATATATAATGTCAAAGTCAGTGTCTGTACGTCTAATTATATAATTAATGTTAATCAAGTACGTACCTCATTGTGGTCGGTGAAGTGGCTGTTGGAGATGGTGATGCCCGTGGAACCCTGGATGGCGTCAATGATGCCATCCGTGCACCTTGCCATGGATACATGGTCAATCCAAATGTCGGAGGAGCCAAAGATGGAGATGCCATCACCATCACTCCTGGTCCTCAGACCGACATGGTCCACGGAGTCTCGGACCATCCCACCAGGTTTCGAGACGATGTCTTTGATGCGAAGGCTGGTGATGATGACATTCTTGACAAATTGGAGGGTAATGCCAGCACCAAAAGCGATCGCAACATTGGCTCCCCTGCCATCAATGGTCTTGTCACTGGTCACCAACAGCTCCTCCTGCAAACTGATCACCATGCCATGTGCAAAGGTGATCCACAGAGGTCCCTTCTGAATCACAGCGTGCCGGAGGGTTCCTGGTTTCGGGTTCACCACGTCCTCGTCCGACCCGTCAGTCACCACGTAAAATGGGCCATCCTTACCGCCGGTGGTCTTTCGGCCAAACCCTTGGGCGCAGGAGGCTAGCTTCTTGCGGTCGTTGGCCCAGTTAGGGTCACACCTCCAGCACGCGTCAATTGGGTTGGTCGCTTTGCATGGACCACTATAGCTCTTGCTGCCCATCAAGCTCCTCCTTGTGCTGTTTTTCCCTATTTCAAACCTGCATGCAGGCATATATGTATGTTATTAAAATGTCAATTAATTACATTATATATTCATTCAAATAAGATTAATCTATGTATATATATATATAGGCTGCTTCTCTGTATTTAAGTTGAGGTATACCTTATTAGGTACCACACGAATCGTTTTGTATAGATCCGAACCGTTCATTTTTATATCTCCATTGATAGATTATTCTTGTAAAAAATTAGCCAAATCGGAAATCATTTGTCTATGTAACTTTGATCAAATAAATGAACGAACCAAATATTTTCGATGAAACCGTCTATTTGTTTTTTCAAAATTAGATACACAAATGATTTTTGATTTAGCTAATTTTTTGTAAAGATGATCTATAAATGAAGATGATTCTTATGAACTGTTCGGATCGACACAAAACGATTCGTGTGGACCCGGTCATACCTCAACATAAATAAATTAAAGTATACCTCAACTGTCGAGAAAGAAAGAGTATGTATATATATATATATATATTAATCTTATCAATAATGACAACATATATAACCTATCAGATATTAAACTCACGTACTCTTCAACATGAGCATTGAACTCCTCGGTGACTTTCTCAGGATTTGGTTCATAAGTTTGCTTGGCGTGTTGTTCGGCTTCACTGGCTCGTTCTTTCCAGTAGTCATCGAAAAGTGCAGGACTCTCTTCGGCTTTGGCAATTACAACAAAGAAGAAGATAAAGAAGAGGAGAAAGAAATAGGATGGCTTAGAAAATCTTAATGTAGTCATTGTTTAAAGGCTATCTTTTTCCCCTTAATTTGTCCCCGGCCCCTTGCGTTGAGCAAACTGCATGCAGGCGCAGATGGGCGAGGCCAAGGTTGCTCGAGCGCTAGCTTTTAAGCAGGCCTTGTCAAGCAACCCAAGCTCCCAAGCCAACACCGATTCAACCCCACAACAGTTATTATTTGGATTTGCTTCTCAACGTACTCTGTTTAATATATAAGATATATAGTTAGGGGTTGTTTAATTAAGGCATATATGCAATGTGGTGGGAAGCAAGAGATACATAGATATGGCGAAACTTCGGGCAACCAGAACAACGTACGGTTGACAGTTGAAACCGGGCTGCCTCTTGAAATTTTCTTGTATCAATTATTGTGAAATTGGATATATATAGATATGTATAGCTTGAATATATTCTAACTAATTCCTATCCCTCTTTAGTTGGGACATTACAAACCAAGAAATGTGCGATCCGCAATATTCTGCACTTGCTCTCGCCCCGAGTATATTAACAATGTACAATTTTGCGTTATCATATTTAAAACTACTGTAATCTACATCTAAGTGACTAATTTTTAGTGTGATCATTCCACTATCACGTGTTATTATTAATCCATATATAATATAATTATAATACGTGTATATTTATTAATCATATATATATCTTAAAAATATAAACTCGTCATTCACCCATGTTATAACATGTGGATTAGTAATATCACGTGGTGATGTGACAGTCATACATAAAAAATTTTCATGTAAGGGATTTCAAATGAGTAATAAATAGAAAAGAACACTTAAATTGGAGAATTTAACACGATTGTAAAATCAATAATTTATTTTAGATGAGCATCAACTAAGTACCCAAATATATAATATGTACATACTCAAGAATGAAAATTATAACAACCACTAAAACCTTTTAAGAAGTTTTTGAAATTTTTATAGGGTCAAAGTTAATTTGTTTTCAACGCACTAAAAATATATTAAGACAATACAGACTCCATCTATTGAGGTATACTTCAACTTATTTATGTTGAGATATGACCTTGTTGGGGTCCACGTGAGTCGTTTTGTATTGATCCAAACCGTTCGCAAGAATCATCTTCATTAATAAATCATCCTTGTACAAAATTAGCCAAATTAAAAATTATTTGACTATTTAACTTTAATAAAACAAGAATTAATTACTCTAGCATACATGACAAATATTTTATTTAACATCTACTATACCTATTGTTTAAATTTAACAATAAGGTCACATTTGTAAGTTATGATATTAAAAAAAATGTTATTTTCTTTCTCTCTCTCTCTCTCTCTCTCTCTCTCGCGATCCACACTGCTCCACACCAAAGCTTCTTGCTCCGGCCTTCCCCTAACGAATGGCGACCACCGGTGTGCTCCCTACACCGGCGCTACACCGGCGCTGATTCAACCTACCTTCCCCGCTGCTGGTTGGCCGCCACCTGCAGCAAATTGATGCGAGAAAGAGGAGTAATGTCGCCGGCTTCCTCTCTCTCTCTCTCTCTCTCTCTCTCTCTCTCTCTCTTTCTGTGCTTGATCGAAGCCTTCTAATGGATCTGCTCTGAGCTAGATCGAAGCCTTATAAATCTACTCTGACCACTCCGACTTCTCCTCGATTGGGCATGATCACAGCTTGTGGTACATAGACTCCTACTTTGATTTCTTATAAGTAGAAGGTTCTTGATTTTTTTTTAAGCTCAATTTTCTGAAATTATAATTTTTGGAACATTGTAAGTGAACTGAAACTGCAGTTTATTGGAGTTGCAATTACTAACTGCAGTTTCTGAAACTGCAAATGAACTGAAACTGCAGTTTATTTGAGTTGCAAGCTTACAGTTGCAGTGTAAATGAAACTGCAGTTTATTGGAACTGCAGGCTTGCAGTTGCAGTTACTAACTGCAAGTGAAACTGCAGTTTTTTTGGAGTTGCAGGCTTACAGTTGCAGAATGATGTTTGTGAGTAAAGATGAACAATTATCGATTTGGTAAAGTTGAAGAAAGAGATCGATTTGGCAATAAAAAGAAGAAGATCAGTTTTGGACTGTTTGTGTAGTTGGTTTGGTTGTGATGCGTTTCTTTTGGAAGGTATTCGTATATTGTATTTTAGGGGGCTGGTAAATAGTGTCCGCAAGTTAATAAAAAAAAATTGAGTAGTTTTGGTTAATATTTTGTTTTGTTAGTACCTTATAATTAATGGACTCATAAAACAAATAGACGGTTTCATCGAAAATATTTAGTTCGTCCATTTATTTGATCAAAGTTACATAGACAAATGATTTTCGATTTGGCTAATTTTTTGCAAGAATGTTCTATCAATGGAGATGTAAAAAATGAACGGTTCGGAGCGACGCAAAACGACTCGTGTGGGTCCTAATAAGGTTACATTAACATAAATAAATTGAGATATACTTCAATAAAAGGAGTCTATAAGACCGTAATAAATTATGTTAAGATATAGTTCAACATAAATAAGTTGAAATATATTTCAATAGAATGAGTATATAACACCGTAATAAGTCACCAATGAATGACTCAAAAAAAAAATCAACTGTTAGTAATCTAAATTATATTAATATAGGTACACATAATAATTAATGTACAGGATTAGAAATTTAGAATCAAAATTCACAGCAATCAAAGTCCACTTTAACACCCATCTTTAATGGAATTAAATCATCTCTGCCATAAAAACTCTGACCACTTCAGTTCGCTTGAGAGGAAAGGTCTCCTTGATGAAGGGTGTGGTGGATTCAAAGGTCTCGACTACAGCGGTGTCGGTAGAGGTAGCTCTGGGAGTGAGAGTCATGGGAGGCTTGAAGTTGCAGAAGCTCCGGCCACCATGGACCAGCTTCTTCGGAAAAGCATTGAAAGAGCTGAGCTTGGTTAATGGGTTCAATGTGGGTCGGTGCCTGTGGTTTTTTCTGCGAAAGTGGTGGAGAAGAGGCTCTAAGCTAACCGTCGACATGGTCACTGAGACTGAGGGAATTGAAATAAACTTGGAGAAGCTTCTGAAGATATGCCCATGACGTTGAGGGACAGAGGTGAAAGCTCCAGGTGCCCACTTTTCTCTTTTTGTTCAATCGTAAATATAAATTGGAATGGGTGTCATTGTGTCAATCGATGAAAAAGGTAATTTTTGTACATATGTGGTTCCCATTTTATTGTTTTATATGCATTCAACATTTTCTTTCAACTTATACTCATTTTGTCTGCTACTGTGCTTGTATGTTTGTGAGTTAATGAATGTTAGTAAATATGATAGATACCAGCTAGTTGTTGGAGTGAATTGAATTTTGGTTTTTTATGTGCAATGACCAGTCCTTGGGATTTTGCTTTCACTGATATAATAATATTTACAAGAGTACATAAAGAACAAAACAGAACTTACTTTTATATATCAATAATATTCTTTGGAGGCTACAGACAAATTTGTCCATCAAAAATTAGTCTTCGGACTTGTTCTGCTTATAAAAATTAGGACTATACCTCTTCCCATGTGATAAAGCTCTGCTAGTACTTTTTGCCAATATGCTCTTGATGATGCAGTAAAGTTGGTTTTCTCTCAAAGTAAAGGGTCTGAATAGAACTCGCCACAAATTGAAGTCATACATTGTATTTCAAATGCTCCATCTAATTTTGACTCATTTATGTTATGAATTGCAGTCGTACTTGATTGTTGTAATTTAAAATTTTTCCTCTCTTCCCATGGAAGGTGGCTAGATAGAGCAGTTAACTTAAACAAAGTTTTAAATTAATAATTTATAAGTTAATTGGGTGCATGTGCTTCATATTGGTCCCACATTTAGATATTGTCTTGAACGAGAGCAGATTTCCTACCAGTTTTTGGTATCCGATTGGTACCAGGCTAAAATCTTAGGCATTGAAGACAGAGTAGAGAGAGAGAGAGTAGGGAGAGAGTGGAATTCAATAGCTAAGATTTTAACATGGTACCAAACGGGTACCAAAAAACTAGTATTTAGTGAATAATGTAGGGCATTAGAGAAGGAAGAAATAGTATTACACAAACGAGTGGTGCACTGCTTAATTAAAAATTTAGAATATGTAGGCCATATATAGCTACTGGCATATATAGGCCAATTGGTCCCCCATCCCCATGCCTTGAAACTTAAAAGTCTCTGGGTCTGAATCGTCTGATATATTTGTTTAATGGAAACTTATTTTACTTTTGAGTGGTGATTATTAAATCCACCTATCTTATAATATTCAAGACTTTGCAGTAGATGGTCTGTGTATACTTGTTGTCATATATCACACTCAAAAGGGGGTATGAGGCATGTGAGTATGTGACTAGTAATAGAACACTACTTGAAACACTGTACAAATTAACGAAATTACTTCAATTGACAAAATTAAAAAAGTGACACCTTAATTTTTCAAATTCAATTTAGAAAACAAATTAATACAAAGAGCAAAATGACAGTTTTTCATAGAATTATACACCACATGTTTTTGCATACAAATATATAATAAAATTATCACTGATCCACAATGAATCAATAGCCAATAGAGTACGACGGTGCACTGCCTTTAGGAACCTATTACGAGCAGGCTCACCACTGCCTCAGTAGCTGGACTGACTGCCATTAGCAAGCAGCTCCTTAGCAGAGTTTATAAAATTCGGAAATGCTTGGCGAAACTTCAATTCAAGGTTCTCAGCCATACCTCCATCAGAGAGAAGTGCATTATTCTATCTTGGCAAACCATCGAGTTCGATTGGGTTAAATGTAAATTATGAGAACTTACTTATTGGATCATCCTGTTATCAAATTTATATACTCATAGATACATGGCATCACTGTGGGAAAAATTAGGTTGCTTCCCAGACCTTGTAGTCTCTTCCCTCAATGCTTTGAGACCATCTTTGAGGCCCACTTGGGGGTTCATAATGACCTGGTCCAATCTTCATTGCAACATTTTCATCAATGATAGCCGCATACAGATCTCTTGTTGCCTGGGTAATTTTAACCTATATTGTACAGTATGGAAAATGAAACCAATACTTCGATACCATGTTTCAAAACCAGCATCTATTTCATATTGCTCAATAAATGAAGCCTACAATTTGATTATTGATACTTACTATACTCCGACAGTTGATTCTCTTCCGGTTTCTGAGCGAGACTAGAGCTGCAATTTCAGATTGGTAGTGAGAGTAAATGTGATCATAGAAAACAGCTGGTGTTCCTGGATGAGTCAGAGTGTAAGCATATCCTTGCATTTCTTTTCCCTTTGGAAACCTCCAATGACCCTTCAAAAGGAAGAAAAGTAAAAATATGTAGCTGGACCATACTTTTAAGATCAATATCCCGCTTTGCCATATCACAACAGGGGAATCAAGATCAAGGAAGTTCAAACCTGAGTAGAACCAGTATCGTGATTCTCTATGAAAGTGACAGCACGAGATGGCCACCATCCAACAACCCCTGGAGGCTTTCCCTTCTGATCTGATAATCGCCAATACTCGCATCTTTCCAGTGCCTACATAAGATAGTGATTATATTATATGTGAATAAAAGTATCACGCACCATATAAACAAGGAAAGCAAATAACTATAGTTTATGGACAATGGCTAGTAACCAAAATCCTCATTCTTCAGAACTGTTAATGAGCCTCTTGGCAGCAGGTTGAACTGAATTCTGTAGGTGAAATGACGAGGGAAGTTGCCACCAGAAGCACTCAAAAGCCATGTTTCTTTCATTTAGAAATTACTTGTAGTATTCTACGAAGTGATAGTGCTTCTTATGGAATAACCAAGAAGAATTCTAACACAGCTATAAGCATTTGATGATGTGACACCTAATTCATGGATGCTAAAATAATTTCATTGTGTATGTTATTTTTACACACAAATCAACACTACAGTATGAAGGAAAAGAAAATTAACATAAAACAGGTATTCAGACAGAGCTGAACACTTACTGCATGAAGAATCCCTTTTGTTGTGACATCAAATGCGCCAGCAGCTCCATTAGTAGCATTGATCCAATCAACAATTCTCTGCCTATGTGCATCTTGATTGTGATCCATTTCACCATAGGTATAACTCAGGGAATCCCAATACTCACCTACAGCAAAGTGGGGCTCACTAGCATCCAAGTAGTCCTTCACATAACCACCCCAAAATCCTCTAACAAAATCAAGCCTCCATCCATCATACCCAATTTCTTTCCTGTGATACACTCATATGTTTATATCAAAATACTAGAGTAATACATTCAACAAAATATGCAGCACAAGGAAAATGCACTTAATAGTTAATAGGATAAAATATAACACATCCATGAATCTTTTGTTTTTCGAAAGCACGCCCATAAATATAAAACACAAAGGAAAAATTGATATTATATGTGGTTATATGTCTAAGAGATACATAAGACAACCTCATCCCAAAAACATTTGCAATATTCAGTTCAGCAAAATTAGTATTAAAGCACCAAGTGCTTGTCGGAACAACAATATTGGAAATTAATTCACTAAAAAGTATATAATGGCCAAACAGAAAAAGGCAAGACAGTCAGTAACTTAAGTAATGCAATTTCCAGGCACATCCCCTTTGAGCAGAACAGCAATCTAAAATGTAAGTTTAAACAAGAAAACAGACAACCTTTAAACTCAAAAGACAACCATGAATCCGCTCAAGAAGACATCATTGCATTATTTCACTAAATGCATGGTCCTAAGGATAGGAGACAAATTATGACTTGGCTCTATGGCACCTCCCAGAAATGCTTTTGAGTCACCCCTTGAAGGTACTATGACCTCAACTCTAGTTTCCATTGCAGAATAACTTAAGGCAATGGTGTAGCATGTGCATGTGCGTGCATTTACATGTGTGCTGTGACAGAGATGTAATCTAGGTTGAGGATCTGTTTTTGGGTTTCTAGGATCTGCATTGCTCTTCTAAATACAATATTTGCGTATGGTGATAGTGTGATACAAAATTAAAGTTGAACTCTCAAAACTTAAGAAGGAAATCCTACGAGCTGAAGTAGATAAGTCCAGACTATTAACCTTAGCCAGCGTAACCATTCTTTGAGATCCTTCCTCACAAAATCTTGTGAATGATCAATGTTTGGAGCAGCATGAAAACTATCTCCACTACTTTTGTTGCCCCTGCCCTGTATAACAGAAAGAAGGCACTTTCACAAATCTCAAAAGCTACCAACAAAACCTTATGACCAAGTAATATACTTATCTCAGAAAGAAGGCTATTCCATAAGCTGCAACATTCTCACTTTTTTTTTTTCATTGTTTTCTAATAATGCTATATTTACCACATTCTTATATCATCTTACGTGTCATTATTTTACTGGACAAAGTTTTTCTTTTTGGATTTTTGTTTTTATTTTTTAGTGTCCAATGCATGAATGCCATTATATTTCCGTTAGTTTTTCTGTCAAATAAACTGTTATATGCTGACGTGGTAGGAGCATTTTCGTCTTTTTACTCACATTTAAAAAATAATAATATTTTTAAAAACTTGAATAAAAAAATTCTTTAAAAAATTAAAACTTTTAAAATAAACATTAAAAAAATTAAAAATTTTAATTATTATTTCTTAAAATAAATTAAAATAAAAAATNACCTTTACCCAGAACCCCAACCCAGCCCCCTCAACCCACCAACCCGACCCTCCCTAATTTTTTTTAATTAAGTTTATCTGTAAGTTTTTAAGAATTTTTTTTATTCAAAAGTTTTTAAAAATATTATTATATTTTAAATGTGGATAAAAAGAAGAAAGTACCCCTACCACGTCAGCATATAACGGTTATTTGACAGAAAAACTAACGGAGGTACTATTTTGACACAAAATGAAAGTTAAGTACTTTTTGTCAAATTTTTAAAGTTGAGGTACTAAATTGAAAATCAGTGTATAATTGAGGTACTTACAGATAATTTGCTCTAAATTTAATAGTAAAATGAACAGAACCTAGGCAATTAGTTTTTAAAATTAATAAAACTAAGCATTACCCTAGAACATTCTAGAAACGACATCTAGTTCTATTTGTTATTCACATGCTAACAAGGTGATCAACTACAGTATCACATGTGCACATGATATAAACTACAGTAGAACATGCTAACAAGGTCTCTTTGTATATTATTCACATGCTAACAAGGTCATAAACTACAGTATCATATGTGCACATGTGTGCACATGAAATAAACCAAATATCATGTCTCTGCCGAAGCATACCCACGACTAAAGAGTAGATGGGCACAAACAAATTAAATACCTGAAAATGTGGATCGTCTGCAACAACTGCACGATCATCCCAATTTAAACGACCGCCAAATATATTCCAAACACCATTTTGATTCTTATACTCTGCACAGCGGTGATTTAGAACAACATCCCCTAGAACTTTTATACCAACTTCATGGAATGTCCTCACAGTCTCCTTCAGTTCGTCAATATTTCCATATCTGAGAAATGTAAGACAACAGTAATCACCACATTTTATAGTATAAGAAAGAATCAAAACCAAAACTAATATGGAAAGGTAACCCTCTTAAATAAATAAAGGAAATTTACTATCACACCAGTTACATGATAAGGAATGAAACTTTAAGGTTCAACATATGACGGGTATAGCTGATCAGAATGTGCATAAACCAAGCAAGCAGAGGTATGCCAAACTACTTTTATTATTATTATTTTTTTCAAGGAATGTTACAAAAATAGTTATCTTTTCTGTTTTTCTTTTTTTTTACAAACAAGAAACAATAGCTATCAAATCAAAAGCAGTGTAGAGCTCACCAAATTTATTTGGAGTGAACTTTGAAGACTGAGACAAAATAATCATGTGTGTTATAAATTGATATGGTACCTGGAGTTCAGATTATATAAATCCTTTGGCATGTACCCTTCAGGTGAGACAGATTCTGTAGGGGGTGGTAACCAAATCACAGTGAAACCTAGAGAAGATAATTCTGCAGCTTTATCTTTAAGCTCCATGTACCATCTTCCTGATTTATGAGATTCCCAATTAAAACCTTGGCACAATATTTCAAAACCCGTGCCTGTCCCTGAGCATATTTTGCCAGGGGCTTTCAATTTTTCAGATTCTGAAATAACTTCCTCTGTGAAAGTTGGAACAGTGCTTCTAAAGATACTATAGGCTTCAGAAGCCAATTTTTCTATTTCTTGAAGAATGCTTTCTTGTGCTTCTTTTGATTTTGTATTTTGACCCTTCACAGCAATGTCACTCACCAAGCTCCTTATTTCACTGATTATTTCATTGGTATATGCAGTAAAAGTACTTTCTTGAATTGCTTCTGCACTTCTATCAGGTGCCTCAGCACCCTCTGGTTGATCCTCTCTTGGTAGAGCAATTGATTTATTTGAGCTTGAAAGAGGGACATAGAAGTCATTTCCCATACATTTCAGCCACATACTTTCATTTAGCTTGAAAACAAAAAGAAATCCTGCAAGTCCTTCTTCTAAAGTGAACAATCCCCAACATCCATTTCCACCCTCTTTTTGCTGCAGACAGGATGCCCATGAAAATAAAAAAGTTGATCAAGAAAATTTTCCATTCTTGACCAGATTAATTGAAAATTTCTTAAGTAAGCACAACTGAACCCTGTTTTAAAGTCATTTTCTAGAATGAAGTAGAAAGAAGGGTGAAAGAAAATTTAAGATTATAATTAAACAAATTATTGCAAGCATGAGGATGCTTAAAGGAGAACTTATATGCATCATTATTTCTCTATTATGTATATAATGTACTATAAGTATGTGTGCACACAGTAAAATTCTAGCAAAATCCTCCCATGGGCCTTTGATCATATACATGCTAGCAACTCAATATCCCATCTCTCCATTGTTTAAAATCATGCTTCAACAAACACAAAGGTTATTTTCTGCCTGAAGGATTAACTAAAACTAATATTGTAGCATGAGGTTTCATGATCTTCAAAGATGATGGTGATAGTAATCCAAGTAGAAATCTAAAAGGGTACATATTGACGAGAAAGAATGGTCAATTACAAAGCCAGCAAGAATATAAGAATCGAACAAGAGAGGAGAGGTAATGGAAAAGAAAGGAAAAGGTTATAAGAACCTGTAATTGAGTCCGCAAAGCCTTGTCCTTGAATACAACTGTTTCTGGTGGATGTGGGGCAGCTGGAATTTCCCATCTTTTAGCATCATCTCTGCAAACTCCCCAGTGAACAACAACATGGTCAGGTAAATCTGTTTCTAAATACAGAAGATTCTTAGCTGTCTCAGGGCACTTCCTAACAGAAACAGTTACTGAATTATTGACAGCAATTTCTTTTGCAATAGGCAATTCTTCATAGAACCCTTGTTGATCTTCGGAATTTGATGATTCTGCTTTGAGGAACATGTTCGATAGCTGTCCCAAAGCTCCTAGAATTGAAAAGGAGGCAAGAAATTTTCTGTCAGTTCATGATTGAACATAAACAGACATGCAAGGTACTGTGGGAAAAACAATTGAAGAAAATAAACCACCCTACCAACAGGAGTAGGGATGTGTAGGCACTAAAACTTAGCTGCCAAACAGCCACATGGATAAACTATTGGCATTGAATGTATAAGGATACAAAACCACACTAGATAAACTCAGGAAGGAAAAATAAAATTGAACTCAATTTAAGAAAAACTGCCTCACTTTAATTCCGGGATGTATATACACAATGGACTCAATTTAACTCTTATGTTTAATTAGGACAATCGTCACTTCTCTGTGACTTTTGTAACAGATTTCTTGAAAAATCACAAATTAGTTCAAACTAACAATAATTGTAAATGGAAAAGATCTAAAAAATACTACAAACAAATCAATCAAGTAAACCAGAGCATATAAGGGTTTCAATTACCTGGCCATATGCCCAAGCCCCTTTTTGCTCCAACTACATTGTCATCCTCTTGCAGGACATCCACAAGAGGTACTTTAAAATCTCTCCCTCTGTGCTGATACCAAGCACCAGTTTCTTCATCCTGCACCACCAAAAACCCCCAACAAGGGCAGAAATTTTAATAAAAATAATGCCAGCATATCAAATTTAAAGGACTGAAATTCTCAACTGCTAACAGTTGAAAATCAGAACCTTCAGAACAAAATTTATCGCTGCAATTGCACTGTTGGGTTTAAATCCAATCTTCACTTCATGAGATGTATCACCTCCAACAGATGAAGATGATTCCTTCAAGGGTGTCTCTATTGCATAGCCCTGAAAAGGAACATGTATTTCAAATTCATTCTGGCAATGCGAAATTAAGAGCTCTGCAATCATACTCGAGAACCCAATACATACCTTGATGGGGATTGAACCAGGTGGTCTCATCTCACTAGGAGGTTGATCCCATTCACTGCACATTAGAAATATACATTCTTTTTAAAAAAAATTCATTGTGAGATAAGTACAAAACCACAGGAGATGGGGGGAGAGAGAGAGAGAGAGAGAGGTTACAGTCTTGTAGAAGTACCTATAGATCTCATGGAATAAGGAAAAATCTAGAACACCACCATCCATATCTTCCTTTCATATAAAATATTTTTTTTTGGGTCCGTTTCATATAAAATAATTAAGTAGATGAAATACTGATAACATTACTGCAGGCCAAAATTTTTGATTTGGAAGAGCAGGCCAAAACTTTCATCCTAAGCTCATCCAAGTCTTGATCACAGGAAAAGATCATTAGCAACTAACTAGAACATTGAAATAAATCAAGCATCTACATTTATGAGTAGAATAATTCTTCTGGGAGCACAAACATTACTGATCAATCTTAAATTAAGTCGAAGAAGCTTTACCTGCCAACATCATCCATATAAGAAACTCCCCAGTGAAGAATCCATTTTCCGGGAAGACTACAACCGACGGTCAGCACCCAATTGTGTGCTTTCTTCCCCTCTAATCTGACATAGATCTTTCCCTCCATCTACAATTTCAGATGGACCACATCAGATAGACCATAAAATTCAAAAAGCTCAGTTGGGTTGCTCATAAAACAGAAGAAAATGCAAAAGCAAATACAATAAAAGATCAAACACTGTGTGTCCCAGCGTGGAAAACACTAATTCATCAAGAAAGTGTACAGCTTCAAATTCAAACAGTCATAAACAAACCAAAATAGAAAAGTAGAAAAGCCACAGTCGAGAAAAAGAAAACTCTGACCACTTCAGTTCGCTTGAGAGGAAAGGTCTCCTTCATGAAGGGTTTGGTGGATTCAAAGGTCTCAACTACAGCGGTGTCGGTAGAGGAAGCTCTGGGAGTGAGAGCCATGGGAGGCTTGAAGTTGCAGAAGCTCCGGCCACCATGGACCAGCTTCTTCGGAAAAGCATTGAAAGAGCTGAGCTTGATTGGGTTCGATGTGGGTCGGTGCCTGTGGTTTTTTCTGCCACAGTGGTGGAGAAGAGGCTCTAAGCTAACCGTCGACATGGTCTGAGCAACTGTCACTAGGACTAAGAGAATGAAATAAAGTTATATGAAGATTAGAGAACAAAGGGAAAGGTCGAATTTTTATATTTTGTAAATTATTTTAAAAATTATGAACATGATTGTACAGTTGTGAGATGTGTAATGTACATTTCTAAAAGGGGCATATACCATTGTACCAATATTAAGTCAAGGATATTGATACCAACTGTTGTTGTGTAGATTATTAATGCGTTTATGTTAAAAGGCTTATATTTTTTAAAACATAATTAAAAATTAAAAATGTGTAAAAGTAAAACTAAAAATAAATCAAGTGGACCATAATTTCAGCTCAATAAAAAAAAAAAATTCAGTTTTCAAAAGAAATAATTTTTTTATATATTTGGCAAATATCCAATATGCAAAGTTTAAAAAGTCATATTAGATATTTTGTTTTTAAGAATATATTAGATTTTAGATATTTTCCCTTCCTAAGTTTGTGTTCGCCGTTCACGCAACAAGTGTCTTGGATTTTTCGTTTTCTTTTTCCTTTTCTACAGATTCAAGATTTTATCATTTTTGAACCTTTTGTCCACATGTGTACGACCTCTTTGTTTCATTAAGAATTTTGTGCGCTAGAACCAAGAAACAAAATATTTTGTGCGCTAGAACCAAGAAACAAAATATTTTGTGCGCTATAACCAAGAAACAAAAATCTGAAGGGCTGACAGGCCCAATAATAATTATAGAGCAAATTAAAATTTAATACCTCAATTTTATATGTTGTTTCAATTTAGTACCCCAACTTAAAAAACTTGCAAAAAAGTACCTCCACTTTCATTTTGTGTCAATTTAGTACCCCAACTTTGAAAACTTACAAAAAAGTACCTCAACTTTCATTTTGTGTCAAAATAGTATCTCCGTTAGTTTTTCTGTCAAAGTTGCAGGGGTATTTTCGTCTTTTCCTTAAACTTAAAAAAAAAAATTTTGAATAAAAATATTTCTCAAAATTTCATAAAATAAAAAAATAAAAAAAATTTCTCCAGCTCGCCCCCACCCAACCAAAATTGAGGGGCGGCGCTGGGTAGGGCGNGTAAGGGGTGAGGGGAAAATTTTTTAATTTTTTAAAAATAATTTTGTATTCAAAAAATTTTTTATGAAATTTTTTTTATTTTAAGAAATTTTTTTATTAAAAAAATTATTATTTTTTAAATTTAAGGAAAATACCCCTACAACTTTGACAGAAAAACTAACGGAAGTACTATTTTGACATAAAATGAAAGTTGAGGTACTTTTTTATAAGTTTTCAAAGTTGAGGTACTAAATTAACACAAAATAAAAATTGAGGTACTTTTTTACAAGTTTTTAAAGTTGGAATACTAAGTTAAAACAACATGTAAAATTAAGGTACTAAATTATAATTTGTTCATAATTATAATACCCATCGTCTCAAATAAACGGTCGAAAATACCCTACCCCTACCCCGCCATACATGTGTAACCGTGTAATACATGAATATGTTTAAAGTATAGTTTTAATAAAATTTATCCATATTATAATATATATATATATTAATTATACCACATACTAATATACAGAAGAATAATTTTTCAATGCTCTTAAAGTTGTTATAATATGAATTAATTATATCAAATACCAATAAATCAATTATACAAAATAATTTTTCAGTACTCAAAAAATTGAGTGGAATAGAAAACACGTATTATCTTGTACTCTTGCTTCAAATGTACCCTAAATCATGTAACGAAAAAAATGTATTCTAAATACAACATTGCGTAATTGCAAAATCAGGAAACAATTATTAAAATCCTAGTGGTCAGATACTTGGATTCCCCTAGTTTGTGAGTTGGGGACTTTTCAAAATATTCATTGGCACAATGAGGAAGCTACACTACAGAAGGAGGAGAAAGCAATGGAATGCAGGAAATGGAATACATCAGGAAGGAGACAGAAAATTCCACATTGAACATTTGTAAGGTGCAGCCTCCATTAACATCGACTCATTGAAATGGACAGAAAATTCAAAAGGATATTTGACATTGGTTTGTGCCAATTATTTTATACAACCCATTACCACCAAGATATGAGGAAACCAATAGCATCATAGTAAAGGACCACAAGTTCATCAGAGAAAAATTCCGTCTCTATCTACCTACCTTATTGCCCTCCACCATGCAAAAACAGAACCACCCTTCCCTTGGAACCAGATAGCCGCTTGGCCTATGGCTTGAGTGCCAAGGCTAAACCAATCTTTGCACTCTTCTCTATTGCCCTCGTATCAACCTCTCCTGAGATGGTGAACAAAGATTTGGGGCGCCACTCATGCTGGATGAGAGCACTTGCCCTGCCATAGTTATTCACGCGAGCCTTCACTGTGGTTAGGGGGTCAAGTGCATGTTGTGTGCCAATTGTGAGGGTGTTTTCATTGCTTGAAAAGCTATGGGATAGCTCCGCACCAACAGCAGTGGCAGTGAGTGGGCTTACAGTGTGGTAGTAGGAAGCAGTAAGGGTGTCAGCTTTATCATTCCTGTATAATCAACAATATCAAAAAAATCAAACAAGGCACATTAACCTGAACATACACAAGCTGACAAACAACAAGTGCTATTCAACTGTAAATAACATAATAATCCCCAAGGTAAACTTTTTTACTTTTGAACAGAAAGAAGGAACTCACAATATCAGGGAAGCAATGAGGTCAGAATGGGTGAAATTCAACCCTGCATTGCACTTGGTGAAGTTCCCAGAAGCTGTGTCAAAGGAAAGATCTGTTCCAAGAGAGAGAAAATTGGTCCCAACAACACCAGAAAAGTTAACAATTGGATTGGCAGTCAATCCAATGCTGGTACTTATTCCGGCATACTCATGCTGATATTGAAGTTCCACCTGTTTTCAAAATTACAAGTTCAGACCATAAAGCAATGATATTTATGCATACCAAGCTCATTATGACATGCCCAACAATAGAGAAAAAAAAGTCCACATGACTAAAGCTACAACTTATAAGGCCATAAATGGATATGATGCTTACTTTGCCAGATCTCTGATCAGGTACAATAAAGCTAAAGATTGCCTTGAGACCAGGTGCAGGCTCATCAACAGTAATAGTTGTGAGAAGCTGCATGTTAACACACAATTATCGGTCAAAATATCCAAGCATTATAAAATTCATAGTCTGACAACAAAATCATTTCAAATTGAATAATTATTATAGGTTTCCTTGTTATCACATAAAACACATACATACAATAAAAAAAATACTAACATTTAAATAAAGGCATAACCATGGATGAAACAAACTAAGAGTATAAGATAAGAACATAGAAAAACCATATAGGGAGAAAGTAGAAATCAATACAATTCGAACAACATCTAATTAAAACACGCCATGAACTGTTCTTATACTATCATCTAGTAGATTAAAAGAAAAAAGCGAAAAACACTAGTGATCACACGTTTCCTGCTCCTGACATTTTATAACACAATTTCATGTTTTGCATGGAGCATATCTTCAAAGTACCAAGATAAATTTGCAAAAGTTACCCATGAAAACCATATTTATTCTTTTTCATCATCCATTACCATAAGAGACACAGACAATAGTGAGTCCAAGGTCAAGTGCCTTCAAAGTGCCAAGATAAAGTTGCAAAAGTTAGCTACGAAAACCAAAACACTTCATTGTTCATCATCCTTAACCATACGTGACCCAGCCAATAGTGAGTCCAAGGCCAAGTGGTTTCTGGTTAATGCACAGACATATTTACATGTTAAGAAAAGATGGCTCACAGGAAGATACGAGGGGGGAAAAGTAACTAGAGGCACTCGATAACTCTTTTGACTTACATTAGAGTTGGTGTCAACTTTAATATCAGTTGTGATGTTCTTGTTCTTCAGCTGACTGCTCACATCCCCCAGATACAGCTCACCTTTCTTAATTCCAGTTGAAGTGATTGCCTTGAGAAGTATAATGAATCAAAATATCAAAACATAAACAAAGTCAAACAGAATAAAATTAGGATGGTTTGGAGGGTAGGACCCAATAAATATATAACATAAAATGTAAATCACACATTGCAAGCATCCAAATTAATAAGACAGTATTAAATGTTTGCATTTACACATTTGAGAATGCATGCTACATATATATTATAGAGAAGTAGGAAGACTTCAAAAAAGTACATGACAAGACTAGTGCGACACTAACTAGGTATCTTAAGAAAAAGTTCACCGCAAAATTGCATTTATGAAGGTTTTAAACAAACATGATTAGATTCATGCATCTGAGCTTTCATAAATATTTTTCATTAACTATGGAAGCCTAACATTGCATGTTTGCACAAGACATCCTGGATAAGGATACCAATAAAGTCGTACATGGCCTAAATCTGATAAAACAGATCACGGTGGCATTTAACAGCAATAGTATGTGATTTGAACCAAAGTATAGAGTGATATGAGACTACAAAACTTACAAATGCCACTGGCACTGCAAGATTAAATATGACACTTAACATAAACTGATGGAAAATCATGCTGCAAGGCAGAAAATGAGAAATTTAAAGGCTAACGAGCATACAAAAGTGTCCCAAAATCATGGGAACAAGCCATTCAGCTCATCTAAAACTTATGCAATTCTAGATTCAAAGTTCAAAACTAGAATCGCAAAGTACTTAGAATATGATCAGCAGAAGGAAAAGACATGAAGCAACACAACAGGTTGTGGCTGAAGTTTCTATTAATTATTCTTCTCTTCTCCAAATTTTCAGCAACCAAACAGCTGATTTTTCATTTTTGCTTGAAATCAATCATTGAGTCCTCTACATTTCAGCAAACAACTATAGCTTCCATTTCCTTAACCAGAAAATGAAAGAAATCAGTAAACTATAAGTATAGATCTTAAACTTTTTTATTGACGGTCAAGCTCAGATTATCTTAGCTCAGCCGTACTCATCAGAAGCTTTCAATTATTTGATACAGTAATAAAATAAAACATGCAACACAGGATTTCATTTCCAACCGTTTTCTCAGAAAACAAACAGGAAAATATTTAAACAGAAATTATGCAGTACTCCTTTAACAGAAAAAAATATTAATAAAATAATAATAATAATAATAATAATAATAATAATAATAATAGTAAAGAAGTATCTAAAAGCTTACAACTCCAGAAGAAGTGAAAGTGGTGACGCTGAACTTGTGGTCGCTTTGGTAATCCTTGTAAAGAAGATCTGGAAGAAAAGAAATAAATAGAACATACATTTATAAGTGAAAAATAGAAAAAAAATTGATGCTAGAAAATACAATTGATCAACCAAATGAAAGAACAGAAAAATGAAGAGAATGGACCTCTGGCCTTCTTGCCGATGTCGAAGTAGAGACCCGGGCCCTTCACCATGATTGTTTCCCGAGAAAACTTGAAAGGAAAATGATAGAGAAAGTAGAAGGGGTTTTTGTGTTTGGTTTAGCTGCGTGTAGAGAGATAGGCTAAAGAAGAAGCAAAGT
Source organism: Dryas drummondii (assembly GCA_003254865.1). Classification (NCBI taxonomy): domain Eukaryota; kingdom Viridiplantae; phylum Streptophyta; class Magnoliopsida; order Rosales; family Rosaceae; genus Dryas; species Dryas drummondii. The sequence goes on along the minus strand of QANW01001882.1, from coordinate 448,938 downwards.
AGTGAATAATCAAGGAAACCCTAGAATCGGTGTTTGTTGAGCAGAGAGATCTGGACCGTTGGATCTTGTATTCGGAAGGGATTCGCTTTTTCTGGCCGTTGATTTCAAATAGAAGCCTCGGGCTTTTACGACCTCGAGAATCGCATTGGAGGTTGTAATGGGCATATTCGCCTTTTTGGTGCTGCTTTATGACACGTTGCAAAAACGAAAACATGTTTTTTTTTCTTGGCGTGCGGGGTGCCGCCTTCTTTTTTTTATTAATTTACACACAAAATATTTCTCAACCGCACCGTCTTAATTATTTTTGGTTCAACACTTCAACAGACCGTCTCAAAATTTTTTTTTTTAAAGGGGCCGTCTCCAATTAGATATTTGAAAAAAAAAATGTATAAATCTGTATATAAGTTATATAACTAAATATACATCCAAAATATATATATGGATTTGATGAAAATATATATAAAAGGGTCTGGGTCCGATACGGCAAAAAAAAAACAGTGGGTCCAATAATACATTGACAAAATGCTAAGTTTAGAAGGGCAAAATTGTATAAGTGAAGGTAAAATAACAAAAAATTGGGAAATTTTAATTAAAAGAGGGTGTTCAATAATTTTTTAGGTACAAATTAAAAAAACAGTAATGATAAATCATTTTTTATTTTGGGCCTTAAAAAAAAACCCTAAAAATAATTTATTACCTGTAACAATTTTCCCTCTCCCCTTATTAAAAAAATGAGACATACAAAATAAGTGGCATTTCAGTTTGGGCATTTGATTATCTTCAATCATTGACCTAAAAGAAATTATCTTCAATCAAGTTTTAAACTGTTCTTTTTTATAAACATTATTAAAAAATAAAGTGGCATTTCAGTTTGGGCATTTGATTATCTTCAATCATTGACCTAAAAGAAATTATCTTCAATCAAGTTTTAAACTGTTCTTTTTTATAAACATTATTAAAAAATAAAAAGTAGTTCTGGCAATCGTGGGTTTCAAGTTGGGATCCAGATAAGAACAAAAGCTGCTAGAAGACCACCCAAATACTTTGAATCAATTCTAGACTATATAATATTCAAGCATCACCACATAGTTTCAAGGCCAGGTATGAACAAGCATAGCAAATCCACCTACAATATTAGATACGAGATATGTCAAATTGAAAAGGAAGCACACCCAAACTTTTTAGATCCTAAAGCACAACCAAACTCGAGTCTTGCATAATTGCACTAACAACCATTGGAAGCCTATACATGCTGCATCTCCAACTTCATACCAGGTAATATGGCATTTACACCTGCCTTGTATTTGCTTGAAGGAGGCCATCTCTTATCTGTGAAGCAATGTCTTTCACAGCACCAGGTCCATGAGGGATGAAAACCGAATTGGACTTTGAGGATGCGCCAATCTCCTTCATTGTGTCGAAGTATTGGGTCACCAGAACCATGTCCATGACATCCTTAGATGATGTCCCAGGTACATTCTCAGAGAATGCCAGCACACTGTCTCTCAGCCCGTCCACAATGGCCTGGCGCTGCCTAGCTATGCCAAGCCCTGACAGATATTTGGACTCTGCCTCTCCCTCAGCTCGCTTAATCTGCAATATCTTCTCCGCTTCGGCTTTCTCAGTTGCAGCCAGCCTCAACCTAGCAGCTATTAATTATAGGAAACCATGCATATATTAGTTCTGCAGCTGTTACGGTTAAACAAACTTAATTACTCAAATCAAGACACTTTGCTATAGGTGCTCGTGTTTAGTCTAAAAAAGAAATTCATATTCCAAAGGGACCTACAAGACCCCCAGTCTCTTTAGTTTTCACAGAGGTGCAACAACGAAGAAGAATCCTACTGCATCTCAAGAATGGGTACCATCTCTCAATTTTAGACACACATTGATGCTATTTGGATGATAGGAGTTGAAAAGCTTATAATTGCAAGGACTTCCTAATTCTTTTATTACAGAAAACTCTATCAGTCAATGATGGCAAAAAATAGAACAGCCTGTGAAGGCCAAAATGGTCAGTCAAGAAAAAAAACTAGAAAGAAACAACCTAGAAACCAAAAAATTTAGCCTCCAAACTTCCAGGGCATACAGAATGAAACAGGTTCAATTTTTTTCATTGGCATTAGGTAAAATTTCTGAAAAATATGCATTATGTACAACAAAAGAGCATATTGAATAGAAAAGAAAAAAAACATTGCATTCCATATATGGATGTAAACATATTATACCTGCATTTATCTCATTCATTGCCCTCTTCACATGCTCATCTGGCTCGATATCCACAATTAGTGTTTGAACTATCTCAAACCCATAATGTGACATGGCCTACGTATCCACAATAAAACAATACCAATCATGATAGATGTTTGAAAGTTGAATTCTAGACCAAACAAGGCAGACAGATCTATACCTTTTCAAGTTCTTCTTCCACAGCTTTGGCAATGTCATTCTTCTGTTCAAAGGTTGAATCTAGATCCAACTTTGGAACACTTGCCCTGATAACTGAACAGAAAATAGAATTCCGTTAGTTTTAACTGCAAGCTACAATCTATAAACATCTACACTATTTTCCTCTGATGAAAACAAGTATCAGTTAGAGGTTCAGAGCATAACATCAAGCCTAAGAAATATTCTAAAGACAAGTCAAGACACAAGTAAACTAGCCATGAATGGATCTCAATTGTTAGAAGGACATAAGAACAAACAAAAACCCACAAGTTTATGGAATTAATTTATGAGTTTCAGCAACAAGCCCATACCATCAAAGACGTAAGATTGGATCTGCCCTCTGGTATTGCTGAGCTTGTAAAAGGCATCTGAAGCCTTCTCAGCTAAAGCTCGGTATTGAACAGAAGCAACCACAGTAACAAAAACGTTATCCTGAAGAAATACCATCGATCAGATTTGACACATAGAATTGCACTTCAAATTCCTAGATCCAACCCTACTACATGGCTCTCAACAATAGCATATTTTTCTTCATTTGTTAAGAGTAGAACTAAGAGGTGCTCCTAGAGTGCGTAGTGCTTACTGTGTGTACATGGAAGGTTATAGCAATCTTCTTGTTGAAAGGAGATCAATATGAAACAAACCTTGGTCTTTGTTTCACAGCGAACATCCAATTGCTGCACTCGTAAAGAGAGATGACCAGCTACCTGGCTACCCAAACACCAAGGCAAACAGTGACAACCGGGTTCAAGCACATCATCAAACTTCCCAAAAGTTTCTCTGATAGCAACAGTAGACTGGTCCACTTGAATACAACCAAGAGCTTGTCCCATTTTCTGATTCTACCAAAAGCGGTAACAACAATGATAATCAAATGCTAACTTGTAATGCACTTTTTGAATTGTGTAGTCAACATATACTTGAGAGATTTATAGGCTTCACAGAGGGCTTGTCATAAACTTGACAAGTACTTCAAAGAAACTACATGGCTCAAAAAAATCAAGGTCAACATTAAACAATAATACTTGCATTTCAAAGCCCCTCTGTTTCACCAGAATCACCTCAATCTAGAATATATCAATTACAAAGTTGATGAGAACATAGTAATATATATATATGTATATGTGTGTGTGTGTGTCTGTGTGTGTGTGTGAAATGATGTCACTGATGAAATCACGAGTATCAAAGAACCTCTAAAACCAATTCAATTAGAAGCCAAGCAGGAACGGTTGAGAAAAAGTGTTAAACATTGTATTCCAGACATTTATTCTAAAGTAACAATAACTACATAATATTTGAAACCTTTGACGCTAAGATCAAGGAGCAAACTAAGGGTGGTATCTCAAACCACTACTGCCATATCAAGTTATCAACCAACATGCTAGGAATGAAACGGACAATAAAGAATATTCAACACTTATTCTCAAATTCTTGATGCTATTATAACCATAAAAGTCAACAACAGTTGATATCAACCCCAATTTCAAAGAAAAAACCACAAGGATGAACGCAACCAATTAATTTAATGAAAGTATACTTAACATTATCTATTTTGCAGGCCAAAGTAAAGAGTCAAAAATATAGAATTTATTTTATTTATTAGAAAGGATTACAATATTTTTTAATGAATGGCAATAATCAATTTAAATTTGAATTTCAACTTAAACAGGGTTTGTACAGGCAAGGCTTGCTTAAAAAAGAAATATATTATGACAGTAGTTGTGCAAATTTTGACAAGATGACAAGTAGAACGATAAGAAGCAGATATGACAAAACCTTCATTCCAGAAGACAGCCATAAGAACATATAAATTATAGGATAACATAGCTGTGCCACACTGCCACCAAATGGAACAATTGGCTAACTGCTTCAACGCTGAATCAGTCAAGCGGGGTTGGGTTCTTAGCAACCTAAGCCTTAAAACTACTTTATCTATAAGTCTATAACACAACAACAAAATGAAGCTAAAAGGGACTGTGTGTGGGCCTGTGGCCCTCGTATATCTACAATGTCTCCCCAATTAATTAACAATAACTTGGTAGTCTTAGTTGTGTTTTCAATGGATTTGTGCGTGCATAGTGCAACACAGTGACAATCAGGCAATAATTATAAATATTTAATTAAATACCACAAAGCTATCACATAAAGCCACAGGGAATAAAGAAAACAACCACAAGAAAACAAAAGCGAATAAAGTAATGCGTTAAAAGACTTAAAGGGCAACCTCTGTGATTAAACTACCATTTATCTCAGAAACCAAAGTAAAACCCAGTCCGTATCTCAGGTTTAAAGCGATAAAACTCGGTTTACATGCGACTCAATCCAATATGAACATCAATCACATAATAAGACAAAGATAAGTTCTCGAGCAAATTTGAGGGCAAAATCAGACAAATACAGCAACTAGAACTATAAGACAAGGAAAATCACAGTGAAAATTTTCTGCTACGGAGTACGGACCTCTGAACTTGAAGGGTTTGTGTGCGAAACTAACTGAAAGCAAGCGAGAGCGAGAGCGAGAGAGAATTCACAAAACCACGAGAAATTGTGATAAAAGGGGTCGCAGAGAAGTCGGATGTTTATATAGAACGAGTGAAAATTGAAAATTGTGGGAAAGTCTTTGGCATCACGGTGAAGTTACCGGTGGCTTTCGCGAACAACTTTCGCGGAACTATCCGGTATTGCAAAAGGAACTTTTTTGGGTCTGTGCGTAAGTGGAAGCACCGAGTGGTCCGAGTCCTATTAACCAGGCCGCGTTTTATTTTTGGTTGGAAAATCCTCAATTAGGGATGTTTGGCAGTTGGCACTGCTATTGGAATTCGGAACTATTAAAAGCATAATTAGTAAAGGCTATTTTGGCATGATGAATATAAGTCTTCTGCATTATAAAATCACTTTTAAATATTTTTTTAAAAAGTAATTTACGAAAGCACTTTCAATAAAAACACTTTTTAAAAAGCAGTGTAAAAAACAAACCTTTAATTTATTTTAAAGATAATTAGATTGAAATTTTTTAGAAAAATAATTTTTAGATCAAAATCGAAAGTATTTTAAAATTTATAAGAAAATTTATTTAATTCATAATAAAGTCTTTTAATTTATAATAAAGTCTTTTTAATTTATAAAAAATCTTTTTAATTCAATAAAAATTTTCCTCGATTTGAAAGTTATTTTCCCTCTTAAGGTGTATAGTGGGCTTTATAGAGACTACTATTAGATTTTTGGCGGAGTCCTAAATTTTGGAGTTTAAATCTAACATAAAATCGTTAAAGAAGAAAAATAAAAAAACTTGATTAAAAACCCTAAATCGCTACCGGTCTTAGTCTAAAAAAAAACTCATAAAATATATTAAACTGTAAGTCTCCCTTCATTTATTTACTTAAATAAGAAATATCAAGTGGCGTTTTCTTTATAGAAAATTAGGATTAAATATTAAATTCCAATAATTTTTTGATATAGCATAAAAACCATATAATATTTCAATTGAACTACCAAATTTAAATGTAGTTTTTTAGATTAGGTCACAAATATGTTGGCTCTTTTTATTTGAGCCTTCTCTATTTGACATTTTTATTCTTTAGCCCACATATGATGAGTGTTAGTTAAAATTTATAAGGTTTTGACAAAATTGTCCTTGAGGCTTTTGTATTATCTTGAAAATTTGTTAATGTAGTCTCAACTTCACATTTAGTTGTGATCATACGACACTCACAACTTCAATCTAGTTGTGACTGAACGACAGTCATATTTAAGTTGTGAGACGATCACAGTTAAGTTGTGACTTAATTGAAATTTTTTTTTTTTGAAAAATTATACTGCAATATAGTATAAATAAAAGTCAAAACAATACTTTTACTCAAAATAATATATAGTATAGTGGTGTGAGTTGTCTATTTTAATTTACCAAGACAGTCACAGTTAAAACTGTGATTGTATTGATTTTTTTTTAATATAATATAGTATAAATTAATATAATATTTGTGATGTAATATATATATATTTTTTTTTTTATTGTAGTGACATTTGATATAAGATTTGTAAATTCTAATACATTTTACTTTATTAATTTGTTTGACTTTTCAACTAGTACCTAATTTAAAATACTATTTAATTTTGATACTTAAACTAAAAAATTATTAAAATTTAGTAGTTAAAATAAATGAACCTTTTTCTTTAACGATATTTGATTCATATAAGAGATTTTAAGTTTAAATTTATCTCTTAAAATTTTCAAAGAAAAAAGTGAATGCATCAATACAAGAATATAAAAATATATTATTTAGTGTCACATATGAATATATAATAAAAAGTCACATATTATTTGATGACTAAATTTATTGAGTGTGGCATTAATAGAACTCAAAATAATTATTTTTCATTAGTGTCAGTGCACAAGCTGTGACTAACTCTCAACTCGATATGCTGAAAATTCGAATTCAATTTGATCATATTCCTAATCTTTCATTGTTTAAAAAATTTATTAGAAAAAATAAAATCTCTTTCATACTTACATGATATAGAGTATAGACTGAGTTGTTATCTGACCCAAAAAAGACTTCACTTATTATAATAAAAGTCCATATACAATTTGCTTGAAACAAGCATTATCGCTCTTGGACAATGGACTTGTATGTCGTGGTGAATATGACTGAAATATACAGGGGCAGGGTTGGCCAGATTGACCCGGCTAGTCTACAACCCTTATCCGGATCCAAGATGGACACAATTACCCAATCAAACGTATGATATGTGCTCCTATATATGATAGAATTTGTCCTCTATTAATTTCAAGATAAGCATCAAAACATCATTATATTTGGTCCACAACCAACGATGCATTGGAATCACACAACATGAAAAACATCATTGATTCATTGCAGTGCTGATAGTTCCGAGAATCTCCTCTTTGTATTTGGTTTGCATTCCAATCTGTATCATCGCCAATGTTTAAGAGCATCTACAAAGGGTGTTGTTTGTCTTTTGCTGTGGCCAAGCTCACTGCTTACATAATCGGTTACCAATAATTTGCTTTCTTGGTTTTGCTTTCTCATTCAATCGTCAGCTAGATCAACAACAAACAAATATGGCTAGATTACAAAAGTGGTCTCCGTAATTTGGTAGGGTTACAATTTTGACCATTTTATCTAAGAGTATTTTCAAGAGAGATTATTAAGAGGGAAAATATGTACTTACTAATTCCAATAGTTCCTATAAATTCTTGCTCTTATTAGACCATTTGTGTCTATGTGGCATTTCATTATGAACATTTGCTTTCTTAAAAAAAATTTAGAATGAGGAAAATTGGCTATGACAAATATTATTTTATTATTTAGCTTTATCTTAAAATAATTAAGTAATGAGGTGGGTTCTAACAGAGAGTAAAATTTCGTTTTTTAGGGGTATGAAAATTTTAACATCTTACTAAATTAATTTCAAAAAATTTTGCCGAAATTTCACCGAAATTTTTGAGTCGCGGGGTGGGAGGCGCGGGTTCAGGGCGAGCGGTGGGCATGGGTGGTGGTTATATGCAAGGTGGGTGAGGAGGTGAGAGGCGCGAGGCTGGCTGGGGAAGGAGGGAAGAGGCAAGCCGCAGGCGCGGGTGGCGCAAGCAGTGGGTTTTGGTCGCGGGAGGTGGGCGCAGATCTAGTGGCTGGGGAAGGAGGGAGGAGGAAGGGAAGACCACTGGGAGAAGAAGAGGAAAAGGAAAGAAAAAAAGAGGAAGTCATAGGGGAAAAAGAGGAAAATGACAAAAAAAAAAAAAAGAGAAAAGAAAAAAAAATGAAAGAATTTTTTTATTTATTTTTTTTTAAGGTAGATTGAGATTTGGAGTCTTTAAACAATTAGAAAGGAAAAAAAAAAGTTTGGAATTTTATTTGGGGTTTGATCTGGTCATTTTGGTGTATTGTTTAGTTGTAAACATAAATTATGAAAAAGAAATTTATCCCCTTATCATGACGTTTCATTTCTTTAATGTTTGGTTTTCCAATTTTTATAATTTGTAAAATTAAAATTTTATGTAAACAGTTGTCACCATGGCCGTCATCGGATTGGTTCTATTTTAACCCAATTCGGCTTAATTTAACTATCAAAAACCATTTCCAAGTCGCTTTGAGTAAGCTTGTTACTTTCCGTTACCACATTGGTGATTTATTCATATAATTTTATTATGTAATTATTAATTAGTGAAGTATTTTTTTAACAGTATTGTCTCCAGCGCACATTATATTCATCACATATCACATGAAATCTACTATATTATTTGATTTCTTCAATGTTTTTTATCAATATAGTAGATAATATGTTAAATAAACATATGATCAAGTTTCATTCAAAATTTCCATATTTTGATAGCAATTTTCGTCGTTTTTGTCTAATTTAATCGATATCGAAATTTTTATCGAAATTTCCATCGAAAATTTCCTCGAAACCGAAATTTTACTCCTTGGATTCTAAATACAATTCCCTTTTAAATATGGCCAATATTTCAGTCAGAAATTTGGTTGAAATTGTTTATTATTCTTACAACACCTTTTAGATGAGTGGAAATCTCACGTGGCATAGCATTCTAACTTTAAAATAGTATTTACCACACCTGCTTAGTGGTGGGCTGGTAGCGGTGGGCAAGTGACTGGTGGCAGCGGTGGGCAAGTGACTGGCGGCAGCGAAATGTTAGGGTGGGTTGGGACTAGGGTGTTGGTTTTGGGAAATTTTGAAGTTATGTTTAGGAATTGTGGGCTCCGGTATGTCTTCTCTTCTGCTATGCTTTTTTTTTTTTTTTTTTTTTTTTTCTAATTCTTGTTTTAAAACGACATCATTTTGAGATAGGAGACTTAAAGAAAATTAAACACATTACACGCGTAGCTCAAAACAACGTCATTTTGGCCATGTTACAAACTAAAGAAAAAAAAAAAGGCTGCTCTCTTTGTTCCCACTCAGGCTTTTCATCAAGCACTTGGTGGGCAACTGGGTAGCGAGGGGTCGTTGTCTAGAGATTTAGGGGTTCACCAGTGGCTGAGAAAGGTGGTTCAAGACTTCGTGCTTCGGCGTTCGGGGGGTCGCCCAACCCTCTACCTCCCTTAGTAGATCCACCGCTGCACTTGGTGGAGGTACTCTAATGTATTAATCTTACCAAAGTGTATGTAATTTGAGAGATGTTACGTGTCTTCTCCTTTGCGCCTTATTTTGTGTTTTTTATGTTTTCCTGTTCACTCCACCACATTGTAATTTCATGATGGAAGATTTTTTGCACCGTCTTGCAGTTATTTAAATATTAATTTTTACCGTTCATTTTCTATATTATCCCTTAAAGATAATCATAGAAATAAACATTTAATCTAATTGTCATAAAAATCGTCTATATATTTGATTATTGTTTAGTAAAGATGATCTTTAAAAGGAGATTAATAAAATGAACAAACTGATCATGAGACTACACTGTGGGAATTGACATAAAAAGGAAGAAAACACATAGCATTCCTCATGTAATTTTAATTTTAGAAATTTTATCCTTAGGGTCCATTTGATTCGCAAAATTCCTATACATTTTCCAGATGAAAGAAAAATGTAATTAGTATTCTTGATATTAGACAACTATACGGGTCAATTTGGTTTAAGTTTTAAAAGCTTGGAACTTTGGAAGTGAGAAAATCATTGAGTTTTGAAAGTTTTATTTTCCCATGAAAAAATATTAGTGATGCTTTTTTAAGACCATTTTACCCAAGGAGTAATTTCGTCGAAATTTTCGTTTTTTAAGGGTATCGAAATTTTATCATAAATCCAAAGATATTTCGTCAAAATTTCGATGATTTCATCGAAATTTCGCGAAATTTTTCGAAATTTTCGGCATTGACCCACTGTATCGAGTTGGGTTTTTCTGGATCGCAGGGATGATGAGGAGGATGAGGGGAGAATTTCTTGGGTGATTTCATGGCCACCCATGGTCGGACAGAGAAGAACCAAGAGAGAGCAGAAAGGGAAAAGAGTGCAGATCAAATTGAGTTCGTGAGGGAGAAGTGAGTTGCAGACTTGCAGGGAGCTTGAGAGAGAGTGGGAAAGTGAGAAATGAGAGAAAGATGAGAGATAAGAAATGAAAGGTAGATTTTGAATTGAATGCATGAATGATTATTGAAAGAGATGAGTGGCCAAAAAATATGAAAGAGAGATGAGAGATAAGAAAGAAAAATCACCCGTGAGTGATTAAGAGAGAGAATGAAGAGTTTGAATAAAAAAATAATTTTAATTTTTTTATTTTTAAAAGTTTAAAAGTGAATTTACAAAAATGTTCAAAACATTTTATTTATTTATTTATTTGAAATTATTTTTTGAAATAAAATTTTGTAAAGATTCGAGATTTCACAAAAGACCATTTCCAAATCCTACTGAGTAAGCTTGCTACTTTCCGTTGAGGCGTTGATACATTGGTGATTTATTCTTGTATGAAATTATGGAATATGGATAGAGAGTATGAACAAATGATAATTTAGAGTGGGCAAATTATACAAATTATGTATGTTTTTGAAAAGTATACAATTAGTCCATGAACAACTAAACATCATTTGTTATTAATTATGTATGTCTTTGCAAATTATACAAATTAGAGAGTATAGACAAATTATACATGGGCACAACAAGAGACACACTCATTTTTATTTAACAGTATTTGTCTTCAGCGCGCATTATATTTATCACATATCACATGAAACCTATTATACAATTTGATTTCTTCAATGTTTTTTATCAATATAGTAGATAATATGTTAAATAAACATATGGTAAAGTTTCATTCAAAATTTTCATATTTTGATAGCAATTTCCGTCGTTTCCGTCGAATTTTTGTCGGAATTTAAAAATTTTCGAAATTTTCGTCGAAATTTCCTCGAAACCCGAAATTTTATTTCTTGATTTTACCTCATGTTATTTCCTCTTCTTGTATAAACCAAACATAAAAATGAAAATAAAAATGATATTTCTAATTTACTTTCTCAATATTACCAAACACACAAATAAAAATCTTAATTTATTTTTGGCACGCTCCTAGGTTAGTAGCAGTTATGATTAATGATAGTGATAGCATTACCACGTACACTATTGGTAACTTGGCATGTACAGTTCAAACGAGTGATCGATTGGATGGCCCCTTGATGGCCCAACTCGTCGGTGTCAATGGTTCTCTCAACATTTTTCTTCATTTTCGAATTTGCATCGTTCAAGCTAAGAATTTTCTTCTCATTTCTCATATTAAGAAATTTGCTTCTAATTAATATATAGATATCCTGATTTGTAGTAGTTTTGTGATTTAAATTCAGATTAGTTGTAATATACTAGTTAAAAATTTTAAATAATTTATAAATTGTATTAAATTACAAACTTCAAAGTGTTGAAAAAATTGATTTGGGGTTATAATTTTAAATTCAGACACTCGAGTTTGAGTTTCTAATTCGATTCTTGAAATCAGACAATAAGAAATATTAAATTCTCGTGAATACTTTAGGTTTAATGTGGATTATATGTTTTTAACCGACCAAGGGATTAGTCGGTGTATGAAAACTAACCGAGGCCAAAAAAATAATATGAGGCAATATAATATTATATATACATATTTTCTGACATTAATGGAATAATTTGGTACCACACTGCCACCCTCATATCAGGAAGTACAGGTGGACGCTGGAGGTAAGCACAAAGTAAACTAAAGAAAAACAGAAGAAGACTATCACAATCTGAAAAAAGAAAAACAGAAGAAGAAGAAGAATCCCAATACGTAAGAGAAACAGAGAAGAAGGTTGAAGCTAGGTGTTGAAGCAGACGAACGAGGTTGTCCACCATGTTCTCCTCCTTAAGCTCATCAACCATCAAAAACACCTCCATTTCTTCAGCCTTCCCATCATTTCAATCTCTCACTCTTCGCCAACCCATCAATCCCAGTACCTGGAATTTCGTTTCCCTGATGAACAAATCATCGTTTCCCCTGAAATGTTCAGTCTCCACCAACAAGCAGAGTCTCTGCACTGTTTCTACCTCTAAATCAGACACTGGGTTCCAAGATTCTCCTTTCCAGGTTATATATTTTCTTGTCTTTAGTTTAGTTCTTTATGTTTGGATGATTTCTGTTTCAAGATTTGAAACATGGTAGCGTATTGCAGGGAGCTGAATCGTTTTTCAAGGGGGTGGTGGCAAGTATGGAGGCTGTGTACTTAAGCAGGAACCCAACAGCAAAAGCAGTGTTGGAGCTTGTTGGGTCCGATGACCAAATTTCCTATGATCATTTCGCATTCAGGACCTTTGGAGTAAAATGCCTTATTTTCTTTTCTTACATACTTTTGTTATTCATTTTGATCTTTGTTTGCATTGTTATTGAGGTTCTCTCTTTTTCATTTGAAACAATATATAGGTGAATGGTTATGGGATTGACTCCATGGCTAGCTTTTTCTTGGATTTTGGGTATACACCCAGGGAGGAGTTAAGATTCCCTGCTAAAAAATTGAGAGCATTGTGGTTTTCTCCTCCCAGTGTTCCTAGTTCTCATGTTGGTAGTGGTGTTAATGGGCCTTTGCCAAGAATCTTTATATCTGAGCTCCTTGTAGATCAGATGAGTCCACAAACTCAGGTATATATATGTTACTATGTTTGTGGCAAATATGTTCTGTTGATATCTTTGTTTCTTGGTTGCTTATATATACAAATCCCTTTTGTCCGTAATTCAGAGAGGAAAAGCAAAATGTTATTGTCTAAGAGTATTTATACTTGTTATTACCATCTATCTTGTGATGCTTTGTTTTCCATCCTGATCTGTTCACTATTTGGACCTTTCCTATTTCCATTAGTTGAAGCTGTTCTTTTCAACATTCAGGACATAATCAGAAAGTACACTGAAATGTCTGGTTCTGGAAATAAACATGCTGCTCTAGCAAGTGCACTGGGATCTTTAACCTGGGAAAAGCCTTTGCATTCTGAATTTCAACATTTGGCTAGGTACTTGATTTTTCTATGTGCATGTCTTTTCCATTTACATAAGCGGAGTTTCATATTCTTGCCAAAGAGGTTGGATTTGAACATTGCAACATACCCTGAACACTATATTCGTCTGGCATCATTTAATTTGAAATAATTTATGCATTTCGGGCCTTAATCTCCATCTTTAAAAGGCTTATATCTGATTTATGGATACAGGGAAAGTGAATATGCTGCCTGGACCCTTGTCAATGGGTATGCACTAAACCATGTCACTATCTCAACTCATCAGTTGAAATCTCGTTTGAGAGAAATTAAGAGCCTGAATCAGTTCATTGAGGAGAGCGGGTTCAGGTTGAATTCTGAAGGGGGAGTTCTGAAAGGTTTGTTACATAATTTTTAGCTCAGCAAATGTCTTAGGAACTATCTTCTGGTGATTTTTTTATATTTTTAATAATTCTTTCTGATATAAAACTAGGAATTTAGATTAAATCATGTTGAGTGTCATGTATCTAAGTTGCCCATTCTCTAGCAGAACATGCAAATGCAGTTAGCAATCATAGATGGGGCCTGGAGTTCATTAATCCTCTTCTCATGGACTTGTCTTAATTAATATACATCATCTTTTCATAAGTAAAAGAAAAGACAAAACAAAAATAAACAAAAAAAGGACAAAAACTGATAAGAGATTTAGAGATTGATATCATTTCATAGGTAAGGTAGATAATGATACAGTGCTATTCAGAAACTGATATGTTTGTTGATTATGATGTTGACTATGATTGCTATTCATTTTCATCAGTTGAATTATTATGATGTGCCATAAGCAGGATTCGAGTTTAGTGGCTCAATGCTGATTATGACTATATTTTGCCTATTCAACTTTGGAAAAGATGTAGTGACTTTACTTCTTCCATTAACAGTGAGCCCCGATAGTCTTCTGCTGCAAAGTTCAACTATCGCAGATTCAATCAAATTCCAGTTTTCGGATGGTGTAACTGAGTCAGTCCCCTGCTCCTATATTGAGTTTGCTGAACGCCTGGTGCTGCCTCAATACAGTAATCTACCCATTGACGAGGTGACCAAATTTAAGTCCTTTAAATTCTTGGGTTTGTAAGTTTGTGTTGGTGTTGCACTTTAGTAAAAATTTGAACTATCAACCACAACAGGTTAAAGAGCATCACAGGCGAGATGGATTCGAGGTTGGTAATGCTGACAAGATCTTTGAGAGCACATCTAAGGAGCAGCTTACCAGGAGGGTTGCATGAAATATTCATTCACTACAATGATGAAGTGGATTTCACTTCAGCTGAAGAAAAACAAAAAGTTGATTTCACTCTTGAAGGAATAGGACCCGCCACAGAAAAAAAGAACAAAAAATAAAACCTCTTCAGGTATTAAGGCTGAGATATTAATGTAACTACATATGTGCCACAATTTAGAGAGGTTGGATCACGTATATATCTATTTGATATATATATATATATAATAAAAGAAGGCAGGTCTTATGGGTTACTTTATAGCAAAATGGTCCTCTTTGGAAACATGGAGAGCTTAGAGCTGATAATGCTTAGCTGTAGCTGATGTGGGTGGTACAAGATGCCAAATTGCCGATAACGTTTCTATTTTATTAAAGATATTTTATTTCAATTTAAGAATTAAGATTAAATTTTCTTTGTCTAGGCCATATTGCAATCTGACGGTGATCCCATCAAATTTATCAGGATGATGTTGGTGATAACAAACAAATAATAAATAAATCAGAAGCTGGAGATTCTCTTAGTCCCGTACTGGATGTGACTATGAAACAAAGATTTGTATTAATCGTAGGAATAAGATGACAGGATATCATGTAAAGGGAGGTAACAATCTTAGTATTTTCTAACCAATATGACACAAGACATTTTGCTCAATAAGCTTCACCTGCCCTTACATTCTCCCCTACCAGAAGGTCACCACTTTAGACATAACATCAAGCAAACATGTTTCTCTGTTGCTTCTTCAGTTGTCCAAGAACAAATGCTTTAACAGATGATACATCTATACCGAGGAAGAAAAAAGAAAAAAAGAAACAAAGAAAAAAGGGAAAATGAATGCTGACAAGGGGTGGGAAATGATACAGAGACAGCTGCCAACCCTACCTTAAGGTTTGCCTTTAGGTTTTGGTGATGGATGGGGGAATTGATGGTGATATGGAGAAGCATGGGAGCCATTTGGTATTGAAAGGCTCCTCTGCTGATGCCCATTCCTTGTAATTAATCCTCCTTGTATCCTGACACCATTTCTGGTATTTGGGCTGGACCCAACCCGGTCAGCTTGCATGGTCTGGAAGTAATAGGATGAGCTTGCCATGTCCTTGAGGTTTGGCAGCGGCTTTAAGGCTTCAACAACTTCACTCATTAGAGGCCTGGCTTTTGGATCTCGACTAAGGCAATGGGCAGCTAGTTGTGCGGCTTTCTGGACACCTTTTATTGAAAAGTGACCTTCAAGCCGAGGGTCTATCAATCGGTAGAATCTTCTTCTCTCTCCTAGATGTGGCCGAGCCCATTCCACAAGGTTATGTTCACCATTAGGTCGATTTTTATCCATAGATCTTCTGCCAGTCAGCATCTCGAGTAAAACCACACCAAAACTATAGACATCACTCCTAGATGTAAGATGTCCTGCAACAAAAATACAAGTGAATCTACTTGGACTAGAACATGGTATCAAGAAGTGTCACAACACTTTACATGTATAAAAATACAGGATAAGCATTAATTGCATCTACAAATAAATAAAAATACGAGATGGGAATGTAACTCCTACATACTCAGGACATGAAATTTGGGAATGAAATGACTAACGACCACCAAACTAGGTAATATCAATATGAATGGAAAATTACAGGAAAAAGCAGAAGGATGGCCGTCTAAGTATATCAAAGGCAGTATCTTAAGTAATATCTGTAAGAGAGATACTGTCAACTCCTTGAAACTCAGTCTTGATGGAAACCAGGTATTCCTTAAGCCAATATAAATTTGCAGAAATTGCAGACATTCTATGATAGGAAAATAAAAGACTCAGGGTGAACGCACGTACCAGTCATTACATATTCTGGAGCTGCATATCCATAAGTTCCCATCACGCGGGTGGAGACGTGAGTTTTGTCACCCTCAGGACCATCTTTGGCAAGTCCAAAATCAGAAAGTTTGGCATTGTAATCCTGAAAAATGGCACTTCATTAGAAACATGGATGATATTAGGGGGGAATATTGAGTTTGTCAAAGTTTTCAACACATACTGCATCCAATAAGATGTTAGAGGTTTTAAAGTCACGATAAATCACAGGTCTTTCTGCTTCCTCGTGAAGAAAAGCAAGACCTTTCGCAGCACCTAATGCAATTTTCATTCTAATAGACCATGGAAGAGGCAAGGACCCTGCATTTAAAAGATATTATCAGACTCATTCTAATACCTTCAGCTAGTGAATGCAGTTTTCATTCTAATACCAAAAAACAATACTCCTAAAAAGGTTGATTAAATGAAAATTAGACTGCCAAGAAGGTAGTAACATACTCCTAAATAGGTGGTTCTCCAAGCTCCCTCGAGGCATGAACTCATACACTAGCAACCTTTGATCATCTTCAATGCAGTATCCTATAAGTTTAACTAAGTTTGGATGGACAAGGTCACCAAGGAAATTAACTTCAGCCTGTCACGTAGGAAGCAAAACAAAAATCCAAAGTTGAAAACAACATGGCAGAGAGAGCAAAAAGATTTAAGTAATAAAAAAGCTGAAACAAATCAGGAGAGGTCCAAACCAGCCATTCTTTATGACCCTGAAGCCCATCATGGTTAAGAGTTTTAACTGCAACAGTAAGCCCTGTGCCAGGTTTTACTGGAGCAGTTCCATTTTCTTCTATCCAACCCTTGAACACACAACCAAAACCACCTTCACCGAGAAGACTTTCAGGTCTGAAATTTCTTGTTGCCAATTTAAGATCAATAAATGTGAATTTTCGTAACCGCGAAGCAACTTTAAGTTCCTCTTCAAGTTTGGAAGTGGATGCATTACTTTCCGCGTTACTAGTGGTTGAGGAAGAGACTACAGTAGCTGTTGGTTGGTCTCTGCTTGTATCGTTTGTAGATTTAGTTTCTGCAAACCAAAGAAAGAAGCTAGTGGATTAGACTACTGATATAAAAGAATAAATGTGGTTTTTTAATAGCACTAAGTTGCAAACACATCGCCACTAAGCACACGAAGGATTTAAAGCAAGAACTTATTCTAGAAAAAGTACACAAGTGAACCACGAGATGCACAAGAAGATAGACAGGCTTGGGTGAGTTTGATAAGAGTATCAAGTGTCCAACACAGAATATAACCTTAAGTAGAAAAGATTTGACTACGATATAACTCTAGGGAATTAGAAGACCATCTAAATTAGTCACCATAACCACAGCCATCAGACATGGACCATGCATTTTCAAAACCAGTTTATACCTAGCATTACTCTATACCTAACTCAACAACCACTCTTCCAACCTTGTGGCACCTGGGAAATGTTCGTAAAGCCATAAAATCCATCCTCTAATAATATACCTCTTACAGCTTCATTTGTCGTACCAGTATGATACATCCTCAACCCTGCTACCACAATTTTATCAGCATGCTCCCGTCCACTTCTTGCTAATCCCATAATTATCAGTGAACCAGCCACTGCCCCTAACTCACTACCAGTGTTATACTGAGACAGCTTCAACCATTAAAGGTTCTGGATTCCAGCTGTATCAACCAGACAAAATTCACTATTCTACCCATTACAGTTCATATACAACAGATTGAGCTCCCTGGTTGGTGAGTTTTCATTTCCTTCCATACCTTTTAAGACATAGAGCTTGTTTGTTGGTTGACAATCCTTAATGGTTACGAACGGATAAGTCACAATAAGCATACAACAAATCAAAAGAAAGTAAAAAATACAGGAAAGTTGAATGTCAGAAAATCTAAACCCTTTACTCAGGCACATCAAGTTCATGCAAATGTGTATCTTATGTATTTATTTATTCATACAGTCTGGACTCAAAATATGGTTTCCCCATTACAGGAGATTGTGTGGAGGGATAAGTCTTATTCTCAAAAGCAAGCTCACATGTTTCTGTGAAATGTTTTTTTCAGGATCAAGAGGCTTTTAGCCGCCAATCTGCTCTCCTCTTATGAGAGATCAAAAGGAGCTCAAACGGGTTTCAGCTCTAAAACCAACCTCCAAACCCAAAAGGAACCCAGGTTATTGCAGGTATACTCTTTAAGAATTCTGCAAATTTTCATGCTTTGATTAAAATCCATCATGAGTGAAGCTCCATAGGTCGGCCATATTAATAATGCAGCCAACTTATGGACGCCCCAAAGCAGAAATGGCTGTGTTACCGGTAATTATCTGTAAATTACTTAGAATCTCCAGGGCTATATTGCTTCTCAATCATGATTACAACCATGAAAACATGCTCTGGCTAAGAAAAGAAGAACTAAATACACTTCAGACAAGCTAAAATAGAAACAACAGAACAATCTTAAAAAGCAATCAATCGAGTTAAATAAAAAAACGCGCAACCGCAAAAACATCTCAAGAAAAAAACTTGGAGCATATCAGCTAGTAAAGATTCCCAGGAAATAGAAAGCTACCACAGTGAGTACTGGTCCCACTGATTGAGTTATCAACTTTGGATCTTGAAGAAATGCAGCTCCCAAAAAACCTCAGCCTAAGCCAACACCCAGTCTCCTGTTCCTCAACATCATCAACATCATCATCTTTCTTCTTCTTCTTCTTCACCTTCGATTTGCACATATCCCAAGACTCCAATTTACCATTCTCAGCTCTCCAACCCATCTCTCACGAACCCTAAAGAATCAAATCCAGATACCATTCAAAAACCCCAAACACCAACCTTCCCACCACCACAAAACCAGTCAAACTGCCTCCATCCCTCTACACAACCCACATGACAAATCAACAAAAAGCTCTAAAATTTCCAAACTTTCCTCAAAACCCAACAAAATTTGGTGGAAAAGAGGATGACCCGGTTGTGAAAAGAGCTAGATCACACAGAGTAGATCAAACTTGGCAAACCCTTGAAGCTCAAAACTGATCAGCTTGTGAGAAAACCAAAAAACAAAAAGCAAAGTGAAAGTGTACGTTTTTAACAGATAGGAGGAGCAACCAAATTTTCAGTTTAACCCAGAAATGTCTGTTCAAAGATACATAAATGACAAATCTCAGAAATGGACTCCCATAAGCTGACCAGTTTAAAGTTCGGTGAAAAATAAAAATAAAAATATTTACAAAAAATATCGTTTATAATCTATAATACTCTGAATTAGCGATTCTCACTCTTCTTTTTTCTATTTTTTTAATTGAGCCGAAGACTACAAAAAGCAAGTCGAACTGCCCGGAGAAAACGGGCAGGGAGTCTGGCTGCCCGGAGTGCCCGTTATGTTTGCTGACCGTACGAGGTGCATCGCAAAGGCTTGGGAAAGGAGTAGGGGGGCAGTTCGGTCAGAGAGAGAAGTGGAAAAATGGGGACAGTCCGGGCAGCAGAGAGAAATGAAGCGGCGGGACCCACTGAGATGGTGACGTGTCTGGTTTGGGTGGGCGGAGGGGAACGCGCGCGTCAGGTTGATATCATCGCTGCAAGCCTGCAATGCATGCATCAATTTCTCTCATCTATTTTCCTATTTTTCTCTTGTTTTGGTTATACTAAATTTATAAATATTTGAGAATGCAACAATTTTTTTCTGACAAACAAACATTCTTTCTTTAATTCTCACATCATCGTTTTTAAAACCTTATTCTGTTTTGTAGTTTGGCCGGTGGCCCTTGGCTCATGTTCCCTCCTATTGTTATTTGATGGTTGTGCACTTGTGCTCTACTTTTATTATGTTTTAAAAAGAAAAACATAATATATCAACTACTTAATAAGATAACGCGTATATAATACATAATGTATTTTAGTAAAGTCTATGATTCCAAAGAAAACCTAACTTTACGTTTATTTTTTAATATATTTCTATGTATGTTTACGTTTGAGATATTAATTTAGCTTTTCTTGCTCCATCAGCAATCAAATGATATTTATGAATAAAAGTACAAAAGGTGGTGATCAATTATTGTAAGGCATTGGATGTATATAATGCAATACCAATCTAAATAAAAAAAATGAACCGTGTTTAAAGATATTCATTGTTTTTTTTCATATTTTTGCTTTCCATATTCATTGTTTTACAAACAAAAAAGCACCTATATGTATATACAAAAAGTAAAAATGGAACTACTGGAGAAGATTAGGTCCCCTGTCCTATATCATGCCATAAGTTAACAAATTGAATTACCAGCACCCGTTCGATATAAGTTTACCTGTATATTCAGATATTGCCATTATTTTATTTCGTTTGAAAAGACTTTTTTGGTTGTTGATAAGTTTGAAAGAGACTGTCTACTGTCTATAGACTATAGGTGTACATAAAAAAATGTGTATCATTTGACACTTGTATATTTTATAAAAGGAACGGATACATAATATCATATCTTTACCATAAATTTTTAATGTAACCCATTTTATACAAAATTTTAATGATTTAAACTGTTTATTTTTTAAATTTTTATAAAAAATTAAGTAAATAAAAAATAATTAACGACAAAGATTAAATAATTAATAAAATAAATATTTAAAGTATTAACTATTTAATCTTATATAATAAATAAATTTTGATTAATCTAATTTTTTGTAAAAATAATGTCTTAATAAAAACTTAAAAAATAAACGATTCAAATTGTTAAAATCCTATATAGAATGAATTCTATTAAAAACTCATATAAAAAATAAAATGCCACAAATCCTTCTCTTTTTATAAATTGGCGAGTCATGACTTCCATCCTCATAAAAACATCAGATAAGGTTCACAACACTTGATCAGCAGCGAGATAAAATTAGTTTCATGAATTCGGCACCTAAACATCGTTTTCTATTTTAAATAGAGTAAAGGTCCTAAAGGAAAAATTAAAATAACAAAAGATTAAATCTGAGTGAAACTATTGCCATGTGGCCCATGTATACAACTCAAAAAAGCTATATAAATTTTCTGCATTAAATGATTACACTTCACACAAGACAGAGAATACAGTCTCTCCCATTAAGGGGGTATTATAACAATCGCTATTCTCTCTTCCTTTTTCCTCTTTTTTTTTTTTTTTTTTTTTTTTTTTTTTTTTTTTTTTCTCTCGGGGCAATCACTATTCTCAAACCATGGTTTACAACACACATTGTGAGGTTATGTTTCTAGACCGAATTTGACATGACAATTCCAACTAAACAAAGCAAGCGGAACATCGGTGCCTGTTGAGCTTGATGCTGGATGACTACACAACTTGTAACACAAGTGACAGATGAGTATAAAATGTGGAAAGAAATGCATATTGTACCAGATATTTCCTAAATAATCCCTGTGGAGATGCTGGATGTTGCATTAATCTTCAGTGAGCGCTCAGGTATATAGGTATGACCTGTTACGCCAGAAAATGATACTCCATCAAAACAACAAATTCTAAAGTTGGGTTTTGTTCATTTAATTAAGGATAACCATCAGAAAGATGAAAGATTGTTTTGAGGGAGGAACCGGAGAGGGAAAACAAGCACAAAACCTGCCAAAGTGACTTTTAGTATACTAAATCACTCTTCATGGGTAATAGTAACAACTTAATAGATCCACTAAATTAGCATTGAACAACACATAATATCTGTTTGTAATTAGGTCAACAGCAGACAACTATTGGGCATCTGAGGACAGAAGTTTCACAGGTAATTAGTGTTCATAACCCCCCCCCCCCCCCTTTTTTTTTTTAATGCTCCATCTTTAAGCAGTCAAATCTGTGACCTAGTATCCATAACAGAGCACTGCTAAACAAGTGCTGTTTATCTCCGTGTCCCCCATGAAGAAAAATATATAACAATAAAAGCAGGGGCACAATTGAGCAATACAACACACACCTTAAGGATCAACCAATCAACTCTTTCCTCAACATACCACATATTTTTGCTAGACATGAAGATAGTAGAAACAAGATGAATCAATCATTCTTCCCAAAAGGATGCATGCAAAACAAAATAGTAGAAACAAGATGATAAGCACCTTTTTCCTTGACATGAATTTGTAGAGTGTCCAATGTAATTATGCCATCAGTCAATGGAAGTAGCTCAAGCTTGATGGTAGCCGTAGATTGAGAGGGAACGCATCTGATGTGACCNAAAAAAAAAAAAAAAAAAAAAAAAAAAAAAAAAAAAAAAAAAAAAAAAAAAAAAAAAAGAAGAAGATTGAAGTATTACCCTAGTGGAACTCTACTCTGAAGCCACAGATGTGTACAACCCAAACCGTTACTAGGAATGACATCAGATATTGAAGAACCCGGTTCTTGAAAAGAAGCTGGCCAAACTCCACCATTAACATTTGGTTTCTGATTCTCCGATGCAGGAAGTGGTGAGCTCAGCCTCTGCATTGTAGAATTATGACTCTCACTGCTTATTCTTCCTGTAAACCCAGGAAAACCAACAAATGGACTCATTGGGGACGAAGGTAACGAGACCACTGAAGGAGGGGAAGTAAATGAAGCTGGGGCAAGAACCGTTAGAGTTAGATCTTCAGACATTAAATTTGAAGCCTGAAGAGTTAAGACCTGACAAAATGAAAAGTTAGATGAAACCTAACTATTAGAG
Source organism: Dryas drummondii (assembly GCA_003254865.1). Lineage (NCBI taxonomy): Eukaryota > Viridiplantae > Streptophyta > Magnoliopsida > Rosales > Rosaceae > Dryas > Dryas drummondii. The sequence goes on along the minus strand of QANW01001882.1, from coordinate 425,796 downwards.
GAAAACACCCACACACGCATACAACATGAGCTACTCAGTAATAGTATATGAAACCTGAACAGGAAGCTGAGAGACTCCTGCATTTGGTGCACTAGATTGTCCAGACATTTCAGATGCAACAGAGATCATAAGATCCCTTGAAATGCGTGGTCGCCAACTTGTTGGCTGTTTGAAAAACAATCTTGACTCTGCAGATGTAACATAAAAGAAGCAGAATTAGAAACAACTAACTTAGGTTATCCAAGTATGGTAAACTAAGAGGAATATAATTACCAGTGTAGTTGCACCGGCATGATACCATAATTGCATACTGATCAGCAGTTGAAGCAATCCTCTTTCCTTCAACAATCTTGGATGGCAGACGCGAAAATGATGCTGCATTTCGAGCCAGCAGTCGTGATGGTTGATTACTTCTATCACCACCAGTCTTGAGATTCTTCCACAGGGATGTTTCTGGTTTAAGAATAAAAGAATGCTCTTCACCTCTCCTGCCACGAGAAATTCTAATGAGATTAAGGGAACAAATAAACTTGGGATTTCAAAAACTAAACAGAAAAATATTCCAATTACCGACTCCCTTCATACTAGTGAACATCAAATTTACTATGTATACAATAGCAACCTCTGTGATTGATTCAGCCAATCCACACTCAACAACCAATTACCAGATAATAAGGTTTTTCTCTCTCTCTAGGGACAAGTTAAGTTAACAAGTATGAGAACTGAAATAGGTAATCATCAAGAAATTCTCATTTTAGAAGTGCAACCAACATTGAACAATGATGCAGAGCATCCAAGAAGCAAGGCAAAACTAAGAGTTCCACAGCTCACTAGGCCACTAGTTAGCAAAACTTAATAACGTCTTAATCCTGCAATTTACTTTCTTTGTCATGTATTAATTAATGGGCTGTGATTATTTTCCTAATTTTTTTTTTCATGTGACTAACATGTGAGTCAAAATTTCAAGTTCCAAAGACATGAACCTCAAACCTCAAAACTTATTGCTATTTCTAATTTATGTTCACTGTTGTTGGCTCTGCCTCCTTATGTCTATTATTTCAGAATGATGGTGCCCTTTTCCTGTTTCACAAGGGCGTATTTTTCTGTGTCAAGCCTGCTGCCAGAGTAGCCTGAGGTTGTATCACTATGCCAAATTGGTGTGAATGTGCATATAAGTTCTTTTTCTTAATGGGTCAGGCATCTAAGCTCTTTCTAATGTGCAAAAAAATTCCCAACCCTCGAGCATATAAAAGGCACTACTACGTGAACACAGAGTGCCAAGCAATCAGTCCTCAGTCAACTTCACCCTTACTCCTAGAGATTGCCCGATGCCCACCCATATAATGCCCTAAACCTAGACACTGTCATGCTTCAGGAATGTAAGCACAATCAGCATTAAAAATAGAACTTTTTGGCATAGCAAGGAAAATTGCAGTGTGACAAAAAAAGAATATTAAGTTAAGATATGAAGAGATAACAACCTGAGTGCTAGATTCGGCAAACTGTGGTCATTTCCTGCCTCAATACATACAATTGGTAATGGTAAGGATTGTCCACCTTTTGAAGCCTCCTCAGAAACAATTGTTATAGCATCTATATACACCACAATATGCGGTGCATGTGCGGGACAAACATTCTGCAAAACAAGATTGATAACTTAATAGGAATGTTAGGTGAAGCCTAGCAAATGTCATTTCTGACAAGAGTGATTAGATATCATGAAGAGAAAAACAACAAGCATATTTAACAAACAACTTGATCTAGTCAATATCATAATTCACACCTTTATCTGGACACAGAGAAGGTCATCTGTATTGCAGTCAGCAGCAAAAGAATGGATTTCTACAGGTTGTATAATTTCAAGTTTTCTCCTCCACCTTCTTCCTGGTATATAGATTCCTTCCAATCCACAACGAACAGAAAATCTTTCTCGCTCCAATGACACACCTCGAAAAGATAAAAGCCCCTCGCAACCAGCTTTTTGATTCTTCCAGTACTTCAGTGATGAATACTGATCCCAATCTTCAAGATCAAAGGTTGGCTTAGAACTGGCAGCCTTAATAGGTGCAGGTGGTGGTGTAGTATTTTGTGGTAGTGCTGACATGGAGTAACTTCTAAAATGGGAGAACAGTTGAGAACCAGATGTGGATTTTTGAGATGTGCCACCGATTCCTGAATTGGAAGTTAGAGGAGGAGATAAAGGACGAGCTGGAGACGGAAGTGTGTTATCCAAAGGGAGCAACCATTTTAACAATTCTCCACATGGGTCTTGATTTGCATAAACTAAGTTCTCCTGAGTCTCAGGAGACAAAGTTCTCTCATGATATTTCTCAAACTGAAGAATCTCAATAACAGGGTCATTCAAAAAATCTACACCAACATTCACCTGTAAAAGAACCTGCACCCTTCCAAACAAGAAAATGGAATGAGAATAAGTGATCTGAACAACTGCTTAAACATGAGAGGAAATAGAAAATTCAGAACTAAGATATTTTGAAACCGAATGTATTGAATAAGGAAAGCAGGAGCAGAAAATAAATCAAGGGTCAGCAATATTAGTATCAGGGTTACAACACTCTTAATGATTTTAGTACAAACTAAGACCCAACAGAGTCCAGTCCTCCAGTAAAGTCATGCAAAGATCTTAAAGATTAAAACTGTGTATCAATGGGGTAACATAAAAAGCATAACTGATGATATTTCTGTTACTTATCATATAAGTTCACACATATGAAAGCACACACGCAAATATACATATCTTTATAACAGTGCCCTTTAGGTTGGCAGGAATGGACTGAGGTCTACAGCTTTGAGTTTATTAACAACCATCATTTAGCAAAAAAGAGACTAATTGTGATGAGCATATAAATTGCCAAATTGTGTTACAGAAAAATAAAGGGAAGGAAAATGTCAGCATTAATATGGATGAAATTCCACTCTAAAATTTCACCAACAAATCAAGAACAACAAACCAGCAAAAAGAGTTTAATATGACACAAACATGGGTACTTTTATTTACACCCAAAAACCTGCTCAACACGTCCATCTGTTAACAAATTTTTTATCACAATTTCACCATCAAACAAAATTACTGAAAAGGCCAAAATAACATAAACCAAAAAAGCATTGTTTTCCCTCCATAAATCATAGCTGCACGGCCATGGTCAGGCAAAAAAAGCCAAACATAAAAAAAATGACAAGAGGGTATTTTTGGCATCATTGGGGGTGTTGTGAAAAAAGATTACAGTTTTTTAAATTTTCATGGTGAGTGGATGGGTAAGCAACATTTTGAGAAGTATGGAAAACAACATTTTTGGTGCAAATAAAAGTGCCCCATTTTTTACCCTTAAAATAATGTTCCAATGTCAGTTTGAAATTTCGTCCCAAAAAAGCAGGTCCAAGTATGATATGAATATATATATATATTTATATATACACACAATGAATAACCTAGAAGCTTCATTACACATACCACTATGTCTCCGTTTGAAAGAGAGCAACACTTGACATTATTTCTTGCTACACCGCCAGAGATGTTGGGATCAAAATTTCCTTTATCAATAATAGCATTAAGTCTCTGGGTTCCATTTTTCCTGGACTCTTGACCATCTATCACAGAAGATTCTGAAGACTTCTTCAAAGTACTTTTTTTTGACCAAAGTGGCTCACTTGACTCTGCAATCCTAACAAAAAAATGAGACCTCTCACATCTTTGCAATAAAATTTCAGTCTGTCTTTTGTGGTCCTCCATTCTAAGAAGGGATTCACTAGCAGAAACATCCTTTTGTGGATCAGTCTTCTCTTTTGACAGGGTTTCACCATTTTGATCTACACCTTGACTATCAGGACTCATTTCTCCATTTCTCGACGGTGTATCATTTCCATCTTCCACATTTCCATTTTGCTTGTTTGGGCTTTGTATTATGCCATTTTTACTCATAGCTGCAGCCAATTTAAAGGGAGTAATAATTTCTGTATCCTGCTTACACGCTGACAAGCATGCAAGAATATGAACTTGTTCACCTGGATTAAAAAATAGTTTTCAGGTCCTAATAACAAAGGGTACCCATGTGGGGGGAAATGCATGTCAAGACTGAAAGAGGGAGAAGATTCAAGAAACAGCTACCAGGGAAAACAAAGGAGCGGTCCAGAGAACGTAATGAATGTATATCAGGTGCATCATTCCAATTATCAGGGAGTTCTTCTACAAGAGCAAAATGAGCTTTAGCAATACTAATTTATAACATGACCATTATATAATATACAAAGGGAATATATAAGTACCCACTCAACTCTGTGTGTGTATTATAACTCAGTTTATGTGCACTTTTAAGTGTGCATGCAATCATACAAACCACGAAAAATATCAATATATACAAGTTGAGTGTAATGTAAAGCGCTTACTGTATGGAATTGCAATCCATCCTTCCTCATCAGAAACGTCATAATGCTTTGCTATGATAGAGTCATTCTGTGCACCAGTGCCATTTTGACCTCCAGATTCACTTTCTCCAACATGATCGTCGATTGCTGAATACTGTGGATATGGATCTTCAGAAATTAAACCCTCCAAAGTTGTTGCTGACTTTGGGGTAGGAAGCGTATCTACAGGTGGTTCATGAACAGACGCCTGTTCTGCCGGCACACGTTGTACATGCTGAGTAGACCGCATAAGAAAATTCATTGTCCTGCCAAAACAAAAGGAAGTGTCAGCAAAATCAATGATGATGTCATTTAATTGCAACATGGGTTATGTTAAAGAAAGCTGATGTGTATGTCTGGCTTGAATATGCAAACCCATGCAATCGAAGGTGGCATTTGAATCCCATTCAAATATGTTATACAATGGGGAATTAACACTACTGACAAATAGCTAGTAAATTTTTCCACATGAAAATTCTCCATTACCTCGTAACACTGTTTTCATAGACCACATGTCAACATATACCAATCAAAAGCCACTGACAAAGTTGACAGACGATCCATATCAGGGGCTTTATCACACTCAATTAATGCCTCGGCCTATACACTCTGATGTGCTATGCTATAGAGATTGTTCATTTATCAGAATATGATTTGCCAAACCCAATGCCCATGACCAAGTAGAATGGAAATTATAAACTCTAAAAATACTGTCCTCCCTACTACGGTGAGCACTTGATCAAACAGTTAAACAACTACAAATCTCACACTCATGGCGTATCTATCATAAATAAGCAAATAAAAAACATACTCTAAAAGGAAAAACTTAAAATAATTACAAAATCCAAAATCCTATATGAATCTACAAGTCTCGTTTCGGTTTTATAGGCATTGTTTTTTACATTGGTCTTCCAATGCCGAATCCATGTGCCCCAATATCACATTTAGATGAGAATCAAAATCCAAATTTCATTTAGCTGATCGTCAGAACCAAATCTACTTACCCGAGATCGAGTCCTCCTCCAACCTCAACGGCGATCGCAGGCCTGAAACCTCCCAAAGCTGAAAGCCCTAATAGTCCGATCCCGGTTCTTCCCTCTCTGCAAAGTCGTAATTGTAAGCTCCGGACGACGAAGACTGGGATCCGCAGGTGGAGTACGATCAGAATTCGGAAGGGAGACTCTGCAAGCCCTAATTGTAAAATTCGGGCTCCATTTCAACACTACGTTACCACCATAACCGTTAATCGTTATTCTAAAGTGGAGTGAGAGTGTTGCATTATTGGATTTTTCTTTTGAATAAATGCATTTTTTAAATAAATTTAGGTATGTATATACTTTATCTTTTTGTCATGAAGAAATTTAGGTATATTTCTTTACAACAATGCTACACTTACCACATTTTTGTACCACAATTTCATACCATCTTACATGGCATTCATACATTGGATACTAAAAATTAAAAAATAAAACATAAAAAAGAAAAAGGAAATACCCTTCCAATAAAGTAATGACACATCAGGTGGGATACAAATATGAGAAAAAAAAATGTGAGACAACTAGCATTATTGATTTCTTTATCAGTAGTGCTAGATATATCACATTTTTATACCATAATTTCATACCACCTTATGTGGCAACTTACATGGCATTCATACATTGGATACTAAATAATAAAAATAAAAACCCAAAAAATAAAACAAAAACTCTGTCCAATAAAATAATGACACATGAGATGGTATAAGAATATGATAAGTATAGCATTATTGTTTCTTTATAGTCCATACTATTATGACAACTTTATGATTATGGTAAAGACAAAACAATGAACTACTCAAAAACCTTTACAAATCAACTTTTTTTGCAATATTTTAGTTAGTTTAATGATATTTTTCTCTTATAAGAGGTTCCAAATTTTAGTTAAATATCTTCTAAAATAAATTTCTTTAACCATATTGCAGTCAATCAATTCAATGTGTTTTGTTACCTATGCATTGCCTGTGTAGAAATGTAGAATTACAAATATACAAATACATTGTCAATTACTTTGCATGTGTTGTATTGTAATTTCATATTAACTCATGTAAAACTTTCTAATGTTGTGCAAATTTTGGTTGAGGTTATATTCACACCTCACACCCACACAACATAATTTATGTCCATATTCAAATTCTAATGAAATTCTATTCTTGATGGTGATGAATAACTAAGATGTCATACTATTAGGAAATGGAAACCTACAATTTATATGGGAGAAAAATATATATTGTAAATTTAATTATAACATCAAAGGTTTAGGGGGAGATGAGTATTCCTGATTTAATTACAAATATACAATACAAGATCCATCACTTGAAAGTTAAAAATATTTGAATCGCTCGGTCTTGTGTTTGACAATATCAATTCATCATTCATTGTTGGACCCTAAGAAGGGTCGCAAATCCTCTCATATAGGTTAGTCATGTTTTGTTTCTTTATTTATTTTTGTTTGAGTTTAAATAAAAAGTAATAAACCTTTTAATTAATGATGTTTTTTAAATATTTCCAATACTATGTTCTAAAAACATGTTATTATATGTTTTTATGTGTGAGTGTGAGTATAATCTCTAATCTATATTTATTATGTGAATTTGATCGATGTTGGAATTTCAAACATTGTTGACATATTGTACGTTATTTATTTTAAAACTTTTATGTATTGGTTATCGATTATTGAGTGATAATTGATAAGTGATATATAATATATCATGTGATAAGGAAAAAAAAGATAGATGAAATATATCAAATTATCCACCCTTAGCCCTTAGGCCACTTTATTAGTAGGAGTGATTAGTTTATTATGAAATAATAGATGGTTAAGTTAGTTCAAAAGAGAAGGCAGCTTGCTTGTGGTTACGTACGCTACACGTGAAGCTGAAGCATCACAGATTCACATACAAAAATAGAAGGGACAACACAAGATGACGCGGATTGGATAAGTACCAGCGTCGTCGGTTCGCGTGGTTTTGTTACTGAGTTTTGTCAATGATTGGGACCTCCTCCAGTCCTCCTACTCGTAACCCAAACAATTAAGCTAAGAAAAGTGATTAGTGCTTGGGGGGTGAGATGTGTAGTGTAATGCTTGGAACCTGATCAACAACAATAATTGAGGGAAGCTGTGGGGTCCACATGCAACGTGATTGGATGAGAGTCATTCCATTTATAGGCAAAGCTGAAGGCGGCCTCGTTGTACTCTGTTGGACGACTATGCCCGCAACAATTCCATCAACAATGACTATGGAAGCATCCTAGCCTTCCTAGGTGAAACTGTGAAAGTGAACTCTATCTCACTTTGGTTAACAAAATAGTTACAACTACGATACAAAAAATATTTCACTTCTTTAATAAGAAAATCACAATTTAAAGCAAAATCAAAAAGAAAAAAATTAAAATTGTAGATAGCCTTTTAATATTTTCCGGATGAAAACAACGATGCTTGCGTTCAGTTCGAACTTCCAAGTTACTGCGATGCATTATCCCAGGCTTGTGTGTTTCAAAACTCAATTCAAGTGGTCGGGTGTTACCAAACTGGAAAAATGAAATGAGGAAAATTCTTTAACCGAAGCTAAAATTTAATAAATGAGAAAAATAAATTCTTTTATTTTTGTGACTCTGCATAGCTAGCTGCTCCAGGCTCGTGTTTCGTGGATTATATTGCGTCAATCTTCAGTTAAATTTCAGATTTATTTTCTACAAATGAAAATTATGAAACAAAAAACGATTGATGGGTATTTCTCAGCGATTATTGTTCATTCGAAATCAGAGTGTGCACAAGATATTTTCAATTTTTCATTTGCAAGCGCGGTGAGGGTCTGCTACTGTTCACTATAAGCTCACTCTCTGTCCCGAGAGATGTAGCCATTTCATGTAATACCAGTCCCACGCTCCTGTTTTTTTTTTTCATCAAACTCTGCCACTATTCCTTTTTGTATTTATAAATTTCACAAGAAATCGCTAAGAAATCTATGGGCTATACCTGTTTACTCTAATTCCTTGAATTTTTAGGGTGCTCTGGTCGTTCTCTCAACTGGGTTGTCGTTGAATTTGAAGAAGCTGCAAGCGGCACACACGCTTACAGTGCCACATGGGATTGGGACTCACTCGCACACAGAGGGACAAAGACTTCATAGAGATTAAAGAACGAGGGAAGAGATGGAATCGGAGTTGGGTATAATAGAGCAATCATTCAACAGTCGTTACTCGCTCTGGGTCCAGGAAGCTCTGGCCGAATTACCCGATTGTTTCACCATCACCGATCCTTGTATCTCTGGCCAACCCATCGTTTTTGCAAGCAAAGGGTTCTTGAAAATGATGGGTTATTCGAAGAGCGAGGTGATTGGCAAGAATGGTAGGATATTTCAGGGTCCAGGGACTTGTAGAAGGTCGGTTATGGAAATAAGAGAGGCCATCAGGGAAGAGAGAGCAATTCAGATTAATTTGCTGAATTATCGCAAAGATGGGACACCCTTTTGGATGTTGTTTCATATGTGCCCTGTTTTCAGCAAAGAAGATGGGAGGGTGATTCATTTTGTTGGAGTTCAGGTCCCGATTTCGAGGAAGCCGAGGCGGTCTGCTGGAAGAAATGGGGTTAATTTATGCGAGGAGGGGTCTAGGATGGATGAGAGTGTTTATGGGTCTTGTAGAAGGGAAGTGTGCTCGGATTCTTTGGTTGAATTGGGTCATCTTATGTCTCTGGACTCTGCATTGGATGATGTTGATAGTAGAGGTTTGTTTTTCAGTTTCAGTTTTGGTTGTGTAAATGTCCAATGCAATTATACTATGCTTGCTTGTGTCATTATATTCACATTCACTCTGGTAGACTTGCCTCATTTGTTTGCAAGATAGTCGCATTGTTTTTTCATTCCATGTAGTATTTAACTATGATATGCTTGTTAATAGTTGATGTCTATTTTCTAGGATTGTTGATTGAGTGAAGTTATTTGTTACACATTCATTTATGGCTAGCAATCTGACGCTATCCTCTTAGGTGTCTAGCTCTGTTGGTTGCGGTTGTAGTTTCTTTTGATGTGATTTTATGTTTGATATTTTATATTGTGACCAAGTTTTGGTTGAGTTTTAATTTACTGTGCAACATACAGGATTGGATATTGAAGAGCCGTGTGAGGCAAGTGATCTAGAGAAGAGAAGAGCTGTGACGGCCATCAATAGCATATTGTCTGTGCTAACCCACTATAGCGAGTTAACGGGCAGATTGGTGTGTGGAAAGAGATGCAGCATATCTGGGGTGGGCCTTCTCAGTTCATCCTTAAATATTTCTCTTGGTAGAATCAAACAAAGCTTTGTATTGTGAGTTATTGCAAATTCTCATTTTTCTTACTTTAGCAAAGGGTTTATGCTTTGTGAAGATTGCTGATGATTATACTTTGTGTTTGCTTCGACATGATTGTGTTGCCTTGCAGAACCGATCCGCACTTACCCGACATGCCTATAGTTTACGCAAGTGATGCCTTCTTCAAATTGACAGGTAACATGAAACTTTACATTTACCATGCTATTTGGCAGATGATTAATCCCTCTCTAAACCATTCTAGACACCACTTACTTTGGAAATGCTTTGAACATTCCAGCATATGCAGTTCCTCAGCTCAGTTGTTTACCTATATAGGTTATGCCAGACATGAAGTCTTAGGGCGCAATTGTAGATTTTTAAGTGGGGTGGAGACAGATTCTTCAACAATATATCGGGTATATTTCTTTTTTCATCATGATTTTTGGTCTTCACCATGTAATTTGGTGACTTGATAGAATGGATAGATCTGAAGTGTATCATCTCATTTCTACTTACTTTTTTCCAGATAAAGGAAAGCATTCAAAATGAAAAAGCATGCACAGTACGTATCTTGAATTACAGGTTGCTGCTTAACTACTTATTTAATATATTCCCAATGAACTGCACATTATTCATCTGATTTAACTGTATTGCTGCTTCTTCTCAGGAAGGACAAGAGTTCATTTTGGAATCTTCTTCACATATCACCTGTTCGTAATGCTTCTGGAAAGGTATTGCATATGCTATGTTTTCATGAGTCTAGTTGAATCAATGAGATGTATGGTGTCAATTGGATATACCTCTCGCTTCATTTAGAGACAGAACATGCCATTTCAGTTGGTCAACCTTCGGTCAACTTTGTTTGTTGGTATAAACAAGCAGGGGGTAGACATTTTGTTTAGAAACTTGAAGTTTTTGGATTAAGTATTTCCAATTTCTATAATAGTTTAGCATGTTGTGGTGGTGGGATCTGGTTGACATTGTAATTTCATATCTTTAAATCCCATACTGTGAATTTCTAATGTTTGTGTGAAACTCTGTGAACAATATGCTAGTCTAGACATATTTAACTAGGAGAAAAGGGTTGGCAGAGCTGGAAATGTGCAGTTTGTGTTGGATGGTAGATGGTACTAGATTTTTGGTTACTCTTTTATTTGTCCTCTTTCTAAACTTCACTAAATTCTTGGGTTATATGCAGGTCATGAAACAATTTAGTGTATTACTATTGGCAATTGCTTAATTTGTTATATGCACTGTTCATGCTGTGCTTGGTTTATCTCATCCTAAATCAGTAAGACTAATTGAAAAAAGTCAATTTTCACTAATTGACCGTAGCTTCCTCAATCTTTTTGTTTTTGATTACTCCACTTCATATGAAGATAATCATTTTAATTGCACAAGTATTTCTGTTCTGTGGACTGTTTCAGTTTACTGCTGTAAAAATTTCTCCAACACATTTATCCCCAGAGTTTTGATTACTTAACCATGTTTCACAATCATGTTCAGCTCAGGCCGAATATGTTCTTGTTGTGAACTTAGAATAAGCTATTGGTCACTTTTATTTGTTTTTTTGGTCAGAATTGGCAACTAGTATGTGTGCTACTGATAACTGAAATACATTGGTAGCTAGTATTTTCAAAGCTTTTGTAGTGTACTAATTTCTATTATTTCTTCATTGTATGAAGAGTATAATCTGTTGATATCTTGGCTGCAAATGTGGTTGTTTTGGTTGTTCCTTTTCCATATACCTATAGGTCACATTTAGACATACGAGTCCCCTGAATCCCTAGTGGCCCAGATTAGTACTTTACTGGCACCACTGAGTTCACAACCATCTGAGTTCCAGTTTACTGTATCTGATGATAACTTGTGATCATTTTTTGTATCTCGGTTTCCTCTTACTGTGTTTATGGTTCTCCAGATTGCATACTTTGTGGGTGTTCAGATGGAAGAAGGGTGCAAGAACCAGGATGGACATGGGCTAAGCCTCGAGATGAGGCAGCTTAGCGCTGTTGGTGCTGTCAAGATTGCAGTGAGGTGTTTATCAATGGGTGCTGGCCCTTCCAAGTCTTAAGTGAGTAAACAACCTCTGTATCTTGCTGCTGGTTGCTGGTGCCTGATATCTCAAGAATGTCTACAAGTGTCCCACGCCTAGAAATGTATTCCATTGTGTCATATTTATTGTCTTATCTGGCAGTAGTTGAAAAGGCAGAAAGCAGAAAGAATTTAGTTTGTTGCTGTATCAGATTCTTGTTCCACTTACATTGTTTATATATATGAAAGGGCTATGAGTGGAAGCTAAACCACTTTGTGCTGGAAGTGGAATCTCTCCCTCCAATTCCAACCTGCTCATGATGATTAGCCTTCCTATCCCTATGAGTTATCTTTTGTGGCTCTTTTATTTTTGGTACCTCTGGTGTTTTTTTTTGGGCTGTCTTCCTTATTTGGTGTATTGTACCCTTCCTAGCATATACCAAAAAAAAAAACAAAGGCAGGAAGCAATCTGGCGTTGCAACTCTGCATCATCTGTTTCAGTTGGACTTGGGACTTGCAAAATTGATGATCAAGAGTTGGGGATGAGATAACCTGTGTGATTGTTTCATTTCTTTGGATGAAATGTAACTTGGAAAAATAATTGTAATATCCAAAGAATTATACTAAAGAGACCAAACGTTTTTCCAAATTTTATTCGATGTGGCAGATGACTTCTCAATATTGTAGTTACTAAAACCAAATGAAGTTCGTATATGAACAAATGATATACTTAGATATAATCTAAAATTTTGAACACCATTTTGGCTATAAAGGATAATTAATCTAGGGTTGAGTAAGAACAGTAGGGTGAGTATTTCGAATTCCAAAAGATTTATGATTGTCAATGGAATTTTAACTCGAAAGCTGGTGTGGAGATATGGTATGATTGGTATCTGTAAGCATCAAAACCCAATATTAGGGAATCAATAATCTTCTCCAGCTGGACACACGCATAAATAGGTAATGCGCACCAAAAATCACCTTAAAGGATTTTTCTTTTCTGGGTAATAAGCTTAACCATTAAGACAATTAATTAATCATATTGTTCTGAATTAGGTGATGGTCAGACAATTCTATCTACTTTTTTGCCTATCTATCTTCTCATCTATTATTCTCGTTTAGTATTGTAAATTTATAATCCGATTTGTTTATTTTTTATATTATTATATAAAAATTTGAAAAAATTAACTAAATCAGACATTATTTGCTTATGTATTTATGATTAAATAAACATATAATTTTGATAACAGTTTGATGTACCATTTATTTATTTGATAACAATTACACAACTAATAATTTTTTATAGAGATGATATTTAAATAATGATTTAAAAAATAAACGGTTCACATTATAAAAATACACTACAAAATAAGAATAAAAAAAAATATTAATAAAGAAAGTAGATTAAAAAAAGTGGATACCATTCCCTTTTAACTTACATGAGACTATTTAAAATTTTTTGAAGTTGTATATATATAATATGGATAAGAGTTTCAATTACAATACTGAAATTCGTAACCTTGTTAATAGCCAAATTTGTAAAAAGGAAAAATGGAAATATAAATGAAAACAGGATAAATTTCAAAGAAATTTTTAATATAAACAAAATTAAAATATTAATAAAATTTCAAACAGATGAAATGAATTAAATTGGAAAGGGGGGCAGGTGCCCCTAGGCCCTAGCTAGCTCTATAATTCTATAGATGTTATGTGGCTCTGTCGTTGATGACTCATACCACTTAGTGAAAATTAAAGACACCATCAAGAAAAAGAAAATCAAAGACCCTCGTATTAGCAGTACTGTGATGATCACAAATTAGTATACTTATAATAATAAACTCAATAATGCATGTTTTCTTGAGAAAATACTCAATAATGTATTGGTTTGATTCCCCTCTACTCCTGAGGTCTGTTCTTTTCTTTCTGCTCATGCCATTGTACTTCTTGTGTTAGATAGAGCTGTAGTTGTTTATATATATTTTTTTTTGGGCTTAGCCCCACTTGTAAAAAAAAAAAAAAAAAAAAAAAAAAAAAAACTCAATTATGTATTATGTTTGTGTGAGAAAAAGGAAGCACACAAAAGAGTGAGAAAGATACAGTGGATATCTAATCCGTACAGCTGGGAATGAAGAAGAGAAGAAGTTGAAGATGCAATATCCAGATCAGCACTAATTCACCACTATATGTATATGTCAATTTCTAAGTCGGCTCCAGGCCCGGCCCGGCCCGGTTTGAGTGCCAACCTGTAGGCTTTGAAGGGTTTATGGGTTTTTTCCATTTTTGTACATAATACCATGTATTAAGATAAACAGACCATTCTTGGCCAAAAAAAAAAAAAAGATAAACAGACCATTAACCAAAAAAAGATATATATAAACAGACCAGCTAAGACCTAGAGCACACCAAGCTTATACAGCTAAGACCTAGAGCACACTCAGAGACACACCCTCATGAGTCTCTTCATTTTCAGAGTCTTCACTTGGATATCTTTTCTTCAATTTTCCCGCTATTAATATATAGAAAATTAACCAAGAACCTCCATTGTCGTCTCGTCGTCGACCATGGCCTTGATCAAGAACTCTTCTTTATTGTCCTCCTCCACTTTCTTCTACGCGATCACGCTCTTCTCTCTCTTCATGGCTTCTTATTCTTCTTTCTTGAACGACACGGCGTCGTTCAAGCTCTCCACGGCCACGGGGGGCCAGTGGGTCCTCCTCCACCCGAGCATCGGCGTCTCCGCCATGCACATGCAGCTCCTCAACAACGACAAGGTCGTCCTCTTCGACCGTACGGACATGGGTCCCTCCAACCTCTCCCTCCCCCGCGGCTCCACGTGTCGCAACTACTCCGCCGGCCCCCGCAACAAGACCATCACCGACTGCACCTCCCACTCCCTCCTCTACGACGTCGCTTCCAACACCTTCCGCCCCCTCGTCGTCAAATCCGACACGTGGTGCTCCTCCGGCTCGGTGGACCCCAACGGCACCCTAATCCAGACCGGAGGCTACGGCCCGGGCATCCGAAAAATCCGCAAGTTCGCCACATGCGATGACGGCACGTGCGACTGGGCCGAGATGCCGTTCAACCTCTCGGACCGCCGTTGGTACTCCACGAACCAAATCTTGCCCGACGGACGCGTCATTGTCGTTGGGGGTCGAAGGTCTCCCAGCTACGAGTTCTATCCCAAGCAAAACGACATGTCGTCCAGGAGCCTTTACATGCGCTTCTTGTGGGAGACGACGGATCCTTACGAAGAGAACAATCTTTATCCGTTCTTGCATCTTTTACCGGACGGCAACCTCTTCGTCTTCGCCAACACCCGCGCAATCTTGTTCGACTACAATCAGAACCGGATCGTCAAGGAGTTTCCGGGTCTACCCGACGGAGGAATCAAGCGGAACTACCCGAGTACCGGGTCGTCGGTGCTCCTTCCGCTGAAAATGAACGGGGTTACGGACGAGTTGGGTCTGCCCGAAGCGGAGGTGCTGGTCTGCGGCGGGTCGCCGCCCGGCGCGTACAACATGTCGAATTTGAAGAGAGGGTTTGTCGGAGCCTCCAACAGCTGCGGTAGAATCAAAGTGACTGATCCGGATCCGAAATGGGTCATGGAATGGATGCCCATCCCACGTGTCATGGGCGACA
Source organism: Dryas drummondii (assembly GCA_003254865.1). NCBI lineage: Eukaryota > Viridiplantae > Streptophyta > Magnoliopsida > Rosales > Rosaceae > Dryas > Dryas drummondii. Next base: position 410,370 of record QANW01001882.1, on the reverse strand, counting down.
TGCTACTCCTACCGACGGGTGACGTCATCATCGTCAACGGGGCGTCCAACGGCACGGCGGGTTGGGAGGATGCTATTAATCCGGTTTTGAACCCGGTTCTGTACAAAACCTACGAGTCCGACCCGGAACGCAGGTTCGAGGTGCTGAACCCGTCGAGCACGCCCCGAATGTACCACTCGTCCGCTATACTGTTGGCGGATGGGCGCATATTAGTGGGCGGGAGCAACCCGCACCAGGTGTACGACTTCACAGCGAAGCGTTTCCCAACCGACCTCAGCTTGGAGGCTTACTACCCGCCGTACCTGGGCCCACCCACCGCTTCTCTGCGTCCTTCAATCCTGGCCATCGAATCCAGGGAGAAGATCGTTTTTTACGGTCAGATGTTTTCCGTCACGTTTGTGCTGCCCATGTTCCGCCCTGACCCCGGGATCACAGTCGCGCTCGTAACGCCGTCGTTTAGTACCCACTCCTTCGCTATGAATCAGAGGATGGTGGCTTTGGACGTTACTAGACTGGAGCACTTGTCTACTTTCGCTTACAAGATCACTGCATATGGCCCACCCAAGGACACCGTGGCACCACCTGGGTACTACATGCTTTTTCTTGTCCACGCTGGCATTCCCAGCCAGGCTGTTTGGGTGAAGGTGCAGCAGTGAATGTCTCGCTTCATTGCAGCATTGGATTAGTTTGGTGGAGTTTAGGAATTCTTTCAAGATTTTTTTGTTTAGACAAGTTTATTCAAAATTTTCAGAATTGTAATAATTTCAATGAAAATGGAATGATTTGATTCTATAAGAAATGGAATGATTTGATTGAGAGAATTTTATTGTGTGACCCAATTCTAACAATTTTGTTTTTCGCTTTCAGTTTTATTTTTTTAATAATTATATCCTAAATAGTTCATGTCACAACCCTTTTTGTGTGAGGAGCATATATAGGTTGCTTGCAAAAATATGCGAGTCATCTGCAAATGACACATACCTTAAGATAACACTATCATGATCAATTGGCAATATCTAACAACATGAGAAAACCCATGATTACAAAACAAGTAGTGTGCATAGATCCCATTCTTGTGCAGGTTCTGGTTCAATTCAATGACCCAATTTTTGATTTTGGTCTTCCTTGCATTTGGCCCATATCTACAGCCCTATTAGGATTTTGTGTGGCAAAGTTGCTAATGCCATTACTCTCCTTTTACGCATTTGCTCTTGTTGTTGACCTGTATTTGTATCGGCTGGCCCAGAAAAGGTAGTGCAAGAAATTTAACCCACTGAGCACACACATGAGCCAGTAGAATCGATCTAGATGATAATGGTTCAAGTTGCTTCCGGAGAGCCATGGTTTGTGCTTTGAAAACTTGCCTGAAACATCATTCACTACAGAAACAATCACTGAGCTAAGGTAATATCCCAAGGCCAGAGAGGCCCAGGTGAGAGATGTGGCCAAAGACCTCATGCTTGTTGGCGCTTCTGTGAAGAAAAATTCAAGCAGTCCAGCCAAAGTGAAGAGGTCCGCGGACCCAAGGAACAAGTACTGAAGCGCAATCCAAAAGAATGTGATGGGTAATGGGTTGGTTGAGTCGAGTAGTCCCGAGTTGGAAGCCACTCGCTTTCTTTTAATCTCAACCAGAGCTGCTATGGCCATTGCAACAATGGAAAGGGCTAAGCCGATTCCGATTCTTTGCAAGTGGGAGATGCCCATTTCCGATTTCGTTGCTTTTCGGGCCAATGGGATGATGAATTGGTCATAGACTGGTGCTAGGATCATGATGAAGACCACAGGGAATATGGGGAGGGAAGCTGGTGGGACTTTCAAAGAGCCGAGCTTGGTGTCCATGGTTGCTGCTTGTTGGACTGAGAATGTTGAGAGCTGAGCCAGGCAACAATTGAGCATGATGGTGCAAGCGAATATGGGGAGGATTTTGAGCACAATTTTGACTTGTTCTACTTGCTCCACACTGCATTCTAGTGCCTCATGGACTGGCTTGTTTGCCACTGCTCTGTTGAGGAATTTGAGGCTTTGTGTTGGGGTAATGCTTTCAATGGACTCCTTTTCTTCCTTGGCGTTTCCTTCTTCTACTGCCTTGATTGGAATTGGGTTTGGAGAAGAAGGGCTTGCGGACATGCTTGCAATGGCATTGCTTGGAGTTTTGGTTATGCATCTGTTAAGTGTGGCAGCAACCAAAACCTGCACATGAATAACAACACAAAATTAGTCTACTTAGAAAAGGCTAACATTAAAGCATGTTGACTCTGTGGTTGATTTTAATCAAATTGCTGAAAATCAGCCAGAGTAACAGTTTATTTCTGTATTGTTTTCGGGTAATCGAAATGATTTCTAATCAAAGTTATCATATTCAGGGTTTGGAAATGATTTCTAATTTAAGTGCTTATGATTGAGAAGCATGAGGGACACCCTCTTGCTAAGTTGTGGCACAAAGTGACACCAGAATCCTAGAGGGGTCAAATTGAAGAGGAAATCTGCCATGTACATTACAAAGCTAATCATAATCTAATTTGGCTTACCTTGAAAATGGTTGTTAGCGGACTTCCACAAGGCACCTTGTTCCTGTAAAGACTGGAGCCAGCAAGAAAGACTGGGATCGATAACAAAATGCTAATGGTTGAGATTCCAAAACCCCATTCCCAGCCTTTGTTGTCCTCAATCCACACCACTAGTGTCACTGCAATTAGGCCACCACAAGAGAGACAGAACACAAAGTAGTTGAAGAAGGTTGACCTCTGCTTCCTTCCTTGTGGGGTGCTCTCATCAAATTGCTCAGCCCCATGTGCTGGTAAAGAACCCTTTATCCCTCCAACACCCAGTGCCACCAGATATAGGCCAATGAACAATAGTGCAGCTTTTCCACCATCAACTTCTTGGCATGGATTGTTGAGGCTGTCTGGAGTGCATGGTGGTGGCTTCAGAGAAGCTAAGCGAGCTTGCACAGTGAGTAGGATTAAACCCTGTGCCAATGTTTGATATTGAATTGGTTAACAAGGCATGTAAAAAATTAAGCAGTTACCATAAGCTTACAGATTACATGGGGAAACAAAACTTGTACAGCTCAAAGACTACAATTATGTGCATACTCAAATCATAGTACACTTTTCTGAAAAAAAAAAAAAAAAAAGAAAAGAATCAGTGTACTTCAAAATTGGGCTGACTCAACCTCTTTCAATAGCCTCAAAAATTGGTTCAGTCCTGTGACTCCTGTCTTATCCTTCAAAGCAATCCACCCTACATAAAGGCAATGGGCCAAGGTACTACTGGCCCATTGCACCAACACACATTGCATCTGTTGGGCCTTTGTCTCATATCCTGCCCCAATCTAATGAAGGATAGGGTGGGCCAAACATTATGGGCTCTATACTATGCATTTCTATATTTTATTTTTTCTCCTTTTTTCATTTTGGGGATGAAGAAATTTATAAATTACATTGTACAGATGTGATAATCCAATAAGCAAACGAGGGAAAAGGTCAAAAGTGGGTCCCAAGCCACGTATTGCTTCCCCACTTCAATTTTTGGACAGTTTCGCATATACAATGACTTGTTGCAATGAAATGTCACTACCCATGCAGTCAAGTTTTTGGGGTGTCCTATATCATGGTTGATGGCTCTAATTTGATGTACTTTCATCAAGCTCTACGTATGCCTCTAACCCTCTATCAAAACGGCAACCACACACGTGGTTCATGACCATATATGGATCGAAGAAATCCATTGTCGTATGTGTACGTAACATGGCTCTTCAACAGTTTTAGATAAAGCCAAAATTGGGAAAATTAATGTAGATGATATGGATTTTTCAGCTACTGTAGTCTGTATAGTAATTGATCATAATAGACCAATATTACCATATCCTAGACAATGACTGTACGGCATCTGATACAATCGTCTCCCAAAACTTGGCTTGAGAGGGAGGGCATACGTGGCAGAAATTGGGCCAGGTGGGATGATAGTTTTGACATCTTATCGTGCACACCAGCATAAGTAGTCTAGCAGAGACAAGGTTGTGAAGGGAGAGGACAAAGATAGATGTGTATTGAATTTGCATGCATTGCTGTCAAACTGAAATTGAGTAATCGAAATTTCTCATTGACCTGGCATGGAAATTAGCATGAGACAAAAAACCATGACCACATGGTTCCTGAGTATCCCCACTACTCTAATTTGGCTAATGGCTACGTTGCATGAATAGTAGTATGTGTGAAACATGTTCTTTTGGCATAATTATATGTTTTCAACATAAGGTTGTCATTTGGGGTTAAAACTAAAGGAACAAAATCATATTGGATTCATATGCTCTGCTAATTTTTGGGTGTTATTTTGTGTTTTATATAAAACTACGACGGACTTCTATATTATTATCAAAATCATATAACTAATATCAAATTTTCCAATTCCCTATTTTGATTTTATATGAGTCTTCTATTCGAAATCAGAGTGTGGTTTAATTAGACATATGCCTCAATTCCAAACCAAGTGTGTGCATTGATTATAATAAGCAAGTTTTGATTTTATATCACAATATATTTTCAAATTCCATGAGAGGCTGAGAGGGTTTTATGGCATTTGTTTCCAACCCAGCTTGCAACAGACTCTACTTTCTGACTGAAACAGTGAAACATGATCCTATTGCAAGCCACGTGTAGTTTGGATTCCCTTGAGAAAATCAAGGCTACATATTATTCTATATATGAAATATTTAAAAAAAATTTAGAAAGAAATAATTATGCAGAGATGGGGAAAGAAAGAAATGGAGAAAGGCAGTGTAGTTATTTGTGTGAAAGACTAGAGAGGCCAGATAAACTAACAAAAAGGAAGTTGCAAGTTGCAAACTTGCAACTTGCAAGCAGAGAGAAGTAAACAAACAAGATATTTAGAGAGAGAGAGAGAGAGGGACTGGAAACTGTAATTACCAGAAATTCAATGACTGTACTTATCAGGTAGATGTGATAAGTTGTGAAAAAGGCATCGGATAAGAAACCTCCAAGAAGGGCCAGAAGAAAGGCCGTGGCCATGAAATCTGTGACATTGTTGGCCGCTTTGGATGGAGATAAATGCATGTACTCCGATAAGTATATCACCAAATTGCTAGCATTTGCCAGATATGCCAAATTCTCCAATATCTCCACCACTACATCACAAATTAATTACCAAAAACAATTTAGAAACAAATTATTTCAAAAACCCAAATTTCATTTTTTCCATTTTTTGCTTCTTTGTGAGAGATAATATGGTACTGACCCAATACAAAGGAGGCGGCAAGCATGCCACCATGGCGGCCTCTGAGTGCAGGTCTGTTCCTCCAGTCCACATAGCCTTCCCATGATCTGGTGGTGCTCAGCTGCTGTTCTTGTTCCTGCAGAAAAAAACTCATGGGGTTAATTTAGAGTTGGGTGTTTCAATAAAGGAAAGTAGAAACCATCCTGAAAGGATCAAAAGTGTGAGGGAGAGGAAATTAAGAAAAGGAGAAAGAGAGAGGAAGAGGAACCCACCATTTTCTTCTCTATCTCCACCCCTTTTTTTCCCACTTGGGGTTAATTAAATTGGATCCCTGCAGATGATGCCAGAGGACTACTTTGATTAGAAATAAAGAGTGATGGCTGGTGGGAGATTTAAAGAGTGGGAGAGGAGGAAGCTAGGGGTCCAACTTGGAGGAGGGAATGGTCTAGATAGACCCTTTGGAAATTGACTTTGATCCTCCCTTTATATTAAAATCTCACCCCCCATGCTACCACTGGGAATAAATTAATTACTTTCTATCTAATTCTAAATGTGACACCCTTAAAATATTTTCTTTCTAAAAGTGCCCAATTTGCATCCAATTATATATGGCAAGAGAAAAAAAGGGTAGGTTCTTGCTTTGGAATTGCTTGGTGGGTTATATCAAAATTCGAACTTGTGTGTATTTTTTTCTGTTCAGAGAATTAAAGAGATAGAGAAGCATCAAGTCCACCAAAAAAGAAAAGAAATGAGAAAAAAAAAATATATATATATAGGGTGCTTTTGTCATGTTTGACCGCCAAAAAACTAAATATTAAATTTAAAGGTACTGATGCCTCACCTTCCTAATTATGGTATGCAAGGCCTTCACAGAATGGGGATGTTAAAAGTTAAAAGAACCCATTTATATAATAATATATATTTATATTTTTTTAAGTTAATTTTGTTGTTCCTCTCTCCACTGTTTACTAGTTAGCTCTTCCCACAATAAAGAATTTATTCTTTCATCTTGAACACAAGCATATCAGTCAAATTACTTTGAATTGCATGTAGATCCCTGCTGATCATAGAAATCCAAGTTGCAAGATTGAGTGGAGCTTACAATATTGGACATGATACATGCTTTAAAAATTGGTTATGGAGGGGTGAAAGTTAGTCAAATCTTGGCTTTTTAAGGACATACCAGATACCCACCATCATCCCCACTCATGAGTCACCCCTTGCTAGTGGTACGACCGCGGATTTATTTGTCTCAAAGCTAACTACTTTTTGTTTTCTTCTAAAATCTAAGAACATGCAATTCACACTCTCATGGTGTTAGTGTAACAGCATGTATATATATTCAATCCAAAATTGGTTTAGCAATGAGTGATATTAATTCATAGAGAATTTTAAATAATATATATATTATCAAGTTTGGTGTAAGGTTAAATAAATTTAACACGTGCACCCTTTTACATGTATTTGTTGAATTTGACCTATAAATCACTCGTATGAAATCAATATGACAATAAATGAAAAATATTCAGATTATATCAAATATAAAATTATATATATATTCTCAACAAATAGCCTTCTCTTTAGAGGATGGAATTAGAATGTATTAGTTTATATAACAAGGTAAGCGTGGCACCTCCTTGTTGGACCCAATTCATGGCCTGTCCTGCATGCTGTCTAGATATTTTCGGTGTATATCTGCAGATTGCAGATATGGATTGGACGAGATGGGTTCATGGAATTGAACATCGGAATCGATCGATCATGAAAAAGTACCAAAATATATATATATATATATATATACTACATACTAGCTATTATCCACATGCCCACATTCACAAAGCTTGATATGCAATTATGCATTCAATCATCAGTTTTGTGTAAACAAATGATTTCCTTTTGTGCAGATATACATATGAAACGAGGACCAACACACAGTGTGGTTTGGCGCTTTGACTAACTCGATCATCTGCGAGATAGGTGTGAGAGTCTGTGACCCAACCACGACACTCCCACTGTTTAGTGTTCCGTGGACCAGGCAACTCTGCTTGGATTTACAAGTAACACGTGTAGATAAAAGACGATAGAATAATACTAGAATCTCAAATTAAAAATTTAAATAATGTGATAGTAATATAGTATATCACATATAAGTGTATATGCATAAATTTTTTAACTATTGTAAATAAGAGAAAATTATAGATTTAGTCTACTTATTTATTAGCTGGTTCAATTTTTGTTTATAATTTTTTTTTAAGTTTTGTTTTGATTCACTAATTGTTTAATAAATATTCAAATTTGTTTTCTCAAATTGACCCGCATTTTATTTTATCAAATTAATCTCACCTAAATTGAGCAAATATATACTTATTTTAAAACTATTCATTTCCTCTTTACAGTATAAAGATCATTCAAATTAGAGTTTTAAAACTCAAGATAATTAACTTTAAAGTAGGATACCCGAAACAACTAGTTTTTCCCAAAAAAAAATTTCAAATATTCAAACTTCACTCAATTTCAATTCTCTTCGATTCTAATACTCCAAATTAGTTCCTATAACTAAAAAATGATGAAATATAACTTATATTTCAATTATAATTGAAGATTACACAACCCAAAAGATTTAAAATCATAAACTCCAAAAATGAAATTTCAGATTGAATCTTTATTGAACAAGTTGAACAATTAGTGCACCAAAAATAAGTAGATATAATGAACTAAAATTGAACTAGATATAAAATAAGTAGATCAAATCTGAAATTTTTTGTTTTAAATAATTAAATACTAAAGTAAACTCAAGTTTAAATTTATCATTTATTGTTGTTTTATTTTAGTATACTCAAGTTTAAATTTATCATTTATTGTTGTTTTATTTGAGATCCAAATTTGTATAATTCTTAGCATTACTAAAGGTGAAATAACATATAAAATCTGATTATGAAAGTCGTACATATATCTAAGATATATGTGCACACTTATATGACATTCATAGAAATCTAACAGTAGACAAATTTATATATATCAAAATGGTAATAATTACAAATGTATTTGTATGTTAAATGTGTGTATGATAAATGATGATTTGATGTGAACCAATTCTCTGTCATAATATATAAATATGAAATAATAATGGAAAGAATATATATAGCTTTAGCTAGTGGTGTTATATGTACGTGTAGCTAAAGATAGCTAGGTTTGTTGGCAAAAAAAAAAAAAAAAAAGGATAGCTAGGTTTCGGTTAGGTAAATTATAATTTTTCACTGAAAGAGACAAACAAGTGGTTAGCAGAAACAACACGGGGTTTCCCTCTGCAAAAGTTTTTGATACCAATTTTCAACTTGTGGTCTCATAATTAAGCTGCCGCGTAATTGTGACAGAAGGTCACTGTTGAACAGAGACAGTACCCTACATTGAATTTAAAGCCCGTTTGGATTGCAGTTGCAGTACTGCTACTCCAACTGCAACTGATTATGAAATTAAGTATCAAAGCATCAGTAAAGCAATAATATCATGGTGCATGCACTTTTGCGCCTAGTTATTCTAGCTAGGCTGCATACATTCTGTATAAGGAATACTTAATTCTTCGACCAAAAAAAAAAAAAAAAAACTTAATTTCTTTCTTTCTTTTTAGTACATATATAAAATTGTTTTAATTATTCAACAAATATAGCACATATTTGAATATGAGGAAAATTGAAATTTGAAACTATATATGTAGGGGGAATATTATTAAATATACGAAGGGGGAAGTGATATATCAAACTATATATAAGGGAATTATTAATTCTTTTGTTTTAAATATATCAAATATATGACTGGGGAAGTGAAATGATCATATCCACATTACTTTATTTATGATCAACTTCGCTTGATTTATGATCTTTTGACTGCAAATATATATTGCCGCATGGCCCGCATTACAACACCGTATATATATGTCATTTTAGAAGAACTAAATAAAATAAATAAACAAATTATATATGGATTAATTAGATGGTAAGTTTGTATTGCAACGTGGATGCTGTATATCATTGACACCAAATTATTTATAATATTTTGTTGGTTCTAACCTGTCGGCTTATTTGTCTTTTTTATAAGGTTAGAGAGGTCTAAATTCAAATTTTTTCCTTATTCAAATAAAAAAAATGATACATCGATTGATGATATTTGAGTAAAGCCTTTGCATTATTTAATGTATGTCTGCGTGAACATGTCACTACTCAACTCGGTAGCTGAATATAAAAATTAATTGTATGTGATGCGTGAGAATTTGATTGCTTAATTGTTTGATCCCTCATTAATTTGATTCGATTTCATTTTCTCTTTATTTCTGGCTTTAACCTAGATATGATGTGGTTGAAAGCGAAGTACAACATGCACTCCTTCGTGGTTGGGATACCTTGATCTGTCAACAAACGGTTTATATATATTTGATAAAATAATTATCCAAGCTAATGATCGATCAAGATAATATTAAAAAGGTTAGATATATATGTTTCAAGGTCAACAATTTTAGTAAATTTTTCTCATTCTCTCTGATCTCTTTAATTTTTCCCCACTGTGACATCATATGAGTGTTTAATGCAGCTCTTGTTTTATACGTACACATATAGTCAAGTAGAGTCGTATCCAACAATGGGTCAGAAGAAGGAGAGAGCTGGCATCATTAAATAAGGCTTTGAATAAATAGATGTACACAGAAATTATGGACCGAAGAAAACATTTTCTGTCCAGAAAATATGTAAGAAAGCGACCAAATTAAATCAAAGTCTTCCCTTTCCTCACCAAAAAAACAAAACTCTTCCCTTGTCTCAATTGGCTGTACACATACATATCACACATGCACCACAAATATCCCACACATAAATTAATTGAGTATTTAATAACATTACGTGATAATATTACAGTTACACGTACTGAAGCATTTCTCTAAATTTGATCGATGTTTTCGAGCTCTTTGGTGCATATATATATGCTTTTAAAGATGCAGGCGAGGGTCACATGGTCGAATTTTTTTTAGGTGACTTTGGAGCTGAGCCTGACCCCCGTGTGAAACGTGAACCTCCCAGAGGCCGCCGCAGTCATCGCTCATTTGCCCTTTAATATCATTGTTGGTCTAAACTCCCCAGAGTTTAGTCTAAGCCCATCATTGTTGGTCCCCCGTCAATGGTTGCAGGACTAGACTACAGAATAACACACTTTTTTTAGGAATCGTAACCCACTTTTGTACTTTCAAATTAAGAAATTTATCCGCCTTTTAAATTGGTTTAATTGGTGAAGAATATATAGGTAGGGGTAAAGAACTCGACCATTGAATATATATAACCAAAAAAGAAAATTTGTCCTAGGAGTTCATTTTCAGATGTTAGAGATTTATAAAATAGGGTTTCAAGAATTAAACAAAATCTATTCTCAAAAAATAGATTTTATGCTAGTTGTTGTTAGCAGGGGAAATTCTATGCAGCGTTTTTATTTAACAATCCAGCTAGTATGAAGGATAAGTGAGGAACACAACACATCTAAATCTAAAGGTTGGATTTGCTTCAATAAAATATTACTTTTACAATTTGTTAAATTCAACATTTGGATATACTCTTTTATTTAATTACCTACCATTCTATTTAATTTGTGAGACCATGCTCACTTAACGGTTGCCCACTCCCATATCTTTTGGATGGTTTCAGACGAAATTGAATGGTTTTGATGCATGGTAAGGAGGAAATGAAATGACAATTAATGCTTTGTTTTTTCCTTAAAATAGATATTTAGAATATTAATCAACTTGATGATATACAAAAGATGCCAAAGAAGAGGCCAGAAGTCAAGGACATATTTAAATATAGACTAAACAGAAACATCTATCTACCCTTAGCTAGATGAATAAACAGATCAACATATAATACAGAGAATTAATGTTGCTCAGATAAATGGAAGATAACCATAGGCTGATCATAGATAGAATCTATCATATATTCTCCCTTCAGACGTGGCTCAAAATCAAATCAAATCCAGTTAGCTAGACACCCAAAAGTATTGAACAGTAAAACGGTCAACAACACTGTAAAATTATAGAGGGTATCCTGTAAAATTGTATACTTTTTCAAGCACAAAATAATCGATCAGCACATCAATCGCTGAGTCTTTCAATTTTAACTCATGAATTTTTGACAAAAACTCGAGAATTAATAATTTAGAATTTAAGCTTTAGATGACTTTGCTATAACCTAAAATTATTTGTAATACGATTAACCGTTGAAGATAATGTATATTTATATATAAGCATGAGGTCATCCCAATAAGTTGTACGTAGAGGGCTGCTACCTGAAATTCTTATTCCCTTCTGCCAAAATGGCATCTTGGTGTGTTGACAGGAATGGTGTAGAATATATTGTTTTGCAGCCTTAATTGTTATCCCTATTTTTATCCCACGCTCGATCTCAAGTCAAGTGCATCATTTCGAGCTTCTACCCGATCGCTTTATTTTGTTCTTCCCTGCAAACCACATTATTGACCGGACATTAAAAGTTGATATGTCCAGTTTACACTATTTGCAATATTATACAAGATTAGGTCGGCAGTCGCCCTAGAATTTATCTAGTTATAAAGTGCTTTGTGTTCATGATTTGAGTAGTGACTTCATTTTCCTTGGAATCTTAATAAACCGCCCTCCTATGTAAAGAAAGATGCCTCAACTAGCCACAACATGCAAATTGTGGGTGCTTTGATTTTTTTGAGGATCATTACCCATAATGATAGTACGTAGAAGAGCACATTTTTCTTTATTCTTTTTTTTCCATCGAGGATCTCTCTCTCTCTCTTCGAAATTTGGTAGTTGAGAAATTTTTTGTTTCTAATTTTTTATATTAAGTGAAGAATAACATTGATCTCACAACATTCAACGATTGTATTGTCTTACTAATCAGTATAATTATTTTTAACTTGTATTATATTATTTGAACTATATTTACTGGATGTCCTACCAAACGGTATTTTTTTTGTTTTTTATAGAGATGAGACTCATTTAAGTGTATCTCATTCATTAGAAAAAAGGCCTTAATATATTGTCAAAATTAATAGCATTACTTAATTTTCAGCACAAATCTTTATGTAAGGATATCTTGCACTCTCAAAATTAAAGTAGGCAGTATACACTTTAACATATATATTCTTCTTCCCAAAAATTGATTAATTATTTGCAGTCACGTAAACCCATGTTAATTAACAAAAGATGTTTACATTCAATTTGAAGAAAGAAGACTTATTGTATGGTGTAATTTTCTTGGGGAAGAAGAAGAGAGTAGGTACCGTACGTCTACTTAATTAATTTCTTGGACACTACGTACTAAACTAATAGCAAGAACCACTAGCTTTGCTTTTTCACTACGAAAGATTACTACAATGATACGTACTTCTCGTAAACTTAACATCTGGGCATGCATAGTGTAATCTCAGCAAAAGATTTAGTTTCTATTTTGGATATTGAAAGGTGGTCCAAGAAACAAAAACCCTTCTATTTTTGCTTCTAGCTTCGTATATATAAGTGAGGTTCAATATTCAAGTGTGTGTTTTATTTTTTATCTGACAGACGAAGATTCGACCTTAATTACAATCTGTTCATCATTATAGAGAAAAATATTATCATATAGACCGATAAACTTAATTAACAAGGTTTAGACATTATGATTATTGATATCAAATATAACATTCCTTTCACCAGTCATGGGCTGCAAAAGAGTAAACGCCTAGCTAAAGTACTCTGTAATATAGTATTATTAATTTATTAGTACTATTTTAAAGAGTGGAGGGACCGACGTGCAAGGATTAAATTATTTTCACTTAAAACAAAAGTCAAGTAATGATGACAAATTTAATTAAGCTTTGATAAACCATTGACCTATCCCCTGATTAAGCGATGATAGAGTGAGTACCTTTTACATACATTTGAAAGGTCTTGCTTCGACTCTTTCACAGATATAATATATATAGCCTATATATGAGTTAAGAATTTGGATTCCTGTTCTCCTACCATTGACCTTGGACAATTATCATTTTATCACTTTATCATTGATTAACTTAATTTAATTAATATGATTATATGGATTCCTACTTTCCTGCCAATAATAATGAGGTTCAGGGCTTGAAAATAAAAAATTCCTCTTTAAGCATTAGTTCAACAATAAACCAATATGACTTTCAATTGCAATGAGAGTTAGGCAAGGGGAAATTTTTAAGTGACCCTCTTTTTTAAAAACTGGTTGGTGTTAGTTTGCTTTATAGTAAATGGAAATTGTTGGCTCGTGCTTATTTTTCGATAGTTTAAATTTTTAGAATCTAGTAATTATTTAATTTGCTATTATAGTTTAAAAATTGTATCAGAAGTAGAACTTTCAATTCTGATTCGTATCCCAGTTATACAATTAACATGCCTGCATAAGCTTAATTTTGCATCATTGATCATTGGTCGTTACTGGAGTTTTATACAGTTTTTACCTCCTGCGCGCCAGAATTGCATTCGGTCAATTGGTTTTGGACTGTGTCAAAATAATCTACAAGATCACTAAGCAAGAAATGAGCAGAATTTTCCAATTTATAAATCTGTCCATCACTCTATTTGAGTCAATTATAAAAACCACTCGATCAGCACCTAATTAACCAACCCTGGATTGATTTTTAATTAAACTAACTGTCTTCTTCATCAGATAAGTGGAACTTTATTGGTTGGTGGTAGTGTGTAGTGGTAGTTATGCCACAACAAAGTTTTTGACTTTCCTAAATGGACCAACCAAACTAGGACTTCCCCCAAAGGTTGTTTATAATAAAAAAGGAGACCGTGCCTAATTTTCAAAAGAAGCAAATGTCTCTTTCTCAATTTGTAGAATAGATTAGTCACAGACTCACAATGGAAGGACCATTCACTTTGGTTGGTTCAGTTCTGCAAGTTATTTCCATTTAAACATTGATCAGATTAATTGAATCTATCTTGTATTTTCAATATAGAATTAATCATGGACTGCTATTCATAAATTCTCCTTAAATGCATTAGGATTAGGCCCAAGCTTAATCAGCGAGACAACAATTAATGGCAGAGTTTTGGTTGATGTCTATTTTCTAAATACATACATGCGTCTGCTATAGTCTCTACTCTCTTCTCTCTTGCAAATGAAACAAATATTAGCTTCCCCATAAGAAGCCTTAACTTGTTTGATTGGGACACTGACAACTTCATTTTTTAAATAAAGTTCAGTTGAGGTTTATCTGTATGTCGTATATATCAGTGTATCTTTTCATTTTTCTCGAGCTGAATTGTGGGTTGGGATGGGCTACTGGGCTGGAGAAATGGGTTGAAATGGGCTTCTGGGTTATGTGGGCTGAGGTCTAATGATTTGGAACTTTGGTTTTTTAGTGACTACGCTGGGCTGTAGCCCAATTGAGCCCACTAATAGCTCATCAGGTGACTTAATTAATTAGATGTTATTCACATATTGAATCTGAATCTATGAAGAAGTGCTCTGCTCTTTGATCGTCAGTACATGAAATAATATTATAATGTGTTTCAAGAATGCATTGATATCAGTTACTGATTTTCACTAATTATCACATGGTCATCTGAAAAGTTCTGCTGAATACCATAGCCATCGGAGATTAAGCCCTCTACACAGAGAAAGAAAGAAAAAAAAAAATAGGGAAAGTATCAACAAACAAAAGAATAAATAATTAGCTTTCATTTCCTTTGCTTTTTTCTTTCAAATAAAAAATTCAAGGGACATTGGGAATTTGGGACAACCATCTGGACTTGAACTACGACTAGACCCATTTTATTTCACCGATAACCCGTGCAAGATCACTCACCATCCTGAAAATAGTGAAACATGTTCCTATCTCTCACAATAATCTCTCTGTTAAAAGTTTAGATATCATTTTTGTCACATCATGACAATCCCAACAGACCCTGAGGTTCTTCACAATCCTAATGGGCACGCCTTCTTTTATACTGATCAAGCCAAAAGCAATCGCAACCTTCTCACTATGTTTACACAATGCATCCTCTTTCTCTTCTTCCACTATATCAAACAGCACAGGATTGGTATTAGCTACAAAACCTGATAATTTCAACCGCCTAGAGATTTCTCCCAACATTGTCTCAATCTCGTTGTACCTTGGATGAGACTTGTCCCCTACAAAGAACTCATGAACTTCACCATCAACCTCTAGGACACTACAACCAGGAAACTTCCTCACCCCTTTAGCCTTCATAATCTGCCTTACATTACTAACTCCATCCCAAAGCTTAGAATCAGCATAAATATTGGACAAAAGCACATAAGCACCATGGTTCTTGGCCTCTAGCTCTACTATCTTTTCGAGGCAAGCTCACCCATTTCCATATCCTTGTACATTCTACAAGCGTTAAGTAAAGCCCCCCCCCCCCCCCCCCCCCCAAGCACCCGCATGAGGCTTCAAGGGCATGTTATTTATGAAGTTCAGGGCTTCAGCTAAACGCCCAGCTAGGCCATATAAATCAACCATGCACCCGTAATGTTCTAGCTGAGGTTCAATCCCATACAATTTCCACATTGAGTCAAAATGTTCACGACCTTCCTCAACTAGTCCAACCACAGTACATTCCCTTAGTAATGAAACAAACGTAACTTCATTTGGATGAACCCCATCTTTCTGCATGAGGGAGAAAAGCTCAAGACACTTCTCACCAAATCCATTCATAGCTAGTCCCCCAATGGCACTACTCCATGTGTAAATATTCTTTTATTTTATCCCCCAAAAACACTTCCATAGCCTTATTCATGTTCCCACATTTCGCATACATGTCAATGAGTGCAGTCCCCAACGTCATCGTCATCTGTAGCTTGTTTCTCTCTATATAAGTATATATGCATGAGCGGCATGAGCCCATCTCCCTTGATCCAATGCCCCCAAGTGAGAGCACGTGGATAAGACCGAAACCATAGACACCTCATTAACCCTCACACCCACCATTTGCATCAAATGGAATAAACTCAATGCTTCCCTAGACTTCCCACATTGTGTATACCCTGCAATCATCGCGTTCCAAGCAATAGGGTCCCTGTGAGGCATTAAATCAAACGACTCCCTTGCAAAACCAACATCACCGCATCTGGCACAAGCGCTCACCATAGCAGTCTGACATACCAAATCAGGCTCAACAATCTCTCCAAACACTTTATGACAAGAATTTAAGCAACCCAATTCAGCATACTTGAAAATTAACCCACTTTGAACATGTGGGTCATTCTCAAACCCATGTTTAACCAATGCACCATGGACTGAAGGACCAGTCTCACGTGCCAAAAGCTGTGCACAAGTGCGAACCAAGAAGTTGAGGGTGTAGTTAACAGGTAAAAGATTGTTACCAGATTGGAGAATTCTGCTGTAGAAGTGAAAGCTTTTATATGGCGTGGAGCTTTTGGAATAGGCTCTGATCATGGAGTTGAAGATGAAGAGGGTTGGGTTCTCACATTGGTCCAGGACATGATTGGAATAATCCAAATTGTTGGGGTTTCTGAGGACTATGGAGGCAACAAATTAGCCTGAGAGGTGAGGGTCGTTGAGAAGACCGTTAACGAGAAGTTGGGAGTGGATTTGCTTGAGTTCTTTGAGTGCAGTGCGTGAGTCCACTAGTGAAATGGTTGGGTGTTTTGCAATGCATCTTAGGGAGCTCATGACTCGCAAATAAGCAAATAAAGATAGATAGGTAACAATTAGTATTTGTATGTGGAGCACTTATGTGAGTATTAGACTATTAGTCTATACAATTAGAAAGTTAACAATTAGTATTAGTATTCTATTCACTATTTAGATTGTATATTTCGATGACATACTTTCTATGCCCCCATAGAAAGCAATCAATACCCAATCATAAAGCCCTTTTGGTTCTCATGCACCACGAAAGTCATCTGTGCAAATTCAACTCATTTTTCTGATATATTAAGTGTGTGCCTAACAGGCAATGAGCCAATGACAAAGTTGTGAATGCACCTACAGGGTCTACACACTACAGTTCGTCTGTATCTATATATCAACCATGCTGG
The DNA here is from genome assembly GCA_003254865.1 of Dryas drummondii. NCBI lineage: Eukaryota > Viridiplantae > Streptophyta > Magnoliopsida > Rosales > Rosaceae > Dryas > Dryas drummondii. The sequence continues at coordinate 393,070 of QANW01001882.1, read as the reverse complement.
GAACCAGTTGGCAAAGAAAGAAGATCGTACCTTTATACCTTTACAGGCAATATCATAAAAATATAGGTACTAACAAAATTACAGCATTCAACTCAAAATTAATTAATAATGATTACAGAGACTCAGTACTTATAAACACATATATTAAGTTCTAATTTTTCGATGTGGGACATTGCTTCACATTACTCTCAACACACTCCACACGTGTGGCAAGATTTTGAACCTTACATATGAACAAATTGTATTGAATGACGTAAGAGCACGTGTGGCCATTGAGCATTACACGTGAATAACCAAGCTTTAATACTATGATAGGATTAAAGCATCCAAACCAAAAGCAATTGGTAATGGGTAGAGAGGCTCAAAACTTATAAACACATATACTAAGTTCTAGTTTTTTGATTTGTGACATTAATTCACATTACTCTCAACAGCTACATCCTATGATTAGATTTCATTTTGTGAATATGACATTTGGGTGGCTCCAAAAGTATTGCCTGTTAGGAAAAAATTGCATCTCCAATTTGAAAAGAATCAAGACTAGCTAGCTAGTAGCAATGCATGCATGTGGCAGGCAAAGGAAAAAAAGGTAAAGTTAAAGTTGGGCATGATACAATTGTTTGCAACCATGGTGTGATCCTCATGCATGATAGAAATAGTTTTTTTTTTTTTTTTTTTTTTTTTTTTCTGTTTTCTTTTTTAATCAATTGGCTAAGGTGCACTAAGAGAAGATATGGATCCAGCTTGCTACAAGCACTAGTAAAGTGAGAACCAGCTGAACTGTTGTTATACCCACATTAAGGACAAAAGTGTTGTGTCTAAGATGACACACAAACAGAACATACTGATAAGAAACCTCACAAATGAAAATCAGGAAAGCTAAAGCAAGTAAACAACTCATGCATTGCTGCTAGCTAGTCTGTCTAAGAATAAGATGACTCAAACATGAGCATATATGTACTTCAGTACCTAATGCTAATCGTCCTTAATCAGAGAATCGTCTAGCAAGTGGATATGGATTTACTTCCATTGCCAAAAGGGAAGATAAAAAATAAAGCACACCAGACTTGATTTACATGTCCTTGGTCAGAACTTAATTGTCTTGAAATTGGTCATGCAGGGTAGCCAGAGTGTGTTTTCTGCAGGTTGATTTTGAAAATCTAGAATCATCATTTTTGTATCTCCCTCGGAAAATAGATCATGAACTTGTTAATAAGTGGCTCTCTGAAATTTCAAGAGAGATTCTATCCATATACATATAGTTGATGCACTTTCAGAATATATCTATAAAAAGGACCTCGCAGATGCAAACAGTACATATATATATTTCATTACAACAATATTTCAACACCTTCATTGATCACAAACATGGCTCAAGTTGTTCTCTTATGCCACAGCCACATTTGATCGGATAAGGAGCCAAAGGTTCCTACTTTTTGTTAGCCTCTTTAATTTCGGGTAAAACTTTCATATAATATATGTATATGTTTATTGTATTTGACATTAAATATATACGCATAATAATATAGATAAATACATAAAATGTATGCACTTGTATAGAAAAAGAAAATTTCTGAGTCTAATCTGATCAAGAAGCCATGCACGAATTAATGCTAAAATGTCAACCACATGAAAAGTTGAAATGAAGCATAACAATGTTTGACATTGAGTAGGCAAATTTCAAACCGTATGACATTGGCATCCAGAAGCCGGCTTGACTTTTTAACACACTTAACCGCTCGCTTATCAACGACACCGAGTGCTGTTGCTGTAATCTCTGTTGAATATTATGTCCATCCACCACAACTTGCTGGCTTGCTGCTACCCTTTAAATTATAGTAATATTATCTATGATTTTGTCACACTCGTGGCCACTGCATAACTTAAATTCATAACCATGCCTATTAATTTCAAGTTCCCCAAATATTTGACATAATTTCACAATAGCTTGGATCAGATTCAAATTCACCATGTCCCGTTGAAACCGAGAAGCTAAAAATTAAGTTAACGTTTTGGCAAAAGGCGGAGAGAGTAAAACAAAAAATATGTGAAATGCGAAACTTTTTTCTTTGACCAAACTGAAATGTGAAACTTTGAATTCCTAACTCAACCCCAAAATCTTAATAGGGAAATAGACTTGGATTATTATTTTATTAGTGATAAACAATTTTGTATGAGACTTTAAGCATTTTTTATTTTAGCTCATAAAATTTAACTTGATTGAAACTAACTGATAATAAATATGAAATATGAAAACGATAAATAACGTCTCAATTAAACTTTTATCAATGCAATGAAAGAACCATCCTTTCCCATTTGTTTGTCCTGTGACTCCTGTTATATAGAAATAAAATTAGTAAATTAGCGTCACATTAAATTTTTAAAAATAATAATAAATAAAGGAAAAGAGGCAATATAGAAAACGCGGCGGCTTGGTGGGTTTCGCCGGTGGAGGCAAGGAGAGTCGGAAACTGAAACAATGGTAGGTCAGCAGTCAGTACTCTACAAAAATAAATAAAGATTTGTTTTGGTTCAGAAAATAAATCAAATAAAGATGGTAGGGTCATAGACTGATAGCATAGGTGCCATAGCCCATAGGGGTGATGACCCCTTCTGTTCTCTCCCTTGTTGTCATCTATCTCATTCAATTACCAAATTGTCCTCGCTCTTATTTTATATATTTTATGTTTTTTTGCTTTTAAATTTCTTATTTTAGATTTTCAGTTTATAAATAGGCTCATTTCTCTTTTAATTGTCAATGGGACATGTGTTATATTCTTTTATATGATTGTCATTTATCAATTCTAATAACCAAATTTAAAAACCTATATGATTGGTTTATTATTTCTTTAAAAGAAACATGAAACCTTTTGTAGAGAAGAGCACCATAATTGATAAATAAATAAATCTTGTTTGATAAATTTAATAATTTATAACTCTCGCATCAGTTGACTTTGTTAAAATTTAAAAGTTTAATTATTAATTTACCACTTAAAATTATAATTCATTTTCATTTTGTCTGAAGTTTTTTTGTCCCACATTATCATTTGTAACACTTACGTCTGTGTTCCATTTACTTAGTTCCGTCAACAATTTCGTTAAAAATGATGATCTGATAATTAATGCTAACGTGGCGCGCTGAATGTGCGCCACGTGTCATATCTTTGTTTTTATTTTTTGATTTTTTTTAATTTTTATATACTTTAAAAATTAATTAAAAAATAGTTTCGAACTTAGAAAAATACACAAAAAATTTTTACTGACTCGTCTTTACTAGCACTAATTTATTATCAGGTTAAATTACCAATTTGCCCTCTACAAATTTTCAAAAAAAGAAAAGTCTAAATTTATTTCTAAGAAATTGAAATAAATTTCCCTCCATTACAACATAGTATGAAGATTTGATGGTATAAAAATACATTTATAAATCACTAGGTCTATTTATATGTTATGCAGTTGCATAGCATATCAACTTTTCAATCATATATAATGACATTGTGAGATTTGACAGTGAAAATGTAGGTTATGTGGATTTTGGAGGTAGTGAGATATTTCTTTCCTTAATTTCCAACTTTATGTAATCATATTGCTAAACATAGAACCAAATATTTCAATGCAGCCTTTTGTACTCACAAGTCACAATGGCAATGTCTAGAAGATATTTTTCTTTCCATTAGTTCTCTAAGAACAAGCAAACTTCAGTTAAATGGACACGCGTCTCGTTGCTTTCTAGATGTACCAAAATTCTTGCTTTGGCTTCTCTTTTACTAATCCAATTCCATTGTCCACACAAATTAGTTTATGAACTTCAAGATATTTTTGCTTTTGGAGCAACTTTCTCTCTTTACATGAAAACAGATGCTTGACTTTGTAACCTTTTTTCTTAAGAGGCCCAACATATATGAAGTGGAGAAAATACAAGAATCAAAAAGTACTAAATTGAACAAGCATGTTCTCTGTAATAACACTCTGCTCTCATTTGGTAGCTGGGTTACTCCCAATGTTTATGTAAAACTTACAAAGACATCACAATATCACATAATGTGATAACTTGGTCCTAACTTTTAAGTCATAACCAACATGTTAATGAAGAATGAAGATGAAAGGTTTGAAGCTTTTTGCATAACTCTAGCTCTTAACTTCTTAAGTTACGAAAATTTGATCAAAGCAAAGAAGTGTTACCAAGCACATTAAATCCTCGATCTCTCCCAATGGTTTTGAAAATGAGATGCAGAGATGGAGACATGGACCCACTGTTGAGCAACGTGATACAAACTCAAGCATCACATCACTCAACATGAGCATTGTCATTTGAGCACCAGTAGTGGACAGCTTTGGCCATTTATACGAACAGTTCAGATTCTGCCTTTGAACCCAAACCATTTTTCAAATCAAACAAGAAATGGGAAATCAGATTTAGTCTTAACCTTCATTATTAGCAAACCACAAGATTCCTCTTGAGACTTGAGAGACTCTTTTCACTCTGGTATTCAAACATTTTGTTGTTAATTTAAAAGAAAAAATAATAATTTTAATGCAAAGTAACAAATGCAGGGTATTTAGGTAATTTCATCAAACTGTCTACTCTGCCCAGAAAAGAAAGGCCCCTGTCTCTTCACCAAGCTCCTTATAACCCCACGAAGCTCTACCCCCAAGAGAAGAAAGAATCTCTTCTCTCTTTCTTTCTCTCTCCCAAGGTTTTCAAAATCTCTGGCTTTCACAAGTTCCCAACCATAGAATGAAAAGCTTCTCAGACCAGAGATCCTTCTTCATGAAAAAGAACCAAAGAATTCATTTCCCATTTTCTTTGTAATCAGTGACCCTTCATCTGGAGCTGTTAACTTCCAAAGCTTCTTCTGAGTGATGGGTGTGAGCTCCACTTTCTCTCAGACTTTCCACATTACAGTAATTCTCACAACAAGCTTCTACCGCCGTAAACCGTAGACTAAACCCAACAACACATGGTCTTTTAAGCCCCTGGGAATTCAACCACACACGCCATTGAAAAGATCAATATACAAGTGCATAGATTATATTGCGGGTGGGAAACTATACGGTGGTGGTTCAGACATGAATGCTATTTTCCAAAACGAAAGGCCTCCTTGCTCTTCTGACGTTCTCGAGTCTCTTTGGATTCCCACTTCTTCCAAATCTTTTCTTGGTAATTTTTTACTTTCTTTGCATTTTAGTCTTTGTGGGTTATTGGGCCTTTGAACCAGCTAGCTAGCTAGCTATTGTCACTCTGTTTGATGCTTTTTTTCTTCTTGGGATTGTTGCCTTCCTTTTCTTTTTTCCTTTTTCAATACCTTTCTGAGCTATCTGCACTAATGGGTTCTTCATGTCCTTTTTCATTCCCTTTCTTGTCGATGAATTAATTATAAAGCTTCTAACTTTCACACTAAGATTTTGCATTTATGCAGCTTATTGGGTAAAATTCGATTTATATATATTTTCTGTTTAGGAGAACTTCGCCTATTTTTTATTTTCTGTTCACGAAAATTGTGGAACTTTGCCTATTTCGGTTGAACAACAGGGTAAACCTGCTTGGCCAACATGTAAAAGGTGGAAAGTTTGAAGCTTTTTGCTTAAACTCTCACTATTATTTTCTTTTTTACTGTTCTCTTAAATTTGTGTTTTGTTCTGGAATTCATTTTCCGTGTACCATATGTTGGATCACTAGTAGTCCCTCTCTATTTGGTAATTTCAGTCCATCTATAAACAAAATGGGGAGAGTTTCACAAAGGTCCTTAATTTCAAGTTCTTTGTTCATACTTCATACAGCATTTTAATTGTTTACATAAAAAAAGATAGATAGGAATAATTCATCAAATACGCTTATCTGAAAGTCACACCCGTGAGTTTTTTGAAAGAGGTGTGACCATCTAAAATTTGGGTGTTCTTTGTTTTTGTTCAGGTTCAACTTCAATGTTAAATTTTGAAAATGCTGGTGGAGGAGACAACATGGACAGGTCATTCCAACCAATTGATAAAGAAGAAAATGGGGATGAGGATTATGATGGTGGTAGCCTTCATCAACCTGGAAAGAAGAGACGGCTGACGGTCGATCAAGTTCAGTTTCTGGAGAAGAACTTTGAGGTGGAAAACAAGCTTGAACCAGAGAGGAAGGTGCAACTTGCAAAAGAACTTGGCTTGCAGCCTCGCCAAGTTGCAATATGGTTTCAAAACAGGCGGGCTCGGTTCAAAACCAAACAGCTGGAAAAGGAGTATGACTCATTGAAGGCAAGCTATAACAAGCTCAAGGCTGACCATGACAACCTCCTCAAGGAAAATGGAGGTTTGAAGAATGAGGTAAACAAATTGAACATGCTCAGCTCACCGTTCCTCATTTGAGTAAATTGTTACTCCTATGATGTATACAGAGTATACAGTATACCCCCCTAACCCAGTAAGTAAATAAAGTAATGGTTCAATTTTTGCCTGTGGAAACAGATTGATTCCCTCAAGGACAAGTTGCTTTTGAGAGAGAAAGGAAAGGAGCCAAAGGGCAATTTGGAGTCACATGATGCAGTCAATTCACCGGAAATAGAACCCCAAACTGCAACTCCAAATGCAGCTTCTGATAATGCGTCCAATATTGTGCCAATGGTGGTGTGCAAGCAAGAGGATTATGCAAGTTCTGCCAAAAGTGATGTTTTTGACTCGGACAGCCCACATTGCACTGAAAACCACGTTTCGTTGTTAGAGCCTACTGCTGATTCCTCTCACAGCTTTGAACCAGCTGACCACTCAGATTTCTCACAAGATGAAGATGATGACCTCAGCAAGAACCTTTTTCCCCCACCACCATACTTCTTAAAACTTGAAGATAGCTGTTATGATGACCCCCCTGCAATCTCTAGTAATTTTGGATTTCCATTGGAAGATCAGCAACCCTTTTGTTTCTGGCCTTACTGAGATAATATGATCATGTTTCACATTGTCTTCCACGTGTCTCGATTTGTGCAATGCTCAAGTTCTCAGTTGTAATTATGGTTAACTAGCAATAAATCGAATTATTAAGCGGTTAACATAATGTTTATGCTTCATTCCCGCTTGAGTTTTTGATTTTTCTAAGTGGGAACTTTGAAACAACGTTGCTTTAGCCGTAAGCACGATATCAAGACAGAAGATGCATCTTATTTCATAACACAAAGGGTGCGATTTAGGAGGGATAATATCACTTCCATTGTGTAAAAAAGAGAGAAAAATGTAGATAACGTTTGAAATACTTCTTATAAATGTTCTAGACGTCTTGGGATTTGAGTGAACTTCACTAAGCAAATGCATATTATGGAACTCGGATCATGCTGAATTTGATAATCTGTATTTTAAATTGATCCTTCTGCAACAAGATACACAGGCGCGCATTTATTATTATGCAGATTGTAATAAAGAATATACATTGATTGTTATAGGTTTGGAAGAAAATAATTCTATTCGATTTATATTAAATGTTGATCAACACAACACACACTAAAGACTAAAGAGAGATTATTATAATGTGTTGAATGCTACATCTTTGTGAAGTAACGTCCAAGACAAGTATATTTTACTAGCAGCGTGACAAACTGAGTTTGAATCCGAACAGAGAGAAACGTATGAAAAAGATGGTGAATATATAGCCTCTTGAAGAAGTCAAATATAGGGGTATGATGGTTCATCTTCAATGGCAATAAGGACTTTTTTGACACCCCAATCCCGATAGCTTATAGAGGATGTGGACAGCTTGGTTACGTTAAAGCTTAAATATTCAACTTATATATACATTTTTCTAATGCAATGTTTTGTTTTTTCCTCAAGATTGCGTCTGTTACAGAAAATCTTGCTGATGCAAGTGAGGATTGCCCAAAGAAACTGTGTCCTCGAAAATGTAAAACTCTGTGTGTGTGTGTGTAAATAACTGTATAATATGGTCCTCTGTCCTTTTTAATTAATTTGATGGAATATACATTGCATCATGGATGGTCCATGGACCAATATAAAAATGGAGCAGCTTCAGAGAGATGAGTCTTACTGGTTTGTCGCACTTCACGTGAAAAACAACTTTTTCTCGATGTGAAATTTTTTTCAACTTTTTCGGTGCAAGAGTAGAAACTGTAACATTTCTTTGACCTTTAAAAAAAGAGAAAACGTTTCTTTGTATCATATTCTTCTCCATTTATCATTTATCAATTTTATTGGTAAAAATTTCAAGATCGAATATAAAAAAAAAAAAAAATAACGATATAGAGAACCAACAAGTAGAAGTAGTTCTTTTTTTTTTTTGGTCGAAAGTAGAAGTAGTTCATTGTTGGCACCACTGGCCCACTTCAACTTACATACTTCACTACCAAGTACCAACTATCGAAATCCCATTCTGAAACAGATAATCACAGACCATCTCACTGTCAGGACTCAAATCTACCATACACGTGGCCCTGTACAAAATACGCCACGTAACACAGAACGCATGCACGATAGCATTTTAATGGGCCGGGCCCACAATTGGGCCATGAATACAGATATCCAATGCAACGTGGCAAGTAGTGCATGGTTGTTCCGAAACCAAGGCGTCGGAAGGCATGGGCCCACTAAACAAGCGTCCCTTTCAGTCTTTCACTAGTCTCTTCCAGGAGGTAGCAGGATAAGAATGTAATGGGCGGGTGTTGCATGCAATTGGGCCCCAAGACTGGGATATGGGCTTTGCTGGTATTGACAGAACATTACCATCCACCCCACCTCACACGTGTGAGGTCTCTTTAGTGGGTCCCTCGAACCACGTGCCTGCCATATCTTCTTGTCAGTTCATTGAACGATGGTTTCTTCAGTTTTAGATAGGGTACTACTTTGACTGGTCAACGGTTGCAGTGGCCAGAAAAGCCAACTGGGCTTGCTCCTGCATTGTGGAGTCCATAGCCCACCCAACTTTCAATCTCAGCCTATATGAAACAAGTGGGCTTTGCAGGCTTTTATCCAAGCTATTGAAGTGGATTGATTCAACATGAAAGTCATTGAAAGCCCAAATTTAAATTGGGTTTCATTATCAAAATTTTCCAGGGAACCATAATATGGAAGGGTATAAAAGCCCTTAAGATCAAGAACCGGAGAGAATTTTGTAACATGTACTATCTCCTGGTATATCTTTGCGAACCTTCACACGAGAGCATTCTTGAAAGGTTGTAGCCAGGACTTTCTCTTCATTATCAGAAGATAAACCCTTCTCCTTTGAAGAATGTCAAATAAGTTCTGCTGTTAGGTCCAACGTAGAACCTCAGTTCTGTTGTTTTGAAATGACCAGGATGCATTGCTTTAGTTACTCCAAATCATGACTGAACGGATCATATTGCTTATAGCCACACTCAAGCTGCAATAACCTGTTTGAGAGAAATATTCATCTCATATTGCTTCATCTCCGTTTTCCGAACATCACAAAGCATTCATAAATCCTCTACAGCATGTTGTGTATGGAGTTAAATATGCATTGATACAGATAAACATTCAGCAAGACAATAGAGAAAGCAATACAAATCTCAAATTACAATGACTATCAGTTAATCCTCTTGAGGGATTGGATTACTTAAAAAATTTCCAATTTTGTGTCACTTTGATGACCTTATAGACTTCCTAAGACTCCGAAGGATGCTCCACATGAATGTGGAAATAAAGAAGAGGATAATACCCGTAATAATTGCATATTTGAGACCAAGGTTCACCAGCAAATTAACCAGAAGCCCAGCCAATACAACCCCAAAGAAATTTGCAGACATGGCTGACCAGAATGGCATATCAAGAATAGAAGCTATGATGGCACCTGTCCATGCTCCTGTTCCGGGGAAAGGCACAGCCACAAACAGCATCAGACCAAGCCATTGGAACTCTTCTACAGGGCCAGCTTTTTCTTTGGCCCTCACAAACAATAAGTCAAGGAACCGAGATGCAGCCTTGTTCTTTCCAGCAAGGAAAGATGCAAATCTCTTTAAGTAGAGTATGATGAAGGGCACAGGAACCATGTTCCTACAGAGATACATAGTACCAAACTTTGTTAATTTCAATCCTAAACATCACATAATAACACCTTGGGCACAACACAGTCAGAGATAGTATATAAAGGGTAAAATGCTGAAACTTGAAGCACGCTTTTGATCGAATGGGTAAAAGGGCATTAGGAAAATACTGAACAGATGATAAATTGTTTAAAAGTTTGGTTGTTCATTACTCTAATATCACTGCAAGCAAGCATATTCTATCAAACAGATACAAAAATCATTAAAAGCAAAGTAGTCGAAGAACATTGGTGACACAAAATTGGGATAAAAATTAAGTAAATATAAATAAATAAATAAAATTGGAAGAGCAAGAAAACGACTAACCCAAGAACGGATAGCACAGTTAGCATAACAGGCTTAAGTTGCATCCAGTAGCCAACAGGAATAGCCCCACGAAGCTCAATCACAGGAAGCGTAGCAAGAGCAAAGACCACAGCCTCATCAGGCCAGCCCGAGCCTCGAAGCGCACTCGCAATCTTTAGGCCAAAGGAGGAGGCTCTAATGGAATCAGCAACAGCGTTAGCATCCCCAGAAGCTGCAAACCAAGCAAGGGACAGAGAAGCCCAAAACAAGACCCAAAAGACAAATTTGACTGGCCGTTCCTCAGTGGACGGCAAAATCTCATCTTCCTCATCTGCATCATGAAACCCATATGAAGAAACTCTTGTTGCAGTGCGAGAGAGAGGAGAAGTTGCAAAACGAGGGTTTGAAGGGTGCAAAGTTCGAAAATTTAAGCCTGCATTTGAGTTGAATGGGGGTTGTCTGCTATGGGAAATGGCGGGGTAGCCATGTTTTGGTGAAAATTTGAAGTGGGTCTTTCGAAGAGACAATTTTGATGCCAATGGTGATGTTGATGATGATAAAGATACAGCCATTGCTAATGGGAAGTTGGGGAAACGATCGACTTCTCAGCTCAGACTCTGTGACTCCGAGTTTGGTATCTAATAGACATGGTGCCTCCTGAGTTGAGCCAAAGTGTGAGGGGTTTCTGTTGCGGATTTATGGAAAGGGGAAAGGATAGTTTCACTGGATCCAAACCGGTTTTTAGAAACAGCCAGAAAAAAGTTGCAATGTGGATAAAGACTATAGGCTGTTTTTTATTTCAGGGTTTTGGGTTTAATTTTAATTTTGGTCAGCACTCAGCAATGTATGGGAATTTCGGGAATGGCTAAAATGGAGTTAGAGATGAGCATAAAACGGCATAAGAAAACAAGAAGGAAGGACTTACCGAGGTTTGAAAGGAAGCAACAAGGAAACTGGTCCTTTTTGCAATTGTATAGACAGCGCTCCCAATCTCATATAAAATAGGATATCAGAAATTGTGATAACATCACTATAATTGTGACATATCAACACTACAATTTTATGTATCATATTTCAAGTCAAAACTTTACAAAAACAATAAAAGTTTCAAGTCATACAATATATCTTTGACTCCGTCTACATGAGTCTACAATTCTACATGCATAGGGGCGGAGCCATTGAGGCATGGTTTTCAAATTTGCTTTATTACACTTTATCTACGTATAGTCTACAGTGCATATGAATATAGAATGAGGTGCATATGAGGTTGGGGTAGGCTGCAAATGAGGTTGGGGACCTGGGGTGGACCCCAAAAGGAGCTCGGGTAGGTTAGAATCGGATTAGGATCTTCTACTTGCTTTTACTTAATTTTTAATTTTAATTAAGTATTTATTATTTAAAAATATGTACGGAGTAAAAGATGAAATTCATTCTTGACACTTTTTAAATTTGAGTAGAGTTAAATAATTCTTTGAATTTAAATAGAATAATACTATATTTATTAGATTCTTATACCACATTTTTATATCATCTCACGTGTCATTACTTTATTAGACAAAGTTTTTCTTTTCCTTTTTAGGTTTTTATTTTTATTTTTTAGTATCCAATGTATGAATGCCATGTAAGTTGCCACATAAGGTGATATAAAATTATGGTATAAAAATGTGGTATATCTAGCACTATTGATTTAAATATATGGTTAAAATTTAAATAAGCAAAAACAATATATTGAAGGTAAAAGAAATTTTCAGTTGAGCAAGCTCCGGTTACAACCCAAGCTAAGCCAATTGCTAGTTTCACCCATGCTTACAACTAAGTAACTAACAAGCACATATGAAGGTAAAGAATCAATATTCTAATAGTGAAAATGTAAATCCTTAAATATAAGAGTTAAAAAAAAAAAATTTGTACCACATAGATTCATAGAATATTATTAGCACATTTGCCCCCTGATTTTTAGGTCTTTTCTCATTTTGCCCCCTTACATTTATTTGTCTCATATAACCCCCTGAACTTTTATGTCGTTTCCCACGTTGCCCGATTCCATCAACTCCGTCAACACACCGTTAGAAATGCTGACGTGGAAGGGTAATTTTATCATTTCAACCATAAAATATATTTAAAATAATAAAATAATAAAACTTTAAATTAAAATAATATTTTAAAAATAAAATCTTTAAAATTCAATTAAATTAAAAAAAAAATCAAACTAAACCCTTCCCTCTCCACCCACTGCGNCCCCCCTCCTCAGCCCCATTGCACAATCCAGAGAAATTTAAAAAAAAAATTAAAATTTTTTATTTAATTAAATTTCAGTTTTATATTTTTAAATAAAAAATATGAGATGGTTGCCAACATGGCATATTGGGTCCCACAAATTACCACGTGGCACACACATGGCAAAAATTGGTCCTTTGTGGCTGAAAAGACGAAATTACCCTGCCACGTAGACGCCACATCAGCATTTCTAATGGTGGTGTTGACAGAGTTGACGGAATCGGGCAACGTGGGAAACGGCATAAAAGTTCAGGGGGTTATATGAGACAAATAAATATAAGGGGGCAAAGTGAAAAAACACCTAAAAGTTAGGGGGCAAATGTGCTAATAAGCCTAGAATATATGATAGACTTTTCCTATATCTTTTACATTTGCTTTTCAGTTTTCACAAAGGATTTTCCTAAAGGTTGTAAGATTTGACCTAAAAAAAAAAAGTTGCAAGATTTTTCCCTCTATTTTTTTTCCTTGTATATTTGCTGGAGGAGTTTTCAATAATCCAAAAGGACCATTAGGTCCATTAGTGATTCAACCCCCACATAAACTCAAACTCAGAAATCATACATCAAACGACAACCCGGGAAGTGTCAGACCCAAAAGAAAAAGAACCCAGGAATTGAAGTTGTATATACAACGACGCACGCCAATTACTTCCAGTCCTCCAAAAACCATGAGCCGGAAGAGAGACAAACCCTACTTCTCCCGCCACGTCCCCTCTGCCGGATCCAAACGCCGTCGTCCTCTGCCTCCTCATCCCGATCCAGAACCCGAACCCGACAAGCCCACTTATAAGCCAGCGCCGCCACCGGCTCTGGTCGTTATAGGTCTCCCGCCGGACTGCTCAGTCCTAGATCTCAAGTCCCGGTTCGAGATCTACGGACCCATCTCCCGCATCCGCATTGACCGTGATGCGGTCGGCTACGTCACCTACCGCACCACCGACTCGGCTCAAGCCGCCGTTGCCGCTGCTAACGACCCCTCCTTTGGCATCACACTCCACTCCAAAAAAGTAATCTTTCTCTTCAATTTTCCCCAAAAGACTTTCTTTTTTAGCAAATTTTAGAAATTTAGGGTTTTGTTGCAGGTACAGGTATTGTGGGCAACAGACCCACTAGCCCAATGGAGGAAAGGAGTTGGAGTTGGAGTTGGGGCTAGTGATAGAGATTCTAGTAATGGGTCGTCGTCCTCATCGTCCAAGCTTTTGAGGGCTGAGGTGTCTCTCAGGAGACATGGTAGAGGTAACAAGCTTGCTTCGGCAATAGTGAACCCCAGAGGCGGTGATGGGCCTTCAGGGTTAGATGTGCCTTCCAGAGCCAGAGAAATCGTTGCTTACGATGATATTCTGTAACTTGCTAGTAGTTACTTGGAATTTGAGGGCTTATATAATCCTCTTTTGTAACATTAGCATTAGGTTTCCAATCATATAGTTGAGAGTTGAAGACTATGTAGGTATTAAGCTGCTTTTAAGGTTAGGTCTTTAAAAGATGTAAAAGCTTGGCTTTCAGATCATGATGTTTTCATATTTGGTTGTGATTCTTGTGAATGTATTCTGTTTTACTAATGTTGTCGTTGTGATTGTGAATAGGATTGCATTTCTTTCAAACATATTTGTGGTACTTGATTACAAGTGGGTTAGATTGAGGCTGAACTTGAGACTCAAGTTTTGTTTTTGAAAGTCATAACTTTGGCATGGTTTCCAATTGACGCTTTATCGGACTGTCCAAGGTGCACAGTAATGAAAGAATAGGAAGTACAATGAGACTAGTAACAATGACGCTTTTTTTTTTTTTTTTTTTTTTTTTTTTTTTTTTTTTTTTGTGTATGAAAGGTATTGCCGTCCTTCTGAACACATGCACATACCGCATGGTAGTTGGGAAAAAATTTGTTCACAATAAAATAATTAATACCAAGGTTACACACGATTCGCGAACTTAACAAAGAAGAAATTTGGTGGTTCATCAACTGTATGTACATATCCGAGCCCACGAATCCACGATCCTTTGGGTCGGAGCCCAAAGAGCCCAAATGGTGAGCATTTTAACAAGGATTACACAGAAAGCAAAAGTAATTGCCGTGATAATGGAAGAGAAAGAAGAAAGCAGAGTAAAGCACCAAGAAGAAGAAGAAGGAAGAGAGCAAGAAATATGGAGTTGGGGGGCAGGAACGGACGGGCAGCTGGGCACGGGCAGGCTACAGGACGAGCACCTCCCTCAACTGCTTCAGCTTCCTTCTCTCTCCTCCTCCGCCGGACCCATCTCTCTCCTCGCCTGCGGCGGCGCTCATGTTCTAGCTTTGACCTCCGGTCTGTTCCTGTCTTTCATTTGTTGTTACAAGTTAAAATCTTTTCTTTTGTTAGGAACAAAAAACAAAATATGACCTCTTTTGCAGGTGGGTTGGTACTGACATGGGGAAGGGGCACATCTGGTCAACTGGGCCATTGTGATATGGTCAACAGCCCACATCCCAAGCTTGTAATGTCTTTGAACAACTACTTCATTACTCATGTTTCTGCTGGTTGGAACCACTCGGGTTTCGTTTCAGGTACTTTCAGGCAGTTGATATTAGACTCTTTGCTGATATGTGTTTATGAATCTGTAATATTTTTATGCTTGTTTGTATCCGTCTAGCTTAAAAAAAACACCCACTACTTGCTTTTACTTCTTTTGTACTGTGTCAATTTCTGGTTCTGGTGTGTTTGGCTCTTAAGGCAACTTGAAACATGGGTCTCATTCAACTTATTTCTGGTTTTGGGTTTTTCTTGCTTTGTTTCAGATACAGGGGATCTTTTCACATGTGGAGATGGCTCATTTGGTCAGCTCGGGCATGGTGATTTCAACTCACATTGCTCTCCTGTCAAAGTCTCCTTCTTTGTTAATAAGCATGTGGAACAGATAGCATGTGGAATGCGCCATTCACTTGTTTTGCTGAAAGGTAATTGAAAGGTAGATCTGGTATATTTTTGCCGACACAAGGTTTAATTGTAGAGATGCTTGTTTTATTTGGATGTATATGCTCTATGACATGCTTAAAGTTTTCCTGTATTTTTCTTAGTTTCTGTTCTTTGATACCTTAAAGTATGCCATCATACAATGAAAGACGAAACAGTCCATTTGTCGTAGTGTAAAGCCTAATCATTCCAATCCAGCTTAAGTTTTCGCAACTAAGATCAATATAATGCAGGTGGTTCGGGAGATGAAGTCTATGGGTTTGGTTCCGGGAAGCGTGGTCAACTGGGTATCTCTGAGGATAAAATCAATTCAGTTATTCTTCCTGAACGAACTTATGGATTTGAAGGTGTAAAAATAGCTAGCATCGCTGCAAATGGAGATCATAGTGCAGCAGTATCTGGTGAGTTCAGTAAACTTTCTCTTTCTTGATTTCCCCCTTAAAAGCATAGCATATTGCATGTAGCCTTGTAACATGGATATCTTGAACTGTAGCTTACAGTCCTTTAAAGCAGCTAAGAACTTCCAATCGAACACTATGTAGTCTCAGTAATTTTTTTTTCTGATTTTTTTTTTTTCTGTCACATCAGCTGATGGGCAGTTGTACACTTGGGGAAGAGGGTTTGGTGGCACTTCAAATGCTCACTCCCCACAGTGTTTACCCACATCATTCCGGTTTACCAAAGTTGCTGTCGGATGGAATCATGCTTTAGTATTAACTGGTATGTGCATTAATTTCATTTTTCAACTAGTTCCGTTTATTCATTTATTTTTGAATTTCTTGATCTTCTCTAGTGAAGAGATATTGTATTGTTAACTAGCAGACTGGGATATCTTAAACAGGTGGAGAGGTTTTTATGCTTGGTGGAAATCACCATGGAGCCCTTGCTAATCCTGATAAAATGACTCCAGCCAAGAACTTATCAGGTAATTTGATACAAATAAACTTTCATAAACTATACATATGCATTTCTGTTAAAGTGTTAAGTGATGGCAATTGGTTCGATAGTCTGACAACTGCAGTTGTATATCCGAATGATCATTGTACTCTGATTTGTGATTGCTGCTGATTACATGTGTGATTCTTTGCACATCGATAGATTCAAGGGAAGCTATTCTGGAGAAAGTCTCTGGTCT
The DNA here is from genome assembly GCA_003254865.1 of Dryas drummondii. NCBI lineage: Eukaryota > Viridiplantae > Streptophyta > Magnoliopsida > Rosales > Rosaceae > Dryas > Dryas drummondii. The sequence goes on along the minus strand of QANW01001882.1, from coordinate 376,386 downwards.
TGAAGGGAATAGAATTGTGGACATTGCAGCTGGAGCTGAGCACTCTGCTATTGTAACAGGCAAAAATCATTTTATCATACTACCATGTCATTTACATTTATACTTTGATAGTCTCTTATTTTCTCTCTGTATCATCTTGATGGCAGAGGATGGAGTAGTTAGGACATGGGGCTGGGGTGAACATGGTCAGCTTGGCTTGGGAAATACATGTGATCAAACGAGTCCTCAACACGTGAGCCTCAATCACAAATTTCGGAAAGAAGCTGCTACAATCAAGATTTACTGTGGTAGTGGGTTCACAATTGCCATAAGAACTTTGTGTCTTCCTTCTTAGACTACATTATGATGGACCTTGTCTATCCTAAATAACTGAAATGGAATACCATCATAAACTGATTATTCTACATGAAATGACTGATAGAAGAAACTGAGAAGGAAGAAAAAAGTCCATTCACAGATAATGTTAGTACCTATGTGGCTGAAAGACAGCAAGTAAAATCATTTACCCTGGGCTTTCTCTGGTTCATGTTGTATAAATATTTGTTTTATGGGGTTGTATTATTTGGCCAATCATTGTTTATACAAAGAAGAATTTTACCTCCTTCAGCTAGCCTTCTATCCTTATGTTCTCTCTTTTTAGCATTTATTTTCTTCAAAATTAAAAGAAAATGTCGATCAATCCCTTTTTACCTCTGAGGTGCAATTCTGCCCTTATGCACATGCAGAGGGTCTACTAGTTGCAAGTCAAAGATTGCATTTTTAGCAGTAAGAAGTTTCTCGTTTCACTAGTAAATTCAAATCTCGTTTCACTAGTAAATCACTATAGTTTGTTTTCTGTTCACCAGTAGTTATGTTAATGCACGAAAATTTAACTAGAGTTTGCTTGCTGAATTGCTCGGTCCACAATCTTAAATTTAGAAAATTAGACAATTTGCTGGCAAACTTCATCATTGAATTAAATTACCACAAGCCAAAAAATTGGGTGTTACATGAATGAGAAAAAAAGGCACCTAATAGTGTTACATATGAATCTGACGTAAAAGAATCATAAAAGTTAATATCTACTACCTACTTCATAGTTAAAAAAAAACAAAAAAAGAGAGAAGAGTTGTTGCTTGTACTCAATTCATTATACAATGTTTTCTCATGCTTGCTGGTCCCTCTTCTGTGTCTTACGTTATAATCAGTACATTGTTTTCGTATCCATTGTTATGAACAATAGGGCGCAGGGGATCAACCCGCCATTCACCATCAACAATGAATTTGATCTGTAATGCAAGGTGAAAAATTGTCAGACACTCATTGCTCAAATGGCCCCCACAATATAAAAACATGACCAACAAAATTGGCCTACCTCATATCTGCCCGGATACAGCTTAAGGGTCAAAGAGAAGATTCCTGTACTGGACTTCTCCATCTTTCTCTGTAAGCAATCACCACAGGTAAAAAAAAACATTTGTAATAGTAGAGCCAGTTGAAGAGTACTACTAAGAGACATTACTACAAAAGTAGGCTTCTACGAATACTTCATAGAACCAAAAAAAAAAATGCAAAGAAGAAAACAGGTTATAATCATATTGAAGGTCTAATTTTTGCTAACATATATTGGATCTAATTGATCAATTCAAGAAGAGTACCTGGGCAGTCCAACCATCATATGATCCTGCTATGAACACTTCTGAGGCTGAATTTGGCCACACTATGAAAGCAGTACGAAGAAGACGTAAGGCTCTACGAGCATGATTAATTCTCTTCTGTTTCTCCTCCACACTCTTTTGCACATCACTGGTATGGGTAGGTAAGATGTCAATGGTAAAGCAAGTTGCAGTCTTGTTTTTAAATTAACAGAAATTGTGCATACATTATTGTCAGTGCCATCTTTCCTTCTAAAACAGCCAACTTTGCACGTGTTGAACGTAATTTGTCCTGGGCATGCATAATCTCATTTTCCTGAAACTCCCAAGCATCAGAAAGCTTCCACGAATCTTCAGAGGAGCTTTCATGACCCTAATGAAAAAAATATAAAGTGGTTTTAAAAGGACGCTCCAAATCCTCCAAAGACATGACCACCGTATGAGAAAGCTGCTCAAGAGAAACTGAGTGCAAACAGAACTTGAGGACTCCACAGATAAGAAAATGAAAATGAATATATCGCTCCAACTTAGAGACAAAAATGTCAAAGTAAAGTAGGTCATACAAATTTATATATATACTAGTGATCATAACCACCTTCTGTGATGCAACTTCATCAGCTTTAGACCTCAATGAGCGAAGTACAGAGGAGAGCTCCGATTCAAGGTGCTGAATGCGACTTCGTATTTGCTTGTGATTGATCCCTTTATGATGAGAATCCATCTCATTCCTTCCATCAGGTTCATTAGCACCCTCTCTTGTTTCAAGTGTTTCATCTCTTGAAACATCCTCTGACCCTCCCATTTTATCATAAGAAAATTCAGCAGCTATACATTATATCAACAACTAAAGGTCACTTGAACCAACCATAAAGCCGCTGAAAAGTGAAACCAAGTAAATATTGACTACCTCCTAAATCTAGATCTGAAAATCCATCCCTCTTGGTGCTCCAAGTTCTCCACATTTCAGGTTTTAGTGAGTTTCTTAGAGCACCAACCTCTGAAAGAAATTCGTTGTGATTAGGCCTGCCTCTTGAATCATTAAAAATGGCTTTGTTGGAGTTTAATGATGCAGGTATGCTGCTTCTAACAAGGCCAGCAACTGTCTTTTACAATGTAACAAGCATCACACATTATGTTTTAGAATTTCTACATGCAAAGAAACAATCACATCAAACTCTTAAATATAAATTACTTCAGCCAGATGCTGTGGTGGTGACTGCCACTCAGTAGAGTTCAAACATAAAGGTTATCATCTCTCTTTCAAGTTTCAACGGTATGAACTCAGATAAAAAATAATGGTATGAACAACTTAATTTGGAAAGACCAAAACATAATTTTGGTTTCATGAACATATGCTGATAGGTTAGAATTCAAATTTATCTTAAATATGAAATCCTGAAGGAATCTACCAAAAATGCATTTCAATTCTGAATATCCAACATCACCTCACAATGATAAAGGTACATATAAGCTTTCGCCTAGAATATCAGGCACCAAAAGATGTAATCAATGTTGAGGTAAATAAAACAAACTTACCGACAGCATCAGTTGACGTTTTGGTACTCCGATCATATCTATTATCATTATTTGCCAAGAACATACTATCTTCTTTATCTCCCAAAACAAACCCAAGGGTCAAGTTTCTCTGTTTCTCCAAGCGATTCAATATACCCTCGATTCCAGTATCATCCTCTGTCGTTGCAGCTTCTCTACACATATAAAGAACAGTTGAGTTGATTCACTGTCCCATATAAATCAATGGTTGATTCAATCATTAAAGATAGATAATCAAGGAACAGTGTACATCTTACACTTGCAACTTATGGTCCACATATTCAATGAGAAATTTACCATTTAAAGTGGTTCTAAGTCAATCTATTGGTCCTAGATATAAAACGTTTTGCACATATGTTCCCAAAAATGGGTATAGAAAACGAATAGAACAATATATCAGCAAATAACACAAATTAAAACTTCAACAATATTGAATCCTCACAGTGATCTACCAGACGACGAGGCTGCTTGAGAAGAATCATCAGAAAACGAAGAAACCACCGCGCCAATTTGATCGCCACTCAAAACACTGCTCTCGTGTTCTTCAGCCATTACCGAATCCCAGTGGCCAAAATTACTTTGTTGAGCTCTTTCTTCTTCTTCCAAATCCCAACCCAACGAAAGCCAGCCACCTTTCTTCACAATAGCAACGACCAAATCCCCTCTCCCAGCCGCAACCAACTCCTTCTTGCTCGGAAACGCCCCGGGCTTCTTTGAGCTCTTCATGAACTCCAAAATCTCAGCTTCCAAGGCAAAATCCCCCTCGCCCTCTCTGTCCCCAAATTTACATCGCCTCACAAACCCAGAACACCCACAGTGCAACAACCCCTTGTAATTAGCATACCCTTTCGTCCAGTCTGAAAACCCTAACAAAGAACACCCGCATTTTGTCACCGAAACCAGGTTCATGAGCTTAAAACGTTGCTGGCTCGTTCTGGTTCTTGAATGAGCGACGAAAAAAAACGAAGGAAATGCGTGAGGGATTAAATTTGGGAGCGAGTAGGTAGAGACGAGCAAGTTGGTCGTGGGGGCTGTGAAGGAGAGCATGGCTCAGGCATTTCGACGAACACTTGGCGTGCACGGTGAGATGGAAATATGCGGAGCAAACTCCGATGGGAAAGGGAGTGAGCGCGAGCGAAGCAACGAACAAAATCACCGAAAAGCGTAACGCACATTAAATGCCAAATTATCTGAGGCACATAATTAGAAAGAGTTTTGTTTTCTTAATTAATAATACGACAACTGATTCTGTGTTTGACATTTCGGCTCGGAAAGTGAGAACGCGATTGGTTTCGCTTTTGCTGTTTGGGCATGCTTGGCTGGATAGCCTGGATAGCATTATTTCATAGAGTTCATTCCAACCGTACAACCTCAGGTTTTGGCTTATTTATTTTTTGTTTTTTTGTTTTTTTTTTAAGTAGGTTTTGGCTTATTTCAATAGTTTCATTTTTTACACTGAGGCCCCTTATTTTAAACAACTTTTTAACTCTAGACATCAAAGGAGAAAGTCATCATTTGACCTGCAAAAATTAAATACAAAAATGTGAAAGGGTCAGTTAGATTGTAGGTTCCAACAACTAAAATTGTTGGTCTAAAAAATAATTAACAAAATAAGTTGAGTTGAAGGTCAAAATTCAAATAAGGGTCAACTCAAGGTATTTGAAAAAAAAAAAAATACAACAAATGTTTTAAAAAAAAAATACAACTCAAATTCAGTGCATCTGTAAAAATACAACAAATGCATCTGCGAAATCAATGCATCTATAAAAAAAAACTAATGCAATTGTAAAAATACAACAAGTTTATTTGTAAAAAAATTAAAAAATTGTCCAATACACAAACTTCTTAAGTTAAAATCCTTTACACAAAATTTATTAGTAATTTAGTACTAGGATATATTTTACTATTGTTTTTAATTCTTTGCGCGAGCCTTGTAGTTCAACTGTAAATATTATACATTCTCTTGAAGTGAAATGATTTTATCAGAGTTTCCTTTGCTCAATAAACCCTCATTTTTTGTAAATTTTGTAAGTCTGTTGTGTCCAAGGAATAAAATTTCAGATTTTGAAGAAATTTTGATGGAAATTTCGAGAAATTTTAAATTTCGACAAAAATTATATAGAAATAACAGAAATTGCTATTAAAATACAGAAATTTTAAATGAAACTTTATTATATATTTATTTAACACATTATTTACTATATTGATAAAAAATATTAAAAAAATTTAATTATATAATAAGTTTCATGTGATATAAAATAAAAACACATTGCTTTAAAACATTATTTCATTAAGATGTTGTGGATAACAAAGATGTTGAAGTTATTTATTGCAAGATTGAAGATCAAGCCGTTAATATCTTCACAAAACTCTGCCTAAAAATAAGTTTATCTATTTAAGGCAACTATTGAGAGTTAAATAACAAGACATTAAACATTAAGGCTAGGATTTTATTTGGGGTTGAAATATAATGCCTCCTGCCTTTTGAACATAAAAATATCCAGTTACTGTTATATCTTCTCAATTTTATTTTTTAGTCTAATGACACATGTAAGGCTAGGATTTTATTTTATTTGGTGTTGACTTCTTGGGAACTTGTCCTAAGCCTCACAATCAAAACTCTTAGATATATCAAAAAACAGGGGCAGTAAGCTAGCGTACCTTATTTATTCTCTCTCTCTCTCTCTCTCAGTTCTTCATTTCTCTGCAACTATCCTTATTTTTCTTTGAGATTGATTGTTGAGTGCAGGTGAAGATCAAATTGAGGAGTCCCTTTCAACAGAACATTAATTCCATTTGAGGAGTCAATCACCCTCTCCCTCTCTTCTCTCCCGCAGCCTCTCTCTCTCTCTCCCCTACTTTCTCTCCCTCACCGGCTTGAGCACCACCAAGCTTCTCCATCTGTCGCCCCCTGTCGCCGCCCCTGTCGCTGAAACCCACCGAAAACCCAACCCCTCCTCTCTTCCTCCCTCCACAGCCTCAATTCCTCCCAAAACTCATAAACTTCTCGGAAATCTCACCCCCAAAGTCAAAAATTTCGGCAAAATTTCGGCGAAAATACCGAAATTTCGGCAAAATTATCAAAATTTTACCCAAAACTAATTGGTTTAGTGTTAAAATTTTCATAACCCAAAAAAACGATACTTGTTGTCCTTTGAAAAAAAAAAATTAACTGAAAAAAACAACCCGGACACTATTTATAGAAAACAAATAAACCTAGCTAGCTAGGATACCGGCCAGTACTGGCTAGGTTGAACTAGCTACTAGCTAACTAGGTTGTTCCTAATATTTGGGCTAAGAATCTTCTATACAAACTTGGAAATTTTGAAAGTCCATAAGATAATATAAATTTTAATTTGTTATTTGCTAGTTGCCTAGTTGGATATATTCTTTTTGAAAAATTATAGATAATATTGAAATAATTGTATATCCAGGCTTTTGATGATACTACATTACATTAATTGTATATCTAGGGGCTCAATTGCTTGGATGGGAGAAAATAGGAAGCAGGCATATATGGTTGGTTGATGGTATCCAAATCCAAAGTTGAGAACTTTGAGAGTCCAAACATGGCTGAGAGAAAAATGGTGGGGGATAAGATCAAAGGCTCTTATTTCTTGTGCTTATTCTGCTTCAAATTTAGAAAACGCAATTCTTATGATGATGAGTCTCAATCCTCAGAGCCATTAATATTGCCAGAAAGGAATGACGATCTAGCTCTCCAAACAAAGCCTGGATGGAAGGCCATGCCTTACATCTTAGGTAGGTCTCACAGAAACGACGTCGTAGGACTGTAAGTTGTTATTTATGTACATCTGAGAAATTAATTAAACAGGTAATGAAGTAATTGAGAGGATGGCAACGTATGGGGTAACAACAAACATGATGGTGTATTTGGTGGGAGAGTATCACATGGATCAGGTGGTTGCTGCCAACATTCTTACCTTGTGGACCTGCGCCTACTGCCTATTGACTCTTGTTGGGGCCTCCCTCGCCGATATCTTTCTTGGCAAATTTCTCACTATTGCTTTCGCATCCTTCTCAACTCTTTTCGTACACTTTCACTTACTCATTCTATCACCTTGGACACTATTAGACTTACTTTAGACTCATTTTTTTTTCCTCAATGATCACTATTAGACTCATCAAATGAAGTCAAATCTTGTAATATATTATGCTTAGACTTAATTTGTGCCTTGCAATATGCATCGTGCCTCACTTTACCCCTAAAATATGCATATGGTTGAACTTGAAATTTCTTCTTGACTTACTTTGCTCTCTAAAGTCTAAATTATACTTGTGTTAATAAGACTAGACAAAATGAGGTAATTTGAAACAAAAGAAGTAGTTAAGTCCTTAAAATAAATTTTAGAGGTAAAGGGACGTATCGGACATAGTTCAGAAGTTTTCCATTTATTCCAACAGGGTTCACTTAAACCTCATTTATATGAATAAGATTAGTGAAACACAACTTAATGATTTACAGGGAATGGTAACAATAACTCTGACGGCCTCTGTTCCACAACTACGACCTCCACCTTGCATCCTAATTGATAAGCAACAACATCTCGAGCACCAAAGCCCAGCTTGGGTTCTTGCTTATGGGCCTAGCCTGGTTAGCCATAGGCACTGGTGGAATTAGGCCCTGCAGCATTTCCTTTGGCATTGATCAATTTGACCCAACCACTGTGGAAGGAAGAAAAGCAACCAATTCATATTTGAATTGGTTCTACACCTTAAACACAGTGATCTTGTTGATCAATCAGACACTGCTGGTATACATTCAAGACTCTGTTAGTTGGGCCTTGGGCTTTGGGATACCCACCCTGCTCATGATGTTGTGTGCAATTCCCCTGTTTTGGGCTGGGTCCAAAATTTACGTGCATGCCAAGCCACAAGGAAGCACATTCTTCAGCTTTACACAAGTTCTTGTTGCTTCTTATAAGAAGCGCCATCTTAAGCTTCACAATGATCCCAGGGTTCATGGAGTTTTCTTTGATGCTTTATCCAATGGAAATGTAGTGCTGTCCAAGCTGCCTCTCTCCACACAATTTAGGTAATGTATATCTCCAATCAAGAAATTTATGTATTCGGAGTTTTTTCTTATAGATACTTGACATGTTATGTCATAATACTATCAATCTGACACCGTACATAATGTATATTAACATTACAAATTTATAATATAATAGACTGTCTAGCAAAATAACGTTTTTGGCCTTCTTGCTGAATCGAGTGCTATTTTTGCTGGTTCAGTTTCTTGAAAAAGGCTGCTTTGATAGTGGACAATGAACTAAACCATGGTGGGTCTTGTGCAAATCCATGGAGGCTGTGTACCATACAGCAGGTTGAAGAAGTACTATGTGTTATAAAAGCCCTCCCAATATGGGCTTCTGGTGCCATCTGCTTGATGGCCTATGTACAGCAAGGAACATTCATAGTATCACAAGCCCTAAAAATGGACCGACACCTCGGACTCAATAAGTTCCAAATCCCTGCTGGGTCAGTCCAAATCATGTCACTGATCACAATGACCCTATGGCTTCCATTGTACGACCGTGTCCTACAACCTGCCCTAAGAAAGGTCACCAAACATGAAGATGGAATCCCAACCCTCCAAAGAATAGGAATTGGGTACTTGTTCTCAATCCTGTCCATGGTGGTGTCCGGATTGGTTGAGCAACAGAGAAGAGCTTTGGCTAATTCCCCAAATGGGGTGGAACCCATGTCTGTGTTTTGGCTATTTCCTCAGCTTGTTTTGATTGGCCTTTTTGAGGTGTTCAGCATTAATTGTTGGGCACATTGAGTTTTACAGCAAAGAGTTTCCTGAGAAAATGAGAAGCTTTGGGACCTCTCTGGTCTATCTTTGCGCGGCTGGGGCCACCTATTTGAGCAGCTTAGTGGTGAGTGTTGTGCATTGTGTTACAGGAAAGCATGGCAGACCCAATTGGTTGGACAATGATATCAATGCTGGGAGACTGGATTATTTCTACTTCTTAATTGCTGCGTTGGGGGTACTGAATTTTGTCTACTTTTTGTATTGTGCTCGTGGGTATACATACTTACAAGGCTAGTGTAAAAGCAGCAGATCATCAGACCGACATTGTTGTCTAACAAGATTGATTATTTAATTAAACCTTGTTGGTATGTAATTAGTTGAACCTCATGATTTTTTGACAAAGAAAGCTGTGTATTTTGTGAGAAGTAATGAATTTCATTGATGTGTTTGGATGAAAAAAAAAAAACTTGAAATTTAAACAAAATTCCGCATTTAAAAAATTACATGCTCTAATTTTTTTTGTTGGGATCCATAAATACATAATTTTGTAATTTCTATGTAAAAAAAACTTGGATTTGAGAGCTTTAAATTTCAACTTTAAATTTCACCTAAATTGATGTCATTTTCAAAATTCTAATTTTTACAAAAGAACAATAATTCATGTCCACCCATTATATTGCCAATTAATCACAATGCCACTACCGCCACCATCACTATCAAAATTGTCAAAAATAAAAATACAAGATCAAAATAAAAATTTCATAAAAATATAGAAATCAAAAGTATATATCATTCAGCCTAAAATCAACGAGGCTGAATGACCCAATTTTTAAGCTCATTCCCTGATTTCGTATCAACAATCAAAATTGGGCCTGATCTTTTGTGTTTTAGCCAAATAATTGGGCTTGCCTTTTACTTTAATTCATGTATTGTGCACATTTGTAATGTTCTCTTGGCAGCACAGTATGCATGAAGGCTAGCTGACGCAAGACACCCACATTAATTTCGCCAGTGGTTTTATCATCTTGGTATCCCTGTCGGTGTGGCATATATATATATATATATATATATAGGTGTGCCACACCCAACCCTTTAACTCAACCTCATAACTTCTTCATATATGTTGAAGAAAGTGTGTGTGTTTGTGTATGTGCTTAATTAGTTCCATATATGCGATGATATATTGATCAAAATTGTTACAAGCTTAGTAGATCGTGGAAATGATGATGTCTGAAGGTAAGAGGAAGCTGACGCAGCCAAGCTCTTCTTCGTCCTCATACTGCCTCTACGTCACAAAATGCTTCCAAGACAAGAATTCGAGGTTTCCATCACACAGCTCAGCAGGTCCAAATAAAGAAAAGGGAGATGAAAAAAGTGGCAAACTTCCATCAGATCATTCAGACACTACCCTCAGAAAACCAGGAGGATGGAAGGCCATGCCTTACATCTTAGGTCTCTCTCTCACTCTCACTCATATTCTCATATTCTCATATTACTTGTAATTATACTGAAATATGTGGGAAGTGCTATTCATTTGCACCCTAGAGAAAACTTCTTGCACTATTTTAGAGTGCACAAAGCACACACAAAATTTATGTATTTGAATTACTCGCTATTAGTCTAATGATATTTTTATTTATTTTGCAGATTAATCTTCAAAAATATAAATTTTCCTTTTTCCATATCAAAAAATTTAAATTATTTAATACATGAGTTTGATGAAAATTAGATATTTTCAAAATATGAAAATCAAATTTTAAAAAATTGATTTACAAACTTTTTTTTTTTTGTAATTAAATTTATTATTGAATTAATTTGTTAGATGTGTGTTAGCTAGTAAATGACAGAAAGTGAGAGAGTAGTACTGAGATATATTCAATTATTCACATGAGTGTGTCAGTAAATGACAAAAGTACACACGTTTTTGACACTTCGATCTGGGACTGCATATCATGCAGGAAATGATACATTTGAGAGGTTGGCCTCATTTGGTTTGCTGGCAAACTTTATGGTGTACCTGACGAGGGTGCTCCACCTGGACCAGGTTTCAGCTTCCAACATTATTTATGTTTGGTCTGGGGTCACCAATTTCGCACCTCTCCTCGGTGCTTTTATCTCCGATGCCTATGTCGGACGGTTTCGCACTATTGCTTTTGCATCTTTTGCATCTTTTCTGGTACTTTCTTCTTCTCTTAATCTGTCCTTTTTTCTAATTTTCTCCTAAAGTACTTCCATCTGTATGTAACTCCGGTTTCTTTACTTAAGTCATTATTGTTATATGTACATATCATGTGATTTATTACTAATTTTTTAATAGGGTACGTCAAATAAAGCGTTCTCCATAATTAGGTGGGATTCACAAACTTGAAATACACCTCATTGTAAAAAAATGTCTCATAAAATACTTTCTCATTAATTTTAATTAATTAAAACTGTGGTTTTTCTTTTGGTGGTTTGAGTGGCTCTGGTTTTGTAAAACCGCTAGCTGCCTTACTGAGATATATTATCAGATATGGTGATGAGAATTAAAATTATCTTTAATTAGTACTACTACATGTTCTCTACCTCGTTCACCCTTTGTATGGCCCTCATCATGCATTAATATCTAATAATGGTTCATTTTGTACCTAGCATGTAAGTAATATGTTTAATTAATTTAAAGTAAACAACTCAATAATTGATAATTAATGCATACATATATATATATCTGTATGTATCATGTATGTCATGTCGTTCACTCTTACTAATATTAATTGTCTCATTTGTTCCCCAGATTATAAAAAAATTGTCTCATTTGTTTGTTTGTGAACCCTTTTATTGTTCGTCAACCCATCTCCATCTATCACTTACCTTAATGTCAATTTCAACATGTTAAGAAAGCTCACTTCAACTGTGAACAAATCTGCTTTATAATTAGCTCGACCACATAAACAAATTATAATGTTTAATATCTCAACTGTGCGCTAAGCCACTTTTCAATGCACAAACTTTTAATAGAATGACTTAATTAATTAAAATTAAAAAATTGTACCACACAAATATTGTATGACATACAAACACACATTTAATCCTTAAATTTTAATTAGTTTACATTCTTCTAATTACTTAGGGTATAAATCTTTTTATCGTTAAATCTGTTTGTACTGCAACATTCATATCTCTATGATCGACAGGGAATGGCGACAGTGACTTTAACGGCCTGGCTGCCACAGCTGCACCCTCCACCATGCAGCCCAGGACAGCTGCAATCACTGGGTCAATGCAGAGGTCCAACCAAACCTCAACTGGGTTTCTTGCTGCTGGGTCTAGGTTTTCTCTCCATAGGGGCTGGTGGAATCAGGCCATGCAGCATTCCCTTTGGCATTGACCAATTTGACCCAACCACTGATGAAGGAAAGAAAGGAATCAAAAGCTTCTTCAATTGGTACTATGCCACATTCACACTTGTCCTATTGACCACCCAAACCCTAGTGGTGTACATCCAAGACAAAGTGAGCTGGAGTTTGGGTTTTGGGATACCAACCCTGCTCATGGGATGCTCAATTGTGCTTCTGCTTATTGGGGCCAGGATTTATGTGCATGCAAAGCCACAAGGCAGCATGTTCTCTAACATTGCACAAGTTGTTGTTGCTGCTCACAAGAAACGTCAGCTTAAGCTTCCGGAGGAGGACAAACAAATATTGGATATTGGCAATAAGTTGTATGATCCTCCAGTGGAGGGGTTGTTCGTGTCAAAGCTGCCTCTCACCAACCAGTTCAGGTGACAAATCACTGTCGATAACCTCATATTATTAACTGTTAGTTAATTACTATCGTTAATCATGAAAGGGATGAGTTGGCTTAATTAATTGCTCACCATTCATTTTAGGTATACTGACAGAGAATTGGCAAATTAAGTTGTGTTTCTTGAGGAATCGCTTGCACTATTAATTACATATACCCAGATCTCAAGTTGAGTAATAGAACTTAAACATATACCTAAATCAAGTAATGCATCCTGATAATTGAAGTAATTAGAAGTCATCTTCATGAATAAGTCAATCAATCATTAATTATCCACATCACATTGATTAAGGCTCTGATTGAGTAAGGTGGGGGGGGCCTACTTTCAGTTGCTTCTGGAACCATATATTTTCTAAATTAATTGTTGTGACTAATTGCCACTTGATTATGTTTTGGAGAATATCATTGATGTTATACATCCACGTCCAAACGTGAAAAAACGTACTATGTTCTATTAAGGGAAAGGTGAACTCGATCATTATCATACAATGAGTAAAAAATGTGGCTAAAGGACATGAAGTAATTGAATTTTTTATTTTGTTTTCTATATTTTGGTGGTGTTAACTATTAATTTTTTAATTTAAAATATGTCTGTTTTTCACACGTAAAGAGTAATTATTCATTCTTATCAGCAAATCTCTAACAAGTGTATGTTTATTCATTACGCAATGCCCAATATGAGACTGATTTATTGATAAAGAATAATGGCTCTTAATTTGTCCAAATTATTATTTATTTTTCTTTATTTTTTAATTTTTTAATTGCTTGATGCGTGTTTCATTTTGTTTTCAATAGGTGCTTGAACAAGGCTGCTATAATATTAGACAAGGATCTAAACCCCGACGGTTCTCGGACCAACAACTGGAGGCTCTGCAGCGTCCAACAAATCGAAGAACTGAAATGCGTACTGAAAACCATCCCGGTCTGGGCCTCTGCCATCGTCAGCCTGACGTCCATGACCCAACAAGGAACCTTCACCGTGTCCCAAGCCCTGAAAATGGACCGGCACCTCGGCCCAAACTTCGAGGTCCCCGCCGGGTCGCTCGGCGTGATTTCCCTCCTGACAATCGGCCTCTGGCTCCCAATCTACGACCGGTTCCTCGTCCCCGCCCTCCGCAAAGTCACAAGGCACGAGGGCGGGATTACAGTCCTCCAAAGAATCGGGATGGGGACTATTTTCTCGGTGATGTCCATGATAGCCGCCGGACTAATTGAAAAACAAAGAAGATCCATGGCTATTTTGCAGCCGCATGAGCCCGTCTCATTCATTTGGTTAGCCCCTCAGCTTGTTCTGATGGGACTCTGTGAGGCATTCGCTATCATTGGACTGCTTGAGTTTTTCAACAGGGAGTTTCCGGACCACATGAGGAGTATTGGGAATGCGCTTTTGTCTTGCTCCTTTGCTGGGTCCAGCTACCTGAGCAGCCTGCTGGTGACCATTGTGCACCATGTTACTGCGACGCACCGGAAACCGGACTGGCTCACCAATGATATCAATGCTGGGAGGTTGGACTTGTTTTACTTCCTCTTGGCTGGGATTGGGGCTCTCAATTTTTTCTACTTCGTTTACTGTGCTATGGGGTATCATTACAAGGGCAGTACCAGTATTAGTGTAGACGTAGAAGAGAAACCTAAAGCCAATGTGGAACTAACTTCAACCAATGCTTGAAGTTGGTTATAAACTTATAATCATATAATAAAGTAAATAAATTTAAAATTGCATAAATATAAATATTCTAGCTAATAATTATATTAGGATATCACTTTTACATTATATCAGTTGTAAGTTTAGGTGAGATATATATAGAGATACATCTATATGATAATATATGTAAATGAAAAGGAGTTATGAGGAAAATTAAGAGGGCATGCATGGTCTTTAGGTCATTCTATTTCAATGTTGTAACACAAGAGTATATGTCTATTTATATTATATATTATATATATATATATGCCCGCATGGTCTTTGGTTTGGTGCAAGTGCGCATATATATATTATATATATGCCCGCATGGGTTGCCTCTCTGCCTTCCGTATCAAATTATCTTTTCACTAGTGGCTGCCTTGGCTATAGCTTGTTGTTTGTGCCACACCAGTTACTAGTGATCTACATCGATCTATTGTGACAGAGAATTTATCTGTCACTTTTTCAGACAACGCTAGCCATATCTTATGGGGAAAGGACTATAATTAGTATCACCATATCTTATGGGGTCAGTATGGTCAATTTCAAAGGCAAAAACGTGGGGTCTTCTCAAGATGGTGATGCTCCCAACTTGCATGATCGAGGAAAATATGTGTAATTCGTGACCTCCAAATGTCACACTCTTAATTTGAATTGCAAATTCTTGTAATTTTAATTGCTCTTGTTGTTGTGTATCAATTTATGATCATATATGGTTCTCAAACCGTTCAAAGTTTTTCAAAATACATTTGCTGGAGCCTTGGATCGAGCTATTATTTTTGCTTTTTTGTTAATTAAGGAGTGATAATTAATTAATGAGGCAGGAGACAGGTGAGTGATATGTGAAGCCGTTTGAAAATAGATAGATTAGCTCTAAACTAGATATTAGAAATGATTATTTTCAATTGGAAAATCAGAAGAAATTAAACTGAAACTGACTGCTGGATCTGGATTTGGAACATATATATAGACAACTAATATGTATCCCAAAAACTTAAATTATCGGAAATGTGACAACAATTTATATCAAAATAATAAATAATGCCACCAAAATGTACACTTCTTCCGTGTCCTCAATCTCTTTCCCATTTATTAGCTAATTATAAGTCTCCAACACTTGTTCTCAATTAACTTTAATTCATTTACCTTGATTTTTTTCTAAACAAATTTTGTCTTTATTAAATTTGGCACGTACACACAATAGATACGTTAATCCTTAGGTTGCATATGTATATATGGTAAAGTATTAATTAGTATAGATTGTCCCGAATCTCCCGATCGATGTAAGACCAAGTTAATTTGGAGAGCTAAGAGAAGCAAGAATCCAATGCTGATGTCCAACCTATAATGATGACCCTGCACCAGCCACCAGCTGAATATCTTGGACACTGGCACACTGCTCCTTACAGCCTTACGCCGCTTACCCTTCACCCTTATCGACTAAGTGGTCCTATATATAATATTGATTGTCTGAGTAATTAAAGTCGTTGGTTCCCATTGATATATCTAGCCGTGGGCTTCCTCTAAATTAACATCGATTTGTATGTATTTGACAACCTTTGGACATGCAATTAATGGATATATGATAAATCTACAGTGCTGTATGATTTTCGAATTAAATGTGTTTGGTTTTAGTAGGCACGACTACCTAGCTTGTGGACCTGATAAGATTATTAGTCTCAGCTGTCCTGCCTAGCTACCGTGTGGTGGAGGATCCAATTCCAAATTTGATGCTGGTACAATGGCCTCATCACATGTCCTACCTACTTAATTGGTGTCTCCTTCTGTTTTGGAGTGAACAAATAAATTTAAAAACAATATTCCTAGTCAAATTTTGTGGAATTCTCCCTTCACTTTTGGCCCAAAACTCATAATATCCTAGTCTTCACTCTCCACTCTACACCACCACCATATGCCATATGAGCAATGGAGACTTGGACAGTATCACGCGATTGTCAAATTCAAATTAACCTCATGCATATGAACAAAGTGTTACTCTAGGGATTACTTGTATATGAGTTGGAGATAATGACTTGATATTGCTAGTGATTGTGACAGTGATCATGAAGATATATGCCCAAAAGGGACAAAGAAACTCAATGGAATAGCCCTTGGACAGAATCTCCATGCATGCGTTCTTTCTATCCTCCCCTCAGCCAGACATCTCTTTTTTTCCCCCCTATTTTTCTTTTGGCCGTTTTTGTTAGGCATTGAACCCCACCTTAATTAGGAGCTGAGTGGTGTCCTCCCCTCCCAAATACCTAAAAAATTGTTCTGTCTATAGAGCCAAAACCTTTTTAATATTCATGGTATGGTGGGATTAGCCCAAATGGTAAGAGTGAGTGAGTGAAATAAGGATTAAAATTAGACTAGGTGCAGAGTTCAATTTCCTCCAATATAATAAAAAACTTAGTGGAAATAAATTTCAGCTAGCTAGATAGCTTCCAAATCATTTGACCCGGTGCCTGATGGATCAAAATCTCTTTCAAGTTCCTACCTTCATGCAACTATACATATCTACCCAAAACAACCAATCACTTAGCATGACTGAATATAGAATAATTATAGATAATTGATGAGACTTGAGAGGTCTCGCACATACCCATGGGCCACATAAGTTCAAACACTGTTACAGTCAGGTGGAGAATATGATAGGCAGGGCTAGGCTGGGCTGACTTGTTTAGGTAAAGATGTTTTCTATCTGCCTTTTTTATCAGAAGATAAAGCTAAGGGTACTAGGGTGGGCTTGGTAGGAAAGGGAAGTGGCCGGTGTGCATTCAAGCCCACTAGTCCCATTAATTTGTCTCAGAGAAAAACAACCTTATCTCTTGCTTCTGTTGGAGAAGGAAACAACTTTATTAAAGAGATATTTTTCCCAGAATGATTTATAATGGCCCAAACAAAATAAAAAGTGAAGACCAAATTTCTCTTTGTGGTCTGAAGATGATTCGAAAATTGGGTATGTACAAACTTAAAAATAAAGATATCTTTGTGGGGGCTTGTAGCTCTAGTGGTTGAATACATTTATCCTTACACCTAAAGCTAGAGTTCCAATCCCCACTCCCCATTCGGCATTCCCTCGTAACAAAAAAAAAAAAGATGTCTTTGCCTGTAGGTAGGCAAAAGTTGGCAATTGGCAGGAGAAATTGCAGTAAAAAATAAATGAAGGCCCAAGACATTTTTCTTGTTTTTGTCTTTCTTTAATTAGAGAGAGAGAGAGAGAGATGAAAAAGAAAAGGAAAAGAAAAGGAGATGGTTTGTTAGGAAAGAGGCTCTAATGAATTGGGCCTATATTGGGTTAGAATACTTGATTTGTAAGCTTAGTTCAAGGTTCAGGGAGAAATGGGCTGACATAGAGGACACAATGGACTGAGCATAATTTAAAAAATGGAATGGGCTTAGTTCAGTACCTGATCCAGCAGATCCAGCAGATTTGCTGTTTAAGCTCTGGCCTGTTATTGGTTTCGAGCCCTTGTTCTTTATATGTTCTTTATTGTCGCACTCTTTACCATTCCAAGATATTTAATGAAGTTCTCTTGCAAAAACAAAAAAACAAAATTGCAACTTGCAACTTGCAAGGAGATTAAATACTAATCTTTTTTTCTTTTGGTTGTGGTTACATTCTTAAAACAATAAATGTAGTAATTGACCTTTATTTGATGAGTCCCAAAATTTTTAGGACATCTTACACCCATAATTGTGTGAGATACATTTGTGTGTCACGTAGCACTGTTGATTGACTCATAATTTTTTAACTATAATATTTTGCTGCTCAACATTGACAGAGGCAATGAATACCCCACACAAATTTAATTCTTATCTTTTTTTGGCCACTCACACAAATTTAATTCTTAACAAGCAGAAATAATTAATTTCCATATCTACTGTCATGCCATGCATGAACATTATTCGAAATGCGATGAAGATGGTGCTAATTAACCCTTGACTTCCAACTGCTGAAGATACTGAACAAATCGATCGAAATCCTCATAAGACGAACCACCTTTCTCACAAGCAACTTCCGATTTCTTCTTCCAATCCAATGCCTTCTCCCTAAACTTGTTCCCATTGTCCCCTGCGATCATCTCCCTCACCAAACCCTCAACCTCTTCTCGTTTTACATTGCTATCGATCTCCAACCCAACACCCCAAGTGGTGCTGGTGTACCTAGAATTCACTTGCTGCTCCGCGAAAAACGGCCAGCAAAGCATCGGCACACCTCCACATATGCCCTCCAACGTGGAATTCCACCCACTATGAGTCAGAAATGCCCCCACTGAAGGGTGCGCGAGCACTCTTTCCTGGGGGCACCAGCTGGCAATCATGCCCCTATCTTTAGTCTCCCGAAGAAAATCTTCGGGCAAAGTGGCCGCGGACTTTCCCATCACCACGTCATTCCGTACGATCCACAAGAACGGATGACCACTGTTGGCGAGTCCCCAAGCGAACTCTTTTAGATTGTCCTCGGTCATCATGGCAATGCTGCCGAAATTCATGTACACAACCGAGTTGGGCTTCTGGGCGTCGAGCCAGGTGAGGCAGTCCGTGTTCTCTTTCCAGAGGCTGGGCCTTGTTGGGCCTGATTGGGCTTTGGTCAGGACCTTGCTGCAGAGGGTGGTGAGTGGGCCCACGTTGAAGATGTTGGGGAAGAGGGAGGAGATTTCGGCCAGGACTTGGGATTCGAAGTCGACGAAGGAGTTGAAGAGGATGGCGTCGGCTGTGAGAATGTCTCGGGCTTCTTCCAGCCACCTGTTGAAGGCGATGTCTTTGGGGTCGGTGCTTCGGACGAAGTTGGGCATGTCCTTCAGTCGCATGTGTTCCATTCCCCGTATCCACTCTAGAGAACTACTTTCCAGATATCCGTTTGTCACGTTCTTCTCATCTGCATGTGGACACAACAAACCATGTGCATAATATTTGTTACAAATTTTGGTGTGTACATCAATCATATCTCTATTAATAAAGATGGATCCCACTTGTATGCCCAGTTTCACCTGATATTATGACCTATTATGACCCACGTTAGTCCCACAATCGTATAATGGGCCTTTCATTTGTATTGGAAATTAAGAAAACTTGGGCCCTTTTTTTTTTTGTAAGATGAAACTCTATATTTAGAGTTAAATAGTACTAGCTAGTAGCTAGAGACAATGATTATTATCTCAATTTTTGTTCATCAAGATAATATGACAATTTTTATTTGTTTAAAATATAATTTAGAATGGACTCAGTTATTGAACAAATAAAATACTAGCACATTAAAAAGTAATCATAATTCAAAAAATGGAAATAATAGTTGATGCCTTTATTACTATTTAGTAGAAGTTGAGCTTCAAATTGCGGGCGTGAGGTGGTTGCATCATCACTAGATTCTTTAAGGAATGGACATATTATAAATGGGATTCTTAATTATAATTTACTCCCTTTTTTTCAAGAGCTAGCTTAACAGTTATTCTATTTTATTTTTTATTTTATTTTATTTATGAGTCAATTGCGAGTCAAAAAGAACCAATTTAATGCACACAATATAAACTAGTGAAATGATATGGAGTACTTGTTTATCAAAAACCAACAAATAAAAAACTATATGGAGTGCTTGATTTAAATCCTACATGGAGTTCAAGCCCCACTCGGCATTTTTTACTTTTTTGTTCTTTTTCTTTCTTAAATTAATTGGTCCCGGCGACCATATATATCGTGTATATATAGTTTTCATGCAGCACGAAGGCTAGTTGCACAAACTTCACTTGGCATTAGAGCAAGGACGTAAGTTAATTTAAGTCCTAACTGCTACCCAGTCCGGCCAATAAACTCCCTATTCTCAGTTACGAAAAATTATTGTGATATAAGGTAAAAAAGAAAGTTAATATTAATTTACGAATAAAGTAGCATATATGTAAATATATAATTTTACCTTTTAATGGGAAAATGCCTCTTTTGACGAGTTCTCCAAATTGGAGATACGCCAAGAGACCACAAGCGGATGCAGTCCAGAACTGAACCTCCGGAATCCCAAGCTCCCGGGCCACTCCGATTGCAAAGCTCATAATCCCGTCCGAAATAACGCAACTAACCGGAGGCAGACCCTCCGTGGAATTGAGCTTCACAATCAGGTCCCGGAGCGGAGCCACCGAGTGTTTCTTTGTGTAGTACAAAAGCTCGGTGACGCTCTGGGTGGCGTCCGGGTTCGAAGGTGGGACCCCATCCGGAATGGTCTCGAACCTAAAGCCCGGGGAGTTCTTAAGCGCCTCTGGCCCTTTGGACTTGAGCAGACGGCGGTGGTTGAACTCGGTGTACACCATGGTTATGTGGAAGCCTCTCGAGTGGAGGAGCTTCGCCAGGTTCATAAATGGGTTCACATGGCCTTGTGCTGGGAATGGGATGCACACAAGGTGAGGTGTTTGAGTCTCTGCTTGAATGGACCCCATTATACTACCACAGCTAACTGCTTCTCAAAATAGAGTTTTCAGGCCTTGCTTGCTGTGCTCCCCTCATGCCATGCTTATATAGAAGATTAATGAGTACGTACGTAATTTCTTTAGAATAATTTTATTCGTGTATTACTAATCGAAGGGTTCACATTGATCCCACAATCTTCAGTTCATAATATATGTATATGATGAAAGGTCGAATAAAAACAAACGACATATGTCACGTTTCAGTTCAGGTCAAAGTTAAAATCAAGAGGATGTATCCACAAGTTGCATTATTAGGTCACATTTCAGTTTTGGGTTCTTTCAAGAAAGAATTTTTAAACAAAAAACTTTGACTTTTTATTTTATTGAGCCAAACGAAAAAATAACAGACAAAGCTTGGTATTTTTAAATAAGAGTAATGTTATTTGGTTCAAAATAACTCATTAAATTGTTTGGACAAAATAAAATGACAGTTATTAATTGAGTATTTTAATATATATTTGAGCCAAAATACCTAATTAAAATCTGTCACTTTATTTAATTCAAATAATTTAATCAATTATAATCTTTCTAATCATTTAAACATCAACTTGCAAGTTAAACAGTTACCAAAAGTACAAACTAGAAATAGAAAAGAAAAGAAAATGAAACAATCAGAAAAGCTGATTGACTGAAATGTGAATAATGCATCCAATAATAGAGGACGGCAACATTTCAGTCAAGCGGTTGCAAAAGCCAGAACACATGACCCCACGTGTGCAGTTCCGAGAGCAGAGTGCAAGTGCTCCACACATTAATGTCCGTGTGTCCCCAAATATTTGGCTATGAAATTAGATCGAGTGAAGTTGAATGTGGGTTGAGCCGCTTGACGTCGAAAAATTATTGGGTATAATTAATATATGGTTATGTATTATAATTAATTTAATGTATAAATATATTATTAGATGATATGCTTATATTAATAAGATATATTATTAATATTATTTTTTTATATTATAACAAATAAACTGATTATATTATGTGTTAATATAATGATTATACAAAATAATTTATATTTAACGAGTTGATGGTATATATTTGTGGATAAATTTTGTGGATTGAGATTTGAGGATTTCACTTGTGGGTAAATATATTGAGGATTTCAAATTTTCTAGATCATGAGTATATTAATATTTTACGTTAAGTTTTTTTTATTAATTAATTATTATTTATGAAATTCAAACTTAAAATTTCTTCTAATAAAAATATGTTGAATGTCATTTACTAAACTAAATAATTATTAGTATATATTATATTAAATTTAAGTAATGTGTGAAGTATCCAGACTTGTATTTTTATAGTAGATTCGAACTTCTAGAATATCAAAAACATGTACATATTATATTTTAAATAGAAATGAAATCCTTTTTAAATGTGTCCACTTTGTTTTACTATTGATGTGGTACATGTGATCAGAGAGTAAAATTTCAGATTTTAAAGAAATTTCGATAGAGATTTTAATAAAAATTTTGATAAATTTTAAATTTCGACAAAAATTAGACAGAAACGACATAAATTGTTATAAAAATACGAAAATTTTGAATAAAACTTTACTATATATTTATTTAACAAATTATCTATTATATTGATAAAAAATATTGAAAAAACTAAATTATATAGTAAGTTTCATGTGATATAAAATAAATATAATGTACGCTGAAAGTAAATATTGTTAAATAAAATTAATATATTTTTGAAGATATTAAGGTTTAGACCCTTTAGAGTATTTTTTATATAAAAATATATTAAAGTTTATGATTTAAAATTAACTAAACGAAACTCCAAAAAAGTCGAATCAAATCTCCAATCTTTTTTTTTTTTTCAATTGTTCAAAAACCTCAAACCCTAATTAATCCTAATTTTTTTTTTTCCTTCCTTTTTTTCCCGTGACTTCTCTTCTTCCTCTAACTCATTTCTCTCTCCTCCTCCAAGTACCATATCTTATCTCTCCTCCCACTCCCTTCCCAATCTCTCTTTCTCCTCCTCCTCTTCTTCCTTCTCTTCCTCATCTCCCTCCTAAATCTCTTATATTTCCCATAACTCTTACATAAACTTTGGATCTCCTTCAAGACCACAAAATAGAATTACCAAATTCAAAAATTGAAGAAATTTGAGCTCGTAAAAATGAAGGGGACCCAAGATATAAATAAGGGAAGACAGTGGAAGAGCAAGTGATGCAGACTGTGTAATAAGTGAGCGAATTTTTACGAAATTTTAATAATTTCAGTGAAATATTAATAAAATATTAACGAATAGGTGATAAAATTTTCATGATTCCAAAAATCAAAATTTTATTCCTTGCATGTGATATAAATAAATTTAGCCTATAAAATTATTAGAAGTTTTGCTGGTGATTAGCAATTAATGGTAGTGTAAAGGGCCCGTAACGAAATGAGTGACTATTGACCAACTACATCCATTATTAAGGGAACATCATCGTCCAACTGTAAAGAAATCTAACTGACCAAAAAAAAAAGAGAGTAGAGAAATATCTTAAGACAGAGTTCAATAGTTCATCGCGGGGTCCACGTCTGTTTTGGCAACACTGAACATTGCCTACTACTGCGTGAAAGCTAGGCTGGTAGTGATTCATACTCCAATACTTTGTGAAAGCTTGACTTCTAGAGATTCATAATCCAATATTATATTAAATGCAGCAACAATCTTTGAATTATTGCCCGTGTCCCATTTTGATTCCCAAATTAGATTTTGTATCAAAATAAGCCTCTCTAAAATATTAATTCTGTTCAATTTTATATTATATTTATTTTAAAAATAAAATCGTTCATCCACTTCGACTTAACTTCCCCATTAATTCATCTTGCCATTTTTGAGCTCATTCTTACCAAGATCAAGCTCCAAAGCTCCAAAGCTCCAATAAAGGTACTCCTTTTTCTTATTTAACCCAACCTAAATAGATTAAACAATAAATAGACAAAAAAATTACATTGTGGGATAACCTCAATTTAACATATCTACCTACTTGAAATATGGGTTTGTGGGAGAAGCTCAAGTTGGCGATATTGGCCTAAAAAATTGACGGGAGTATTTGAAATGATGAATTGATGGGATATTTAATGATGTGAGTGAAAGGTAGGAGTTAAAGTAGAAGTGGATGAATGATTGTTAGACAAATTTTAATTTGAGAACTAAAGTAAGATGCGAATAATAATTAATGAACTGTTTAACCTGTAAAATTAAATACATAATTATTTTAATTTTGATTCTGAAATAAGTTAAAATGTAGAAAGAGAATCATTAATTTAGAGCCAAGCTCTTTTCTCTTTTCAAATTAACTTCTTATTTTGTACTAAACAACTTCACTTATTATTTTTAAGGATTAAAACTTAAAACTACATCAAATTAATTAAGGTCCATTGATTTTAACTACTAAATTTCAATAATTTTTTAGTTTAGGTACTAAAATTAAATAACATTTTAGATTCGGTACTAGTTGAAAAGTCAAATAAAATAATAAAGTAAAAGGTATTAGAATTTACAAATATGACATCACATGCCACTATAGTAAAAAAATAAAAATAATATTACATCACAAATATTACATTAATTTATACTATATTGAATTAAAAAAAAAATTAAATCAGTCACGACTTAACTGTGACTGCCTTGATAAATTGAAAAAGAGAACTCACACAACTATATTATGTATTATTTTGAGCAAAAGTATTGTTTTGACCTCTATTTATAATATACTGTAGTATAATTTTTCTTAAAAAAATTTAATTAAGTCACAACTTAATTGTGACTGTCTCACAACTTAGATGTGACTGTCGTTTAGTCACAACTAAATTTGAAGTTGTGAGTGTCGTACAGTCACAATAAAATGTGAAGTTGAGACTACATTAGCAAATTTTCAAGATAATATAAAAGTATTAAGGACAATTTTGTCAAAACCTTATAAATTTTAACTAACACCCATCATATATGGGTCAAATGACAAAAATGTCAAATGAAAAATGCTCAAATCAAAATGGCCAACATATTTGTTACCTAATCTAAAAATTACATTTAAATTTAGTAGTTTAAATGAAAAATTATATAGTATTCATGTTATACCAAAAGATTATTGGAATTTGATATTTAATTCTAATTTTTTAAATTAATTATTTTCTCGTATATCCACTATATAAGGTTATTTTTTGTTATTTGAGAAAAAAAAAATTGGATTTTTGATATATTAGAATTCTAACTCATTTTGCTATTCTCCATCACCACTTCACTTACCTCCAAAGACTTCATCCACAGTCATATATCACACACATATTAATTTACTCAATTTTTTTTTCCATCTTCGTTAATTTAATTTTAACTTTGAGCTAGTGATAGTGTGATAACGAAAAAATTATTTTACTTTCACGTGGTGAATATAGATTTTACTTTGTACCTTAAAGTCTTAAAATAAACTTACGAAATCACCATTCATTGGCATGCTTCAAGTCTTAAAGTAAACTTGGAATATGCATGAAATCACTAATTTTTTAAGTTATCTTCAATTGGAAAAAATTAAAAAGGGCATATTTCATTTTGACTATAAATAATACGATATATTAGTTCTTTTCACTAACACGGGATTTGACTCCTTTGGCCAAAAAAAACACGTGATTTGACTCCGTCGATCTCAACTTCTCCCATGTCCTGTCTCTCTAGATCTTCCCATTATTACCTACGTGTCTCCACCACTTGCACCAGAGAGACTCTTCATGGGGCAATGCTCCACTTGCACCATTTTCATGCGTACGTTCTCCTCCATAACTCGATTATAATTAAAATACCTTTTTTTTTCCAATTAAGTTTGTTCTTGAAGTTTCGCACACACGTACGCACAGTATGATTAAAGTTTGGTTGTAAAATGGACAAAAGTACACCTTGTCCAAGCTGGCCAAGTCGATCAGTTAATGTGGACAAATAATCAAGTCTCCTAGCTATGATCATGACCTCCTGGCTAGCTAGAGTAGAAATGTTCCAGCTAGCTTTCTACTTGGTGAAATTTGCTTTGTTTTGGAGTGAACCACAGTCAATTGTAAAGTAAGGTAGAAAAGGGATGAATTTTATGTTGTGCTTATTATATTTATTTAAATTAAAAAATATTACAAATTTATCGTTCTGTTTTTTTTTTTTAGTTATAATACATTGTTGTGATTAAAAGTCTAATAAAAACAAGCAAGTACAAAAAATCCAGTAAAAGATCCGAATATCTGAAAATTAAAGGTGTTAGTAGATAGTAGGTCATGTTTTCAGGCTTTGGGATTTTTCTAGGAATGAAACAATTAAAAACAAAAAACCTGATGAAAATTATTTTTCATTTTCGAGAAAAACTCGCTTGTAGCTTTTAAAAGAATAATTTCAAATGATTTGAAAATCTTCTTCATTTTGAAAACAGTTAAGAAAACCAAAAACAGTTCTTATATTGTTTTTTCTTATTTTTTGAAGAAAAGACAGTTTTAGTAAGGGAAGTTTAACTCATAATACAACCAATTCCAACCTGAATAAAATCAGGAGATACTCATCACCCACATCCTTAAAATTTAAAATTTCACTGAACACTCATTATCTAGCAACTTGTTCAATTAAAGAGGTAAAAGTAATGTTATTTGTATTATTTTAACATATTATTTAGTAGACTAATTTCTCTAATACAAGTGAGATTTACTTATGTGGATCCTATATTATATATATATGTATAAATCTCATGTTTATAAAAAAAATAAAGTTGTTGTTATTGGTATTCTAAAAAAGTCATTATGCACTTCAATTTTTAAAAAATGTAAAAGAAAATTTGTACGAGTTAGAGTATAAGATAACTTTTTTGAAATGCCAATAACAGAAAAAAAAAATTTACAACATAATGAAAAAAGATAATATAAATAATTTTAAAATTAGATCTCAAATGATATATTAGTATTTTATTAATTTATACATGTTACTCTTTAATAATTATTTATTTTATAATTAAAATACTAATATGTATAATAATACCTTATTTAAAATATAAATTTGAAATTCTTAATATTATTGTAAAAATAATTTCAGTCAACCGGAAATATCTCGCACAGTATTGATATTTGATAGCATCAACAACTTGCAAGTTGCAACGGGAAAAAAGGAACGGAAAAATTGAAAGGTGAAGGTAAAATAGTAAAGGGCGGCTAGCATACTAGCATTCCACTAAACGAAAGAAAAGTTGTTTCTGGTCAAGGACAAACCGTCACCAACAGGGCAAGGACTTCAACGTGCTCAATGGAGCTGTTGTTAAAGAAAAGTACAAATGTAATTATTCAAACAAAAACACCTACAAATAATAGGGAGATGTGGCCCCCACACTTTTCGAAAGAAACAGGTCATTCAATAATAGGGGGCTCTGCCTCCCGCCCCTCCCGGGTCCCACCCCTTCCCCAATTTACAAAAAAACAAAAATCATTCAATAATAGAGGATAACTAATATTCTGTGGTTTCAGTCAAGTGAGCCCAATGGAGCAAATTCCAGAAGCATGGGAACGTGGCCCACAAATTATTGTGTGGAGAGGTTCCTTGTTCATACAAGTTGAACAAATAGCGTCCACACACAAATTGGATAAGGGTTGTGTCAGGGGTCAGTAATAGGTCGGGCCAGTCCAACTCGGCTCAAATTTTTTGAGTTCGGGCTTGAATTATAGAAATTTAATAGGGCTTTCATAAAAAGTTGGGCCGAGGTTGGGCTTTAATACACAAGCCCAAGGCCCCCTTATCGGGCTACTCAAAATGTGTTCAAAGCCTGCTTGACACATATATATATTTTTTTAAATATAAGATTTTGGCTATGTTGTGATTTGAACATGAGACCTCACATAACAAATTTCAACTCTCAAACAACTGAGCTAACTAGTTTATTTGTCAAGTTTGTGAATCATAACATATTTAATAGTTCTTTCGTTTGTTTATTTCAATAAATTATTAATATTCTTATTAAGTTATTATATAATACTATTATGTTAGTAATAGTATATACCATAAATAATAATCTTTTAAAATTATATACAACATTACAACTATAATAAAATATAAATATGCATATGTTTTATTACATATTTTATTACATATTTTTATAAACAAATGATGCAATTGTGTTGTCAACGATCCGAACCGTTCAAATTTTAGTTCCTCACTCAAAGATAATTCGTGCAAAAAATTAGCTCAATTGAAGATGTAAAAGTGACATAATAGTGGTCGAATTAATGAACGATCGTGGTTTTTCTAATGATGATCAAATGGGTAAATGAATTTCGATTTAGCCGATTTTTTGTATGCATGATCTTTGACTATGAACATAGAAAATGAACGGGTCAGATTGTTGAAATCACGTTGTGGTCTTCATAATTATGGAAACAACAAGGTTTTAACGGGAAAATTATTAGAATTATACTCTTCAAGTGTATTTATATTTAGAAGCTAACATATCAATCGTGTTTTCAACGATCCGAACCGTTTAAGTTTTAGTTCCCCACTCAAAAATAATTCTTACAAAAAATTAGCTTAATTGGAGATGTACAAGTGACGTAACGGTGGTCGAATTAATGAACGATTATGGTTTTTATAATGATAATCGAATGAGTAGATAAATTCTAATTTAGCTGATTTTTTGTAAGAATGATATTTGACTATGAAAATATAAAATGAACGATTCAGATCGTTGAATTAATGAATTGATGATCCTGGTTTAATAACTTTAATTATAGTTGTATTATAAAAGTTGTACATTTATGTTTTATTATAGTTGTAATGTTGTATATAATTTTAAAAGTTTATTACTTTATTATTTATGGTATTAGTGTATTACATAGTTTACACTATTACTATTTACTAACATTATAATATTATATAATAACTTAATAAGCATATTAATAATTTATAGAGTAAACAAACGAAAAACCTATTAAATATGTTATAATTCCCAAATTGGACTTTTAGTCAGGCTTTGGGCTGGCTTAAACGGGCCGGGCTTCAGGCGGCCCATGGGCTTCAAGGGGATGCCCAAGCCCAACCCAAGAGATTTTCGGGCCGAGCCGAGCCGACCTAAATTTCAAGCCAAATCGGGCTTCGGCCTTAAAGGACCAGGCGGGCTTTGGGTGGGTTTCGGGGCTTGGGCTTTTTGGTGAGGCCTAGGTTGTGTTTGACAATTGAAAAATTTAATGAACCAACTTGAACTAAACTAAAAAGTCAATTTTTTAATAAAAAACATATCGGTTGACCAAAAGCCAAACCAACCCGACCAACCTTTAGATTCGATTTTGTTATGTTTTTTAAGAAATTGTGAAAACTGAACCAAACTGATAGTTGAAAAAAAAAAAAGTATAAAACGACGCCATTTTGGTTTAGCCCTAAAACTCTCTCACCTAAAACCCTCTTATTGACCCTCATTTTTCTCTCGTTTCACTTACTCTCTCACCCATCTCTTCTACTCTTAGCCTTTCAGGCGACTCAGTCACATTGTTACTCAACCTGTATTGCGAGCGTTGACCGTCGTCGCTATCTCTCCGCCTCTGATTCTTTCTCTCCTTTCTCCCTCTCTCATTCTCCATTTCTCCCTCGCCTTTCTAAAATTGAAAGTTGAAACCCACCCCATAATTTCCATTTTGTGAAGGAACTCAACAAGATTGCCAAAACAACAAACCCTAATTTTGTTTTTGGGGGTTCTTGAATTCCTCTCATCGATTCAAAATTTCAATCTATTGCTAAGGAAAACTTTCAAAATCATGTATGATTTTGAAACCCTAATCGAATTTTTGTTCAATTTTTTCAAGTTGGAATTTTTTCTCAGTATTATAATTTTTTTGTCTGATTATGTTCCAATTTATTAAATTTGAACTATAAGTGTGGATAATGTCTATATTCTATTGGTTGTTGGATGCTGTATTGAATCATAGAAATTGGTTGTTGAATTGATAGTGAATCCGCGAAAGTAGTTTTGCTCACTTTCTTTAACTAAGGTATATACTTATCTCCCATCTAAAATACTGTCATGTATTTAAAAAGCTAACATGAGTTAATCCATAAATATTTTATTATTATTATTATTATTTTTTTCCCAAAAAACCAGGTTTCTCTTTTCTTTGTTTTTTATTTCTTCTTATCCTTTCTCTTCATCCCCCGTGCTTTTTTTTTTTTGTCTCTCTCTCTCTCTCTCTCGTCCCCAGCCCATCCGAACACCTGTAACCATGAATTAACCCAGAACATCTAGAAGCCAACCATCCCAATAAGAAAATCAACCAAAATATCTCCACCAGCAAAGTGAGAAAGTGGAGAAAGACAAATCAATAGGAAAACCAAAAACTCAAAAGGAAAAATCTAGCTGCAAGCTAGACATATAGATAACAAAAGACACGGATCATAAAATTGAGAGAAATGTTGTTTCTTGCCAGCAAGAAGACCACCACGCGTCAAAAAAGAGCAAGGGATGCTACAAAACCAAGGCAACATCAAGCCTTGACCTCTTTTGGACCAAAAAAGTCTTCAACCCAGTAACGGATTTTAAATGGTCGAAGTCATTGTTTATGGTAAAAAAAAATAAATCAGATAAATTATTATTGTTATGGAGATAAAGGAGAAGAAGAAAAAGAAAAAAAAAAAGGAACGGGTTTTGAGGAAAAAAAAAAAAAAAAAAAAGGAACGGGTTTTGAGGAAAAAAAAAAAAAGAAAATATTTATAAATTAATTTATAGTTAACTTTTTAAGCATATGTCAGTATTTTAGATGAAAAGTGAGGATATTTTTAATTAAAAAAGGTGAGCAAAATTACTTTGGTGAATTAGGGAATTTAGAAATTAATAGTGAATCTATATTCTATTGAATCATATATTTTATTGAATCAGAGTTTGAATCATAGTTTGTTGGATTGCATTTAGCTAAACTGCCATTTTAAACGAAAATAAAAAGATAAATTACATTCTAAAATGATTTTATTTTATTAATTAATTGTGGTCTATGAATTTTAAACTCATAATCTCCTCCCACACAAAGATAGATTAGGTGGCATTAAGTGAACCATATGGTAATTGACATATTCCAAAAGATTACCGAGCAGACGAGCTTCCAGCCTTCCACTTCATTTCTATTTGAAATTTAATAATGGATTGAGAAAGTAATGCAATTTGGATTACCTTAATTCGAATCGGTCCTTTACATGTAAGGATTTTATAAAAAGAGCCCAATGACTTCCTCCGGTTGAAAGAAAAAACTCAAAAAGCCCAAGGATTTCATCCGATCAAAGAAAAAAAGGCCCAAAGACTTAATCTGATGAAAATAAAAACAATAAAGCCCAAGGGCTTCATGAGCCTCAACCCATGGAATTAAATACAAAAACAATACTTTTTACTCAGAAAATGTGTTAATTTAAAAAGGCCATATTCAATAGAAAACAAAGCTTCAGACCACAAAAAAGAAAAAAAAAAGAAAACAAAGCTATTTTCTCTTTTTCAAATTAATTTATTATTTAATCTACGATCAAGTTCTTGTTCACCATCTAGTTACTTGTCACATATTGATTATAATCTCTTCCTCAGCTATTGTTCTTATTTCTCTCTCAAGTTTTTTACTATATATTTTCATCATTTTAATTTTATTTTTTTTATCACACAAGCTTGTTCATTATGTAATCGAACTCAGGTTCTGTAACTTTAAACTCACAGGTTCAACTAACAAAAGAAAATATTGAACTCATTGTAAGTACTTTAAAATGCGTTAATTTGCATTTCTCAAAGTATTATTTTATTTTTTTCTTATAGAACATACATATAGAAATAGAATAATGGAACTAACAAAAGTTTGTAGATCGCTCACCACTTCTACATCTACGAGGGATGAATGCACTACCTTCGTCCAAATACTTCTTCAAGTAATGAGTAGACGATAATTTTGTTAAGTCCGCCAAATTGTTATGGATGGTAATTGTACACTCTTGAATATACAAAATATCAAATATACTTCTACATTTAAATTAAATAGATTTAATAGTTAAGAATAGTATATGATAATTAC
Organism: Dryas drummondii; assembly: GCA_003254865.1. NCBI lineage: Eukaryota > Viridiplantae > Streptophyta > Magnoliopsida > Rosales > Rosaceae > Dryas > Dryas drummondii. The sequence continues at coordinate 344,467 of QANW01001882.1, read as the reverse complement.
ATTATGGATTAATTACAATTATATATTTCTACTATTTATTACTTTTCAACTTGTTAACTCAAGTTCAAAGGTTGCATTAAGGTATCCCAACTATGAAACCGTGTCAGTTAGATATTTCCGTTAGTCTGGTCGTCAGAAATGACGTTATTTGATGACATGACACACCACTAAAAAACTTAATTTTAATTTAGCACTCTAATTTTACCATGTTTTTCAAGTTCATACCTCAAGTTTAAAATCTTGTAAATAAATAAATATTTTTTCAGTTTTTATCTCAATTTCACCCCAACTTTTGACTTATCAAATCTTCACCAAAATTCTCAATCTTATATTTATTTTGAAACTATGAATTTTCTTTTTACAACAATTTAAAAATTATGCAAAAATGAGTTATGAAAACCGAGATAATTGGTCACAAAGTAGGCTACCCGAAACTGTCAAATTTTTCAAACAAATTAGCAATTTCGGATAACCTAATTTGTGATTACTTATATCGCATTTCATAGCTCCTTTTTGAATTATTTCTATATGGTTATAAAGAGTAGATTTATAGCTTCGAAATGAGTATAAAATTGTTGATTTTGGTGAAGATTTGATAGATCAACAGTTGAGGTGAAGTTGAGATAAAAACTGAAAAAAATTTATTTATTTGCAAGTTTTTTAACGTGAGATATGAACTTGAAAAACATGGTAAAATTGAGATACTAAATTGAAATTAAACCTTTTAGTGGTGTTTCAAATCATTAGATAATGATATTTTTGACGAACATATTAACGAAGGTATCTAATTGACACGGTTTCGTAGTTGGTGTATCTTAATACAATTCTTTAAATTTGAATTATCAAGTTGAAAAGTGATGTATAACTGAGATATATAATTTTAATTTACTCTTATATTATTTAATTTCCAATTGATTTTGACTTGTACTCTCATTTTTTTTTCTTCCCAACATTGTAAGTGTTCAAATTTTCCATTCTATTTTTTTCTTTCAATCCATGCACATCGATCCATATACACATATAAACAAAAATCCCCCTCACCTTTGAAAAAAAAAACAAAAAAAAGAGAGCTTAAGAGTTATTAAAATTGAAGAAACAAAAAGAAGAATCACTTTTCTTGACAGGTACTGCCACAATCCCGCCGTGTCATCAGGCAGTTGGTGCCACGTATGCACTCCACGTGGATCCATAAAATTGCACTTTTATCTTTGACTTCGATAGTTGACTTATAGTCGAGTTGGGTCCTACCCTAAAACCCTTGGCCGCAACAACACGACTGCGAATCAAGCTCACTATAAAAGACACTCTACTAATCCACCGCCATTCCAATTTCCAAACCCCGAAATAACACAGAGAGAGATAACAATAATAATAGGGTTCCATGCTTCCATTTTCAAACTGAAAAACTCAAACAAAGCACACAGTACACAGAGTCCATGGGAATGGACTCTTCGTCCTCGTCGTCCTCAAGTCCTCGGACTTCGTCTCTGCAGCTGGCCATGGCGGCCTTAGTCGGAGCTTCGCTCATGGCCATCTCCGCCTTCTACATCCACAAGCGCAGCGTCGACCAAGTTATCGAGCGCCTCATTGAGATCCGACGCAAGCCGCGTCGCATTTCCGATAGCCGCTCTGCGATCGAAGACGAAGACGAAGACGAAGAGAATCGCAACGAAGGCGGCGAAGAGCGAGGGTTTGGCTCCGACGGTGAGGTGGCTATTGATCGGAAAGTGCGGTCCAGGTCGTCGGAAGAGAAGGCGCTTCAATCTTATAGAATTTCGTCTTCCTTGCCCAATGCGGCTTCGAGGAACAGTGATTGGATGGATGAGGACGCTAAATTTGATCCGCGGCCGAATTTTCGAGCTCCAGGATTCTCTTCTTCGTTTGATAAGCTCAATTTCATCCCCTCGGGGCTTCCGCTTCTTCGAACCGATCAACGAAACGGTTTGCGCTCTCAGTTTCCACTGGAATTTGTGTTCGTGTTTTTTTCGTTGAATCAATATTTTGAGCAAATTGTTTATTAGAGGGACTTATAAATTTATAATATGCTGACTGCTTGATATTAAATTTTAATTGAATTTTAACTTCTAAGTTACAAGTAAGTAGACTACTTGATCAAAGGAATTTAAAGACATGTTTATATCTCAATTAGGAGCATATTTTTTATTTTTTATATATTTAGTCTTGCTTTTTGTAGGAGAGGATCAGTCTGGTAACCACTCTGGTTCCAATACAAGGGTAACGTCTGTTAGTCGGTTAATGACTCCAAGGTCTCAGGCTGGAAATGCCTTTGAAAGTGTTGAAGATTCTGATGAGGAAGGAACTGAGCTTGCAATTGACGATGATGATACTTTCGACTATGGGAATTTGGATGCCTTAGATAGTGCCATAAATGTACGTGTATTTGTAGTCCCTAGCTTATTGTTCATATGCATTATGCTCAAGGGCAAATGATCATTGTGCTCCTTTTCTTTTGTTCATTTTTTTTTTGTTTTTCAGTCAGTTTACCCAAACGAAGGTACAAATGCAAGGGGCTTTGACCGCAATGGTGCAAAACCATAGATTCTGAGAACCATCCGGTCATTTCATGTTCATAAAGAATCCTTGTTTAGAGGAGAATTTTCTGGTCTTGTCATATTTTCCTTTACAGATTTCATCATTACAATCATGAAAAACATAGTGTAAATAATCATCACTATAATGAATGTCACAATTGTACTTATGATAAAAGCAAGAAATAGAGAAAGAGTTTAATGGAACTTTTTTTGAAATGAGTAAACTGTTTATGGCCAAAAAGTAAACCGATTGTGTTAGAGCACATAATAACTGTACTTTATTTGTTACATGTTTATTTGTCTTAGTATACAGTCTGTTGGTGAAAAGAAAGCATCTAGAATTAAACCATTTTACTAGTAGATGGATATGCAGGATGTGAATTCAAACCCTTAAAACTCTTCTGCAGCTTTGCTAAACAATGATGTTAAGAACTTTGTACAAGACCAAATACATCAAGTGACTTTCAGTGAAGCAAAAGCTGGTGTTGACCTGCAAGGCGATGGAAAAGTAGATACAGCTTCAGCACACTCAGTGGCAAATGATCCCAATTTTGCCAGCATAGTTTTACCATTGAGTGCATCAATGCATGGTAATTTCCATTTCCCAGTGATAAATGCTTTCACAGATCTATATCTGCTTTAGTGTTACTTCTAAGTTCCTTTGACATTAAAATTTGTTGGTTGACCTGCACATTGATAGTATTGTCTTATTTTTGCTTCTTGACTCTTTTATATTCCAGTTCATTTGAATGTTGTAGCATAGTCAATATTGACATGGTAAACCGTACAAAGTATGCTTTTGTGGCAATTAAATAAAGCTAACATTTTAGTCATAACAAAACACAACATTATATTATTGAAGGTTAGCTAATACTTGATGCATCTATCTTTATTTTTCAATACATTTCTGTTCAGAGTCAGTAAGCAAAGAAGAAGAAGAAGTACGCAAGATGATTCGAGAAAGCTTGGATATGCGTAAGAGATATCTTTACCGTGAAAAGGTTGCTCCATGGATGGTTGCTGGGGTAGACTCTATTGCATCAGAGAAGAAAAGTGACCCATTTCATTTTGAACCTGTTGAAGCATCAAATGTGAGTCAGTCTCTGTTCATTTATAATATGTCTCTCCCTCCTTGCAGCATATAAAATCTGTCTGAATTTTGTTTGTTCAAGTGAATTCTTTGTTTATTAAGCTTTTGTTTAATTTCTTCTTTCTTTCAAACCTTTCATGCAGCACATCTTTCGGATGGAAGACGGTGTCATACATGTTTATGCAAGTGAAAATGGTAAGCACGGAAAATCAATTCCTAGATTAGTAAAAGTGATACATCTTTATTGTCTTTGTCCATGGGTTTGCTCCTTTTTGTATATTAATAGTTAATTGAGTAAGGAAATAATGCTTTCTGAGAACTTTTCCCTGCAGACACAGTAGATATCTTCCCTGTTGCGAGTTCAACAACATTTTTCACTGATATGCATCATCTTCTAAAAATTATATCTATTGGAAATGTTCGCTCTGCATGCCATCATAGGTTACGATTTCTTGAGGAGGTTGGTTGAGTTAACATTGTTTTGGACTTCTAGTTTTTGTTTATGTTTATGACGTATCTGAATATCGTGCAGAAATTCCGTGTTCATCTGTTACTAAATGCGGACAGGGAATTTTTAGCTCAGAAGAGTGCACCACACCGTGATTTTTACAACATTAGAAAAGTAGATACACATGTGCATCATTCTGCTTGCATGAACCAGAAGCATCTCCTCTCCTTCATCAAGTCAAAGCTAAAAAAGGAACCAGATGAGGTAGAAACTCCTTCCTAGTTGTTTGTTTCAGTGAATTTGCTATGGTCTTTAGTTTCAACACTATTCCATGGGTCAAAAGAGAAGCAATGACCATTTGGTTGGTGTTACAGGTTTTCCCTTATCACTTGTCTTCAACAGTTTAAAGTTTTACTTCCTAATGAGGTTGTGCACCTTAAATTGGGCAGGTTGTCATATTCAGAGATGGAAAATATCTTACACTTAAGGAAGTTTTTGAGAGTTTGGACTTGACAGGGTACATGTTACTCTGGTCTTTTGATTGCTATCCATCAATAATAAAAACTCTCTCTCTCTCTCTCTCTCTCTCTCTCTCTCTCTCTCTCTCTCTCTCTCAAACTGGTGTCTGTTGCATTTTAGGAATGATCTGAATGTTGATTTACTGGATGTTCATGCGGATAAGAGTACATTTCACCGATTTGACAAATTCAACCTAAAGTATAATCCATGTGGACAGAGCAGACTCAGAGAGATATTCTTGAAGCAGGACAATCTTATCCAAGGTATGGTCACTATGGAAGTTAGGCATTAAGTTTGGGAAATTCATCTTTGCATTTGTATGACATCGCCTTATGCATTTTTTTGTGCTGGGGCTTGAAAGAGTTGCATATGAGATTTAATTGTATTCTTATGTAAGTTGACCTTTTCCGTTACACCTCTTCCTGCATGATGATGTTGGCATGTAGAAAATAGGTACGTTGTACTAGAACTGCATAGCATATTGTTCTTTTCTTTTTGTACTTGTCTCACAAAGTTGATTGTTTATTTTTATATTGCAGGACGTTTTTTAGCAGAAGTAACAAAGGAAGTATTACGAGACCTTGAAGCCAGCAAATACCAGGTTTCTTTATCATTTTCTTTATATATGGTCGTGGAAAACATAAAATTTTATGTGCAATCTCTCTCTTTCCCCCTCCCTTCTCCATCCCCATCCCACCTCCCACGAATAGATCCCGACTTTTTTTCCATATATCAATATGCTCATGTTGAATAATATATTTCTCTTAGTAGCCTGTGTTTTCAAATTATCTAAGAGGTCAGCAGTTTTCAAAGAACTCAGGTTACCTTGTGTTCTTGTAATGGTTTTTAATGATGAATGTTCACAAAATGCTTGAGGAATTATTGCAGGCTTATTATCAGTTATTTATAAAAGACAGATTATTGGTATGCTTCTTAGGTCATTCTACATTATTCTTTTCAGATGGCAGAATACAGGATTTCAGTTTATGGAAGAAAACAGAGCGAGTGGGATCAACTGGCTAGTTGGTTCGTTAACAATGAAATTTATAGTGAGAATGCTGTATGGTTAATACAGGTATGTATTTTTTTTTTCTTCTGGTAGCTTTTCTACTACAAGTGGTCAACTGTCTGTCTGCATTGCTGGGTTTGTTCTCATGATGACGTTTTTCTTACTACACTTGGCTCGTATGATTACAGTGTTATGTTCCTAATTGTGGTTGCAATTTGACTTATTAATTTGTCCTCTTCTTGATTTTGTTGACCATTTACTTTACCAACATGCTTACACCTGAGAGTTGGATTGGTGTGCACTTGTAAACATGTAAGGTGATTTGGTTTGTGAGATAATTGGACCTATTTAAGCAACCAATAACTTGTCTTCTTGCTTCTTATATGGATATAGACCCATTGACTTATTGGTTCCACTCTGCTGGTAAAAAGATCATCTGCAAAAGTTTTTGGATTATTTGATATTGTATTGGACTATGACCAGACAGTATGCACATAAAATTGAAAAAAGTTTGTACTGTATCAATATCTGGAGCGCAGTAGCTACTATAATTATAGTTTATGTGGTTAATTATGAGTGTACTTGCAGACAAGGGATGAATGGACAAAATGATTGCAGGAGGAAAGATTTTGTACTTAGTTACAACTTACCAATGTAATTACATAGTGGGGATGAACAGACAAAATTGGTTTTCAAATATATAAGTAGACCAAAAGAGTATATAATTTGTGCATTCTTTGTAGAATTTAATATTTTAATGTCACTTTAAAAGTTTGAACTTAGACTGAACATGCATTAGAAATTTATTGCATATAGGTAAGATTGTTTTGTTGACTACTGTGAGACAAAATATCAATTAGAGTTTATATTGCGCCATAGCATGTTGAGCATCACTTTACGTATGAATCTGTAGTTTGTTCTTATTCGTTGCTTGATGTGCTTGCTCCTCATCCATTGGCTTGCATGATAATTGTATTGGGGTTTTCATGGTATTTTTACAAATTCGTTTTGCCTAGCAATTCCTCTATTTAAATTTTGTTCATACATAGTTACATTAGCTCACATGGTTTTAGTATTAAATTCAATTTGCAGCTACCACGGCTATACAATATCTACAAGAAGATGGGAATTGTTACCTCTTTCCAAAATATTTTAGATAATGTGTTCATCCCCCTCTTTGAAGTCACAGTCGATCCAAATTCTCATCCTCAATTACATGTGTTCCTGATGCAGGTTAGTTTGTCAATCTTTGAGATATGTAGATGCTTCTTATCCTTTAGTGATGTGTTAGATATTTTGATGTGAGTGTTTGTGCGCTTTTGGAGACAATGTTACGCTCCAAGTCCAGGAAATGACTTAAATGGTGGTTTAACTGGGTAGAAGGCTTTTAACTTACTAAGCAAATATTTGACCAAAAAAAAAAAGAAACTTACTAAGCAAATAAAATATTTCCTCTGCTTAACGGGGCCTTCATTCAATCTGAAGAATTTAGTGGGCATGACTTAAATGGTGGATTAGTTGGGTAGAAGACTTCTAATTTAGAAAATATAAATATTTCCTTTGCTTAATTGAGCCTTCATTCAACATGTGAAGAATTCTATTAAATTTTCGGCTAGGCACTCCACAATTTTACAACCTGTAAAAGAAGCACTTCTAAGAACTACTTGAATTTTAGGATAGACCTTCCACCTCCTCGAAAATCTTCCATCAGAGACATCAAATAAACATATTGTTGCCTCTGGTTTCTATTTTATCTAATATAATAAGCTAAACTAGAATATATGCTTAATATTATAGCATTACCAACCAATTTAAATAAAAAAAAATTACTGGGTTATTACAGAGTGAGATGGCCTGGTCATTGTTACAAGAAAATCACACCTGTACAATTTCCAGCTAGTGAGGTATCTTAATACCTATGGTGGTTAATTATTATGTCAATTGTTTTAATGCGGTCATTTTTTTGAAAACAGGTGGTGGGTTTTGACATTGTAGATGATGAAAGTAGACCAGAAAGGCGTCCAACTAAACACATGCCAGCACCAGCTGAATGGACAAATGAATTCAATCCTGCATACTCTTATTATGCTTATTACTGCTATGCAAACTTGTACACTCTTAATAAGGTTTTCAACATCCTATCCTTTTCAATAAGAAAGATGAACAATATATATCTGGGTGATATTGAAATTGATTTCACACTCTCGTTTCCCTTTGTTTCAGCTTCGTGAATCAAAAGGGTTGCCTACAATTAAATTCCGGCCTCATTGTGGAGAGGTATTGTCTGCAACCTATACTCAAGTATTACTGTTTAATGGTCATTGAGATCTTCATGATTTTTCTTCTACCCACTGTGCAGGCGGGTGATCTTGACCATTTGGCTGCTGCATTCCTTCTATGCCATAATATCTCTCATGGGATTAATCTTCGGAAAACTCCTGTTTTGCAGTATTTGTATTATCTGGCACAGGTTGGCCCCTTCTGACTTTCTGTTTTGCAGAAATTTCCCCATGCCAATTAGTGTGATCTAATTATTAACAATGCGGTTTTATTTTCTTAGTTTGTTATTGAACCTTATCCAGCTTCTGCCTTATGCGATATCGAAACAATTAGTAACCTACCTTACAATGCAGGTTGGATTGGCAATGTCACCTTTGAGCAATAATTCTCTTTTCTTGGATTACCATCGCAACCCCTTGCCTATGTTCTTCCAACGTGGTCTAAACGTGTCACTCTCAAGCGATGATCCTTTGCAAATCCATCTGACAAAAGAACCACTTGTGGAGGAATATAGTGTTGCAGCACAGGTTTGTTGATTCATGATTTTTGTCAGTTCATGGTTCTTGGTTGTGTATCTCTATCAAACCAGTATGGTAAGAAAATCAGGTTTATGGTTCATGGTTCATGGTTGATGCAGGTATGGAAGTTCAGTGCCTGTGACCTCTGCGAGATAGTTAGAAATTCTGTCTATCAATCTGGATTTTCACATGCAGCAAAGGTAAGGAAATTTACCTTCTAAGTTCTGTGTGTTCTTTTAGCAATATGAATCTGAATGATACAAAAAGAAAAATCATGCACATAATTTACTGGATGTAGTCCATGACCAGATTTGATGGCCTTAAAGGGGTGTTTGGATACCATAATCCATTTTCTTTCTTGGTTCTTTCATGCAGTTGCATTGGCTTGGTAGCAAGTATTTCTTGAGAGGCCCTGAAGGAAATGATATGCAAAAGACAAATGTTCCCCATTTGAGGATCGCCTTTCGACACGAGGCAAGTGTTTATGGTTCCTGATGAATGTAATCAAAGTCCCCCCTCCCTCCCTCCCCATCCCCACTCCACCCACCTCTTTTCTTGCTGAATGATCTTGAGTTTCTGCAGACTTGGAAGGAGGAGATGCAGTATATCTATTCGGGAAAGGCCAGGTTTCCAGAAGAAATAAATCCATGAGGCCTGTACTCTGATGCTAATGGAACAATGGTACCAAGTTAGGGCTGATGACTATTTCCCCTGGACCTTGTTCTTCCAAATTTGAATAGCAATTAATTTGAAGGATCTATAGAAACTGCAGCTTCAACAGAAACAGTTCAGCACAGCTTGGAGGGAAGCTTGCTTGAGAAAATGACCCCATTATGATCTATGTGTTATCTTAATATTTATAATGCGTGGCTTCTGATTTAGATGCCATGAGATCTTCTGTAGGACTTCGCTTTATACCCATCATTTCTTACTTAGATGAATGACCCATCAAAATGTGCCTCCATGGCCCGGTTTTCTGAAATTTAAAGAGGGGAAATGTAGATGAAGGGGAAGAAAGATGAGAGAAGTGAGACCAATAAAAGAGATAAGATATAATTCAATTAAAAATTATTATTTTTGTTTAAATTATCTATTGTTTTCTACTTTTCCTCTTCCTCACGTTTTTTATTTCTCTCATTTGTTTGGCAATGCGGGACTATGGAGAATGAGTGTGATTTCTTTTCATGTTTAGTAAATTAGTATATGTATCTTGTGATGTTTGGGAATGAGTAATACCTTTTACATGGGAATGAGATGTTCATGAATGGGAAAATGGAAAATTCATGATCCCATGCCCCATCGGTTTGTCATTCTCATGTGTTTATAATAGTTTTGAACGACCTGGTTATCTCTTTATGCAGTGTTATAATTTGAAAATTTTAATATATGAAAATTATGATTATGATTCCCGACATTTTCAAATATTTGAATGATTCTCATTTTGCTCCCGGAATGGAAATAAGATTGGCATTTCTAACACGAATTTTATGAAAAAATTGCTACCTTACAGTCACGGGCCCAAAACAAACGTTATTTTACAGTCACAGATCATAAGTTGGCTTTTTTTGTTGATAGAAGATTCGTTTTGCTTTGTAAATGGTAACCAACTATGAAAGATGCTGTAAAATAATTCTACCATATTTCTCTACGTGGTTCTAAACTTTTAATAATTTGAAGTCAGTAAAGGGACAAGTTATTTGCGTTTGACTATTATGACACCTATTTTATTTTTTTTTCCTCCCAAACTATGTAAAATGGGCCACAAAATCCACAGATAGAATAGAACCAACTAACCAACCCATTATTTCTAACCCCTCGTGGTAAAGGATCCATTAAGCCGACCCACTATCCACTCACCGAAATGGCGAAATCAAGGAATTCAAAAATCAAAACAAAGAGATTGCACCAAAAAAAAAAAAAAAAAATCAAAGCGAAGAAGACTTTGTGCCCCTACAGTCGCCCCAAAATCCACAGAGCCTACTATTTAATATTGTAATCTGTAAACCCCAAAGCCCCAACCCCCACGCTTCAGCTCCCTCCCTCTCTTTATCTCTGTCTCTGTAAAATCCCTCCCGCCGCTTCGTTCTCTACAAAACCCTCACCACGACCACCGCCACAGGTGGTGCTGCACCGATCACCAAATCAACAAAACCCTAGAACTAGGAAACCCCACTAGCCGATAATGGCGGCCACCGCGGCTTCCGACGTCTCCGACGGACCGGTCCTCAACCTCATCAACAAGCGCGTCCGAGCACTCCGCAAGAAACTCAACCGCATCCACCAGATGGAGGAGGCCCTCTCCCAAGGCAAAGTCCTCAACAAGGAGCAAGAGGAGGTCCTCCGCTCCAAGCCCGCCGTCTCCGTCCTCATCGACGAGCTCGAGAAGCTTCGCCAGCCCCTCTCCGTCGCCGTCTCCGAAGAGCAAAGCCTCGCCGTCGAGCGCCACCAGGTCTCCGGCTCCACCCACCCCACCTCCGACGATAAGCCCCAAGACAACGACAAACCCAATGCTCCCCAAAAACCCACTGAATCTGACCTCCAAGGTTCTGTTGAGGAGCTTCTGAATCTGCTCTACTTTGGGTCTTTGTTCGACGTCAAATCGCAGAGTGACTTTACTTCGATTATGCTGACCAGGACCCACGAGAGAGGCTGTTGCTTGACCTACGATACCGTCACCGATGACGATACCGATCTGCTCGGCGAGAGGGACTTGGATTTGATTTCCAAGGCCGGTGGGTTGTTGATCTCGCGGCCTGTCGATTCGAGCTTGTCTCACAAGAATGCTTTGCAGCGCTGCATTGAGCACGCCAAGCTTTGGCTACAGAATTCGGACCAACCCATTGAGCCTAATGCCAGTGTTACCTGTAAAGTTTCAATCTTTTTGTGAAATAACTTGAAATCTTTTTGTCTGTCGGGTGTTCCCATGACACTAATGGTTTAATTTTTGTGCAGATGCGAGTTTGAGAGAGAGGCTTAATAAGATTATGAGTTCGGACTATTTTACCACCACGCCGGAAATTAAAGCTCCAGTTGAAGTTGCCGCTGCTGCTGGTAACTATGCCCCATTTCAGGTGCCGGTACATGGGTCCATCTCACCTGTTACGGTGCCTGTCCAGGTGGAGGATTCTGTTTCACACTTCCAGCAGAAGGTATAACTTGCTTTAATTGCTATGTATGGATGTTTGTGTTTCTGGGTATGCTTTGTTTTGTTATAATAACAGCGTTGGTGCTTAGTTCATTATGCTCTTGTTTGTGTTTTGATCTTGACCTGTTCTATTGTATGCATGAGTTGTGGTCTTATGGTATTATTCTTCATGTTTTCATTCTTAATACTCTATTACTGGGGTGTTCGTTCTTTGTGTTTTAAAAAGGTTTAAGTGGGACTTGGTCTTCCTGTTGTAATCTTAATATAAAAGTTACTCTTGAAATTTTAATGCTTTTATAGATATATAGATTGATTCAGTTTCTATTCTTCTCAAATATATGTTGAGGAAAATTTAATTATGATATAAGCAAAGGCAATCTCCAAAATGGTCGATTTGGTTTTATCACTTAACAATTCTTTCAGTCAAAACACAAACTCTAAGGGGACAATTTAGCATGAGTAGCGTGATGGTCTTTTCTGTAGATTTTGAAGAACAGTTGCCTTGATATGCTATTCATGCTCATATTTTTCTTGTGGTTCATGGCAACCTAGAAGTGTAAGATGGTAGTGATCCGATTCTATTGGTATCAGGCATAGTAACGACTGTCATAAGCTTAAATGGGGTTTAAATTGACAGGGAGCGGTAAATTTGTATGAGCAGTCTTGGGAACTAGCTACTGTAAGGAATGAATTCCTGGTTTCTATGTTGCCTTTGCAGATGTGAGTATTATGAAAAATATAAAATAGTGAATAATCTTTTTTCTTTGAAGAATTGACCATCATAAATTATAGTACTTCAGATTGATATTTAGTGGTACATGAAACTATGATTGTCTTGAATCACAAGCAGACTTAAGTCTCAGCTGAGAGCTTGTTTTATCAGGGAGAACTCAGGAGTTAAAATTATGACTAAAACACCTTTTTTTTCCAAGCTGCTGCTGCTACTTTGGTTGATGATGGTTGTTGGGTACTATTGAGAAAAGAAAAACCATGTTTTCCTAGTTTTTTCTTGGCTTTCAGTTCCTTGGTTGTTGTCATGAATGTATGACAACAAGACTCACAATTTTCTGAATGCTATGGCCTTATCATGATTAAAAAGTTTTAAGGTCGGTACCTTGGTGTACCTAATTTGAAATTGATATGTCTTTTTTATTTGCAAACAAAATATGAATATCTTTTTTACAACTGAATTACATATGATAAGTCTTTTGTCCTTTTCTTTTCTTTTTGTTAAATGCTTGATATGACGTGTCTATGCTTCAAACTTTCTAGCACCTTTATATAGTGTCTTGTTGGTTCCCCTCCCACTTTGTTTAACATGTCATAAACAATTCTGACATCACCTAAAAGGGTTAGCTTTTGGATACTTCAATAACCCATTTGACAGCACCTGAGTCATCTTATTTGACGTTGTTACCTTGGAAGTAGTTGGGAGGGCCTCAGTATTGCAGATATTATGTTGTAGGAGGGCCATGTAGATAATGTCGATGGTGCATACTCCCCACTTCCCTATCTCTAGGGATTTTAAATATGTGATATTCAATTGACCATATTTTCTATTATCTTGTATTTGGATCTAATGGGTTATCATTAAATTTGAGTTTAGAACCAGTGATGGTCTTTTGCTCATTGATTATTGGGATGCTATTCTTTTAATCAGTCTAGTTTGTAAGCTTGAGTGCTACCAGAGGGTACATTTTAGGGATGTACTGCTACGTCCTACCTATGTGTTTTGACCCTTTCCCCCCACTGTAAATCTCCTTGATCCATTTCTCCTGTGTTTTTGGTAACTCCATTGCCCCTGGTTTTAATTTGAACGCAACTTGAGACTTGTGGAGGATGTATGTGAATTTGTCCACTACCTAGCTTGTATTATTAACAAGTTTGGAGGCAGAATTGACTGCCATTAAAGGGGATGCCAAACATTGAATATTTGAATGCTTCACCTATAGACAGAGTTATAATACATCTTTGTGGGTCTCACCCTTGGAATTCATATTCATTGCATGTGAGAGAGGATTTGTTTGAGTGCATTGAGATCAATCCAAATCGTCGATTCAAGGTTGTCTAATGCATGACTATCTTTCTTTTTCTTATATCTCTCTTATAACAATGATCCCTATCCTTCTTTTCAAGGTTTGTATACAGTATGGCATTTTTGTTTACTTGTTTCCTTCTGACAATACATCTGGCATAGCTATCTTCGTTTCAACTTCTGCCATTTCTAGTCTCACCCTTTCTCAACTTCAGCTTTCTTTGTGCTTATTTTACATCTTATTTCTCTTTAGGAGCAACAAATTACGTGCTATCAACATTTTAATTATTTTCTATATAGATATTTCTGCAAGATGAAGTTCTTGAACTATAATGGAAGCTATATAATCAACTATATATATATATATTTAGACTTGATTGCTTAATTTTTGTTCTGATTGTTAACCGGGTAATAGATTGTCAGTTAAGTTATATGCGTTGACTTTCTTAAATGCTCTGTAGGAAGATGACACTGCAAATTTTCAAGGACATGAAAATGATGATAACCATTCGAGTCCTACAGAGGAATTTCGGAAGGTGCTCTCAGCTTAGCATTTAACAGTCAATTCTTCCTGAAAACGTATATGTATTTAATTGATTGAAATATGGGAGGTTCTTTGCTTTGCAGGATGAATTAGAGGCAGAAAATCCTGCAGAGGTTGTCTCAGTCCAACAAGATCAAGTTAAGCTGGAAACAGAAGTAGAGCATAATCAGAGAGATGTAGAATCTGAGCAACAGAATATTCAACGAAGGGCATATCAAAACCAAAGAGGTGGTCGCGGTGGTGGTGGTGGTGGCCGTAGAGGTTACTCCAATGGACGTGGAGGTCGAGGTAGTGGCAGAGGAGGTGGACCCTACCAGAATGGACGCAACCAGTTTTATGACCAGCCTGGGAATTATTATCCAAGGAATTACCAGAATTATAGGGGAAGGGCCGGTAGAGGTGGTGGGCCCTCTTTCAACCACCATGGTTCAGCAGCTCAAGATGGTCATGCCTCGGCTAACATTGGAGTTGCTTCATAACGGTTCTTTTAGTCTTGATAGGGTGCTTCTTACTAGTTTTACATGTGGGCGGGTGGTGACAACGTTTTCTGCTTGGCATGAAACGTGGTTTGGATGTGGGCTGGCGTTGACGAATTCAACATCCTGGGCCTTTTTTCGTCTTTTTGTAGTTCAGCTAATGGATTTTGGGTTAAGTCATCCAAAAAGAGAGATTTTGGTATTTTGCAGTATTTTTGGGATTATTTCACTTTTTTCTTTCTCGACTCGGTACCCAACGGTTTAATTTTTTCTGACTATTCTATTACTGTTTTTTTTTTTGCCCAATAATCTATTACTTGTAATCGTGGACTTTAAATCTCTAAACCCACCCAACTCTTTATGTTTTCTATTTTTCGTCAAACTTTGTTTTATGCTTAAAGTCACCGGAGTTGATGCCATGCGTGCCCAAAAGAAGAAGAGGCAAATTCTTTTTTTTTTTCCTTTTTGGTAAACTGAAGAGACAAATTCTTTGACAATGCATGTCTCTCTGTCTCTCACTCTCCACAAATTAATTTGCGATGGCGAACGAGTATGAGATGCCCATCAATTAATGCTTGGCCCCCCTGGCAACAACGGTTGTCTTTATTTATACTTTTAACATTATATATATTATATTGTAATATTCATAATTAAATAATCAATTATATTCTGCCTATACATAAATTATTAATCTGCTTATCAAATTGCATTTTCTTTCCTTTACATTTATTTTTCTGTTTTTAAAAACGAAAAACCCAAATCAGGGAAAAATTGATGGGGCAGAGAGAAGTAAAGAAGTTAGGAACGAATTCAAAATCAAATAAGTCCTAATTCAGTTCCTTAAAAACATGTTGTATATATGTTTTGTATGTTTACGGTAGTTGAAGGCTTGAAGCTTCAATCAAATTGTTGAAAGATGGCGCATGTTCATTTAATTGTTTGGCCAAAGTGCATTTTTGGCCCTTGTATTTTAACAAAAATTTTACTTTGATTTCTTTTTTTTAATTTTAGAAATTTCGGTTCAGTACTTTCATTAAATTTGTAATTAGATTTAAATCATTAATTAAATTTAAATTGTTGGCTGAAGTATGACGTAACATGAATATTTTAAACATTTTAAACAACTTATGAGTGGAACTTATTTAATCGGGTGACGTTGTCCAATCACATTTGGACACATATCTTTTTTTTCTTAATTATTTAAGTTTTTGTCTTTTCTTTCTTTCTTAATTATATGTTATTTAAATTATTTTTTTAGACCGTATTAATTATGAAATGTCTAAAATATTCATTCATATGCACTGTCATGTTTTATTTATGTCTAAAAAATAAACGGAGTTAACAGTTTGGATATAATTACAAACGTAATGAAAGTATGAGACTAAAATTATCAAAATTAAAAGAACGAAGACCAAAATGAAAATTCTATTAAAATACATGGACTAAAAATATACTTTGGCCACTAAGTTGACTTTTAATTATTATTTTTGGACCACTAAGCTGACTTTTAATTTTTAAGTTGGATATATGCATGATAATGGCGAAGAATATGTGCCATTCTCCCTCTTTTTTGCAATTAAATTCTCCAATATTCAATTGATAGCAGATATATATATGTATATTATTGTTTTTACGTCATGAAAAACAGACGGATCCTCAAACCCTTTCTTTGATTGGTTAATTAAGGGCCCGTTTGGTATCCTACTCAAATTTTTTTTTTTTCAAAAATTAAGATTTTTTTTAAAATGTGAGTTTTCAAAATCAATTTTTAAAATTAAAAAACGTGTTTGATATGAAATTTGAAAACAATTTTTAAATTTTAAAAATGATGACATCTAAAAAAATTGAAGTGTTAAAAAAAATTTGAGAAAAACGATGTTTTATCATTTTTAAAAAGATGCATATTTTTAAATTTTTTTTCTGAAAATTATTTTTAAAAATAGTCTACCAAATTCGTTTTTTTTACTAAAATTTGTTTAGTTGTTTTTTAAAACAAAAAATAATTTTTGAATAAAATACCAAACAGCCTGAGTTTATTCCTTTTTCTCATCTCTATTATGTATTAATGTCAAGTTGCGAACTTAAAATCTGGACCGTACCTCCTTTTACCTTTACAGCTTTACAAATGAACAATTAATTGACTGGAACCTAACTCCATAAGTTCAAGAATATTGTTGTTCCATCCTCGGTGTTAGTTTTCACTTGAGCAGCTATTATAGTTCACAATATGTAAAAGAGCAGCTACTTGCATGAATATCTTTAATACAGTACTCTAGCTTTTGGTTTGGATATATATATATATAAAAGAATGCTCTAAAATTAACTTGTTAGTAAGTTAATACAAAACTAACTATCATGTTGGGCTCACTGCACAATGTAATTTTAAAATCCGAACCGTATATTTTTTAGGCCCTACTTCAAAAATCATCCCTGTAAAAAATCTTCAAAATCAGAAGTTATTTAGTGATTTGATTATAATAACAACTATTTATATGCTTTTTATCGAAAATACTGATCGTCTATTTATTTGATCTCAATTAGATGACTACATGATTTTCGATTTAGTTAATTTTTTGCAATGATAATCTTTGAAGTAGGACCTAAATAATTGATGGTTCGGATTATGAAATTAATGATGTAGTGGGCCCAAAAACATGGTTAGCTTCATACTAACTTGCTAACTGGTTAGGTTTAAAGCACTCCTATATATATATATTAAAAAGCAATGCTATACACAGTATATATGTATTGTATACTATATTTTTAATTAATAGAATATTATAAAGACTCTAATTCAATAACGTTAGAATATTTGTATTATATGTCTAATAAAGATGTGATCTATCAATACAAATAGGTCTTATTATTATTAAAAGGTAGAGCATAGAGGTGATACCTAAGATGTAATATTCTTAACATTTCTCAACCCTTAGTTTGATTGACAACAGTATCACCATCGAGTCTTGTTACGGCGGAATGTCGATGATTGTGACTTATTAGCTAGTAGCATATATTTTCATAATGCATGTGTTTGTTAATAGGGAATCAAACGTGAGCTGGGAAAAGGAACAGTAACTCAAATGAAGGACGTATCTTTAGTTGATTATGATTAAAAGGAGATCATTTATACATGTATAATTTTCTCTACTGTTAGAGCTATTTTAGTTTAGTTTTTTTTTGTTTGCTTCGGCCCCCACTGTACCTTAAAAAAAATTCTGAATTAGTTGACGGTCGACATTGATTTATAGAAGGATGGTCCTGTCAAATAGGTAAGGAATATGATTCTTGAAGCACTCGTCGATCTGTATATAAAGCCCTTGGCTCCGAACCCATATATCCACGCCAAACACATATAAAGTCTTGAGTATAGCTAGAGACTAGTATCAAATTAAGAAGAAGAAGAAGAAGAAGAAATGGGAGGCAGCATTTCTCACGTTGAGGACTCAGATGGATCATCAAAGGGAAACAAGTCTCGCGTCACAGCCTTCCATTCCAAAGACCAATGGAACACCCACTTCGCTGCCTCCAAAGAAACTAACAAACTGGTAACTTTATTATACTAATTAATTTGCTTAATTATGATATATATAGATATATATATATGTTGCTTAATTAATTTGCATATTTGCAACTAATTAATAAACATTTATGCATGGTGGTGGGTGGTGGGTGGTGGGTGGTGAAGATGGTGATAGATTTCACGGCTACATGGTGCGGACCTTGTCGAACCATGGAACCAACCTTGAAGGAGTATGCAGATAAATACACGGACGTTGAGTTCATCAAGCTCGACGTAGACGAGTTACCGGTATGTATATAATTAATTAATCTTAATTTCCTATTAATAAATTAAAATGAACACTATATTCATGTGATGCAGGATGTGGCTAGGGAGTTTGGGGTGCAGGCAATGCCTTCATTTGTATTTGTCAAGAAAGGAGAAGTGATTGATAGGGTGGTGGGGGCCAGGAAAGAGGAACTCCAGAAGAAGATCGACAAACACAGGAAATAATTAATTAATGAATACTGCTAATCATGCAGTTAATTAAGCACCATGAAGCATATATGGCTAGCTGATGCTGTCGTGACTAAATTAAGCTATCTCCATCAGTCGGAAAAAAAATATATATATATATATAATTAATGTGCTACCAACGTGATGGGACTTGAGGCCCATCAAAAATAAGACTAGCTAGCTACGTATACAAGCCGGCTAAAATTCTCTCTCTCTCTCTCTCTCAGTGACACAGACATGAGGCCCAGCTCGAAGTGAATAAGATAGATACATATGTGTTCTTGAAGTGAATAAGATACATATGTGTTGATTAAGTTTGTATTATTTTCTCAAGTGTTATTTAACTTGAATTTATATTTAAAATATTTTAATTATGTGTTATCTTGCTCAGTTGCTCTAGCTCCCTCGTCTGTTTGAAATCGTTCAATTTCAATAAAATCAAGTCCAAGTTAAATACCACCTTATATTAGAATTAATTCAGTCCAATTAAATACCACTTCATATTAGAATTAATTCAGTCCAATTAAATACCACCTCATATTATAATTAATTTAATCCATTTAAAATTGGATTTCATTCCGTTGGATGCTCAGTTTTTTGTTGAAGAAAAAAATTAAATACACTTTCAAGTTTATGTGTGTTAAATCATGAATTTGACAAAAATTACAAGACAAATGAATTTGGGGATTTCCAGGGAGGCTTGAAAGGGGAAACGAATTGTTAAAGGTGAATGTGGTGGATCGATTGAATTTCAATAAAACGTACGTCCACCAATCAAACCAAATCTAGACGAACGGTAACATCCTAATGCTTTATTTGAGGAATCTAAGTATCTTAGTACATCCACAGACCCCTCGTGCACACATTGAGCATCACCTTTTTGATTAACCAGTCAAAATGTGGAAGCATCGTCCACAAAAAAATTGAGAGAGAGAGAGAGCTTTTGGCTACAAACAGCCGGTGCACTAAATTTCATCATTTCCGGAATACATTATACAAATGGTGTTTCCATCATTTTCAAAACAAAGGACTAAGTGCTATATATTTTGAAACGGAAAGCCAGAGTCATCTTCTGGTCTGGCTGCAGCTAGGGCAATAGCTTTGAAGATATGCACAACATTCCTTCAAACTTGCTTCCAAGTATATGCACAACATTCCTATTAAACAGTGAAAACATTACATATTCACAAATTAACCTTACATTGTTAATTAGAGTTAATGGATGGATGGTTGGCATCCTAGGCATATGAGTTCTGAACTAGTTATCAGCTCCACCCAGCACTCTTCTTAGATCAGATTTCTGTTCTGCACTAAGCCTCGATGGAAATACGACATCAAACTTGATCCTGAGGCTGCCTTTCTTGGTGGGATCTTTTGAGATGGGCATTCCCTCATTAGGGATCACCTCCTCATGACCGGGTTTAATTATATCTCTGACCGGGATAATGAGAACCCTTCCATCCAAGGTTGTCAGATTGATGAACGTCCCCGTGAGAGCCTCAAGTAGAGATAATTTCTGATTGACCACAAGATCATTCCCATCCCTCTTGAAAACATCATGGGCTTTCTCATCCACCACAAATATAACATCTGCTGGAGAGATGCCAGGTTCTTGGTTGCCTTTCTCTGGAAAAGTGATTTTTGTACCCTTCTTCCAACCAGGCTTAATATCTATCTTTAAGATTTCCTCAATAGTCTTAGGCTTACTGCAAGAGAGTTATTTGAACATTAGGCTAAAGAGCAGAGGATCCTTCAAGGACAAAACTTCTACCAAAGAAATACTCAAATCAAGTGAATTGACACAACCCAACACCAGACTCAGCTCAGGTTGCTCTGTAGATTCTACCCAGGAGGACTAAGCCTATAAAGCCCCCAAAGAAAACAGAGATTCAATAAAAATTGTCCAGCAAAATTCCAGGTGACCATTTCTATTCACCCCGTCCACCCGTCCAAGTTTACTTCCTGAGGCCTAATTCGCCATTTGGGCATACTCTCAAAGACAGTTCATGAGGCCTAATTCGCCAAAACTAATTCCTTTTATATTTTTTTACTTAACTGAAAGTCAAGATCAACCAAGCGTTTCCAATTATCCTCTTAGCCAACGAACACCTACCCAGAAACGAAATTCGATCCAATTTTTCCACTCAATCCAAGTCATTCAAATCAAAGTCAACACATCATCTCCAAATTCCCAGAAAAAAAAAATATAAAAAGAAGCCAAGAAGATTTGAAGAAAGAATTACCCCAAATGATCAGGAACAGTTCTGGAAATCCTCATTTTCCTTCTAGTCCCTCTGTAAAGATCCTCCAAAGTGCACACCAACTTACTCTCAATCGGCGGGACCTTGTTGTAGGTCCCACCAGCAGCAGCAGCAGATCCGGCGAAAAACTGGGCGAAAATATCATCGGGGTGGTGGGATGGGCGAGGTTGAGGGAAGTCGTCAACGGAATTGAGACCCTCATGGCCGTAGACGTCGTAGATCTGACGCATTTGGGGGTCGCTGAGGATGTGGTAGGCCTGGCACACCTGCTTGAACTTGGCCTCGGCAGCTCCTTGGTCGTCGACCGGGTTCTTGTCCGGGTGCCACCTCATCGCCAGCCTCTTGTACGCCTTCTTCAGGTCCTCTTGGCTCGCGTTCCGGTTCACTCTCAGCACCTTGTAGAAATCGACACCCATAGTGTCTAAACGGATCAAATTTTCGGTTGTGAAAATGCATGTCAAGCAAAGCAAACGCGGCTTTCAGCTTTCTTATAGATAGAAAGGACACAGAGGGAATTGATTGAAATCACAACGTGCACTCAAGTGGTGGAGCCTTTTGGAGGAGGAGTAGAGAGTATCTTTGTGTTTTTAAGAATAATATTTTCGAAATACAGTTGCACAGATCCTGGTCGGTCGTTCCTAGATACACGTAGTAGTGCTAGCGTCAGTGTGTCTCTACATCACACGACGTCGTCTGCGGATTGTTTTGATTATTAATGATCAATCCACCGCCGTTTTGGACTCCAACCTTTCATTCCATGACCCACCATACCCCATTGTTGTTGTAAATTACTTGTAACTTTGCAAATTGCAATCGATACCCACCACACCTACTTTAGATTAGGTATTTAATAATAATGGGATTAGAATTTAGAAGGGAACCGCAATAATAATAGAACAATGCTAGCAAGTGGCAAGTGGGAAATGAATGGAAACTGCCAGGTGGTGTTTGATTTACTTGTTGAACAAGGAGTTATTGTCGATGCTACTTGCTTGCTTAGTTGCTTAGTAGCTTGGCCTCTCTAGACTGTCTTTGGCTAGCTCATTCATAATCATTCAATACAAAGAGATTGATTGGTGCAATTACTCACTTTGTTGTATTGGATATTTGGATGCCACGGAAGAGACTTAGTAGTCATCATCACATCCGATGGCCTACCTTCTAGTGGTAGTGGTAAAATCTACTTTAGTTTGGTCTTTGGGTGGGGGTACCCAACGTCATGATAAAAATGGAAACAGGATAATTAAAGAGCTAAATCGTGGAAAGTGGAAAGGAGTTGGGGAGTTTGGTTTATCATTTGAAAATTAGGAAATGCCCTTTATTTTTCAATGTCCACATTTGGAATTAAATATCCTCTATCTTGTGTGTCTTTACACAAGAAAAAATAAATACTACCTATACAAGCTTTATTTTTCATCCTTCATAAATAGTGTCACACCACATCATCATATTTACTAAAAAAAATCATGTCATCGTCTATCCGCAATTTATTAATGCATGTATTTGACATGTCCTATGAGGCCTCATCTTTTAGTGAAGTGAGATTCATGCTTAATTGTGAGAGGAGAGATATTATGAGGCATGTCCCATGGAAGAGCTTATCTGCTACATATATAAAAATTTGAGAAAAAAACTAATAAAACGGTTAGATGATATAGCATTGTAGTATACGCACTTACAAAAGAGTCTATTTTTGTTATGGAGCAACACGAGAAGATCTAATTGATCGATTAAGTCCAATTTTGTCAACCAAATCGATTGACAACACATTCTCTTCATAACATATTCATTTTGCCTTATGAAGTTTTAATAGGGAAAAAATCTTGCCTTAGCTCGTCTTATTATTATTTATATTTTTTTAAAATACATTTTTTTTGTAAACATGAGAAATATAAACATACATAAGTATAAGAAAGATGAGTCCATACATTAAAAAAATAAAAATAAAGAAAAGCTCATTCTACCACAATAAGAAAATAATAATAATAAGGGAGACTTATAATCTAATATATTTTATGAGTCTTTCTTAGACTAAGACCGCTAGTGATTTAGGGTTTTAAATCAAATCCTTTTATTTTTCTTCTTTGACGCGGAGTTAAAACCTAACATGCAGCCTTTACAAAGTCCACTCTATACCTTAAGAGGAGAAATACACTTCAAATCGGAAGAAATATCCATCAAATCGGAGGAGAATTTTATTATGAATTAAAAAAAATTTCTTATAAATTAAAAATATTTTATTATTAATTAAAATGATTTTCTTAAATTTTAAAACAGTCTCTATTTTTATTTAAAAACTATTTTCTAAAAGATCCAACTATCCAAGTCTAATTATCTCTAATAATAATTCGGGTAGCGGGTAGGCTAGAAAATAATAACAATTCCACCAAAATCAGTTTATTCCGCAGAAAAATATAATAAATCTTAAATTTTAAACACAAATCAGTCAATACATTGAATCTGCTTATGATTTCACGTTGCTAAAGAGATTTGGTAGCGTGGCAATGGTTCTGGCAATCACACAGAGCCCACGTCCTCATCATCATCATCTCCCAACTGTCAACAGCAACAATGGACACTCACGCACCCACCACACCCACCTTCTCCACCTCTTGAGTGAATGCACGGACATGTCTCAGCTCAAACAGATACACGCTCACACATTGCGTACCACCACAACAAACCTACACACCCTCTTTCTCCATAGCCGAATCCTCCACTTCTCATCCTTCGCCAATATCAACTACGCGTTTCGGGTTTTCAATCAGATTGAGAACCCCAATTCGTTTATGTGGAACACTCTCATCAGGGCCTGTGCACGAAGCTCTGAGCGAGAAGAGCAGGCCATAGTGCTTTACTATAGAATGTTAGCGGAAGGAGTTGTTATGCCCGATGAATATACGTTCCCCTTTGTTCTTAGAGCATGTGCCTGCTTGTTTGCCTTGTCCGAAGGAAAACAAGCGCATGCACACGCTGTTAAACTTGGGTTTGATTCAGATGTTTATATTAGCAACGGTTTGATTCATTTGTATGCGTCTTGTGGGTGTTTGGATTTAGCAAAGAAGGTGTTTGAGAATATGTGTGAAAGAAGAAGCATTGTCTCGTGGAATGTTATGATTGATTCTTTTGTTCGGGTTGGCGAGTTTGAGACTGCGCTGAAACTATTTGGTGAAATGCAGAAGTTGTTTGAGCCTGATGGGTATACAATGCAGAGCATTATAAATGCTTGTGCTGGTTTGGGTGCTTTGTCTTTGGGGATGTGGGCTCATGCTTATGTGTTGAGGAAGTGTGATAGTGTTGTAGCTACCGATGTTTTGATCAACTCTTCGTTGGTTGATATGTATTGCAAATGTGGGTCACTAGATATTGCTCAGAAAGTCTTCGAGAGGATGCCTAAACGTGATGTAACTACATGGAATTCTATGATTCTAGGATTTGCAATGCATGGGCAAGCCAAGGCGGCTTTGGAGTGCTTTGGTCGTTTGGTTAAAGTGGAGAGCTGTAAACCCAATTCTATCATATTTGTTGGTGTTTTGAGTGCATGTAATCACAGAGGCATGGTTAATGAAGGCCGTAAGTTCTTTGATATGATGGTAAGTGAGTACAAGATTGAACCCCGATTAGAGCACTACGGATGCCTTGTTGATCTTCTGGCTCGTGCTGGTTTCATCGACGAAGCTTTGAATTTGGTGACAACAATGCCCATGAAACCTGATGTTGTAATATGGAGGAGTCTTCTTGATGCCTGTAGTAAGCAACATGCTAGTGTTGAGCTAAGTGAAGAAGTGGCCAGGCAGATCCTTGAGTCTGCAGGTGGGGGTGTTTCTAGTGGTGTTTACATGCTTTTGTCGAGGGTCTATGCTTCTGCTAACCGTTGGGACGACGTTGGATTGATTAGGAAATTGATGATAGAAGAAGGTATAGCGAAAGAGCCCGGCTGCAGTTTAATAGAGATAGATGGTAGTACCCATGAATTTTTTGCTGGGGACACATCTCATCCTCGAAGTAAAGAAATATATAGGGTTCTGAATGTGATTAAAGAAGGACTAGAATTAGTAGGGTATTCACCTGACCATTCACAAGCACCTATGGTTGATGAGAAGAGTGATGGAACACAACACTCTCTTGGTCCTGGGCTTCACAGTGAGAGAATAGCCATTGCTTTTGGACTCTTAAGCTTGAGACCAGGCATGCCTATACGTATATTCAAGAATCTGCGGATATGCAATGACTGCCACAAAGTTACCAAATTGATCTCTAAAATATTCAGCGTGGAGATTATCATGAGAGATCGTGCTCGATTCCATCACTTTAAAGATGGCATCTGCTCCTGTATGGATTATTGGTAACTTTTCAGTGTTGTGTATAAGGCTAATTTCCTGGACATTTCAACACCAAATGTAGTAGGCATGTATTACTTGGTCTTGATGTTAAAAGGGTTTATTCTTTTGTACCTAAAGAAAGGTGTTCTTTTTTCTTTGTATTTGATTACAGATGTAATAGCATTGTAGCAGAAACTCAATAAATGGTAATAGACAATTGGCAAACCAGAGAGCCCTTAGACCCTATGGTGGACTCTTTATGGGTGGTGGACATATTTTAAGCCAAGATGCTTGGTTGGTTTTTCTGTTCCATGTTAGTCTTTGTACATTATGAGAGAATAAATGACTTATAATATATTTGACAATTCGTAAATTATTGAGAGAGGCTTTGCTTGTGGATTTGGGAATTGGGATCAGTGAATCTTTAGCTGTTCTATTAGTCTTCCATGCGCCAAAAGCGGTGAAACATTGAATTCCTCATACATCACGTTCCTCAGATACCAAAGTAGCACGGCATCTTAAGCCATCAAATAAATAAACAATTAACAAATAATTCTACAGCAAAACCAATCAAACAATTCTTAAAATAAAGAACTGACAGCAGGAGGAACAAATCTATCAATTCATACACCTCTCGAATCTGAAATGCTAAACACAATACATAATTTTTACAGATTTTAGGAAGCCCCCAAAAGTTACGACCGAATTAGACTTCCAGGAAAGATAAAAATGGAGCATCATTTTGGGGCAACTGTGCTAGGATGACTCTCTACCATTGCCAAGAACATATAACAACTCCCTCCACTGGACTGCATATAGCTGAGCTGTAGAGACATCAACTAAAGAGGGGCTTCTCGTTATGGTTGATTCAAATCCTTTAGGGTACCATACGAAGACATCTTAATAAATATGTACAGAACTTGTAGTCGTGTATTTGTAGCCTGACCAAAACTTTGATTTCCATCAGATACCTCTTATAACAATCCTTTTTTTGCAAGATCTTTCGCCGCTGATACACCAAAAGTAAAAAGATGGCAGAACATAAGGCCACATATCGCAAAAGAAAAGAAAACCAAAAAGCAATCCAAGTCTGAAACAAGAAATGGAGACTGAAAATCCATAAACAGAATATATAACCAGAAAGACGAAAGAAATTGACGATAGACTCGATAGTATTGAATCACTGCAAAAGGATTGTCTTTTAATGATGTCGATATGCAACAGAGTCCTCCTCAGTATCTATCAAATCTAAAACAAATTTCCTGAACTACCGGAATGAACGGTTAACCTGTATAAGGAACTAATGAACTGGTAGAGGCAGAGCATTGAATACATAATAATTGGATCTTACTACAACTAAAGCCATTTTGAATCAAAGGTCACAATTATATCAACCTGGAAGGAAGAAACCAACCAAGATGTCTAACAGCTAAAGACATAAGATTTCAAATGCTGATTCCATTTTGCTTTCTCTTAAAGAATGCTATCTAGTTGTTGTTAAGTTCACTAATCCTTTTAGCCAAAAGGAATCAGAAACCAAGAATTGATAATTTAGTTTATAAAGCTCTAACAAGTTATAAGGGAAAGCTCTCACCTTTTGAGGTGGACAACACCACGACAACATTCATAGTTACATTGTTAGGAGGAAGCTGCAAGCGAAGGGGAAAAAGCTGGCCATTCAAAGGGCTTCGAGCACACACAATGAGACCTTCAATCCCTGTCTCTTCCTCCAATTTACAAGTTAATTCATCAACCCCATTTCCTTTAAAGATGAGAGAGTAACCCTGCCCAGCTTGATCATCCACATCACCGTTGTCTTCAGCTATATGGTAATATATAGTCCTACCTTCCATCTTTGGCGGTGATTCCACAAAAGAATCGCTTGACTGCAACAGTATAAGCAATAAAACAAAATGAGAAAACAAATTATAGTCCAAATCAAGATTGAGAGATGGAAATTTAAGAGATTTGCAAGAATCCCAATTCTCAACTCATACCTCTTGTCTTGAAAAAGAGATTGATTTGACCGAAACCGAAGAAGGCGAGCTGGATTCGAAATCCAAAGAATCGGAATGGGGAAGTGGTGGTGGGCCAGAGGCAGCAGTAGGAGACCGAACATGAATCTCAACAATATCAACATCCCACAAAACCCAGTCTTGGGTGGAAGTTCTGTGAGGAATATCATGGGTGACCGAGTTTCGCCAAGGTGGCAAGCCCCCATTGGCCCTCAAGAAGTTGCCGTAGCGGGTCTTGAGCTTGACCTGAGTGCCGTCTCTGATGGGCTCCCACTCCACCGACGAGTCGAGCCGTCTGGGCAGCGTCTGAAGCACTTTGCGCCCCGTCATACCCAGCAGGAAGGGCTGGTTCGAGGCAGTCAGGTACTTGCCGAAGCAGCTCTTCAGGCGGATGATGGTGTCGGATCCAGGTACCAACTCCACCGTCCATCGGACCTTCTTGGACGACCCGTTTCGGTCTTGGGTCACNTAGAGTTAATGGATGGATGGTTGGCATCCTAGGCATATGAGTTCTGAACTAGTTATCAGCTCCACCCAGCACTCTTCTTAGATCAGATTTCTGTTCTGCACTAAGCCTCGATGGAAATACGACATCAAACTTGATCCTGAGGCTGCCTTTCTTGGTGGGATCTTTTGAGATGGGCATTCCCTCATTAGGGATCACCTCCTCATGACCGGGTTTAATTATATCTCTGACCGGGATAATGAGAACCCTTCCATCCAAGGTTGTCAGATTGATGAACGTCCCCGTGAGAGCCTCAAGTAGAGATAATTTCTGATTGACCACAAGATCATTCCCATCCCTCTTGAAAACATCATGGGCTTTCTCATCCACCACAAATATAACATCTGCTGGAGAGATGCCAGGTTCTTGGTTGCCTTTCTCTGGAAAAGTGATTTTTGTACCCTTCTTCCAACCAGGCTTAATATCTATCTTTAAGATTTCCTCAATAGTCTTAGGCTTACTGCAAGAGAGTTATTTGAACATTAGGCTAAAGAGCAGAGGATCCTTCAAGGACAAAACTTCTACCAAAGAAATACTCAAATCAAGTGAATTGACACAACCCAACACCAGACTCAGCTCAGGTTGCTCTGTAGATTCTACCCAGGAGGACTAAGCCTATAAAGCCCCCAAAGAAAACAGAGATTCAATAAAAATTGTCCAGCAAAATTCCAGGTGACCATTTCTATTCACCCCGTCCACCCGTCCAAGTTTACTTCCTGAGGCCTAATTCGCCATTTGGGCATACTCTCAAAGACAGTTCATGAGGCCTAATTCGCCAAAACTAATTCCTTTTATATTTTTTTACTTAACTGAAAGTCAAGATCAACCAAGCGTTTCCAATTATCCTCTTAGCCAACGAACACCTACCCAGAAACGAAATTCGATCCAATTTTTCCACTCAATCCAAGTCATTCAAATCAAAGTCAACACATCATCTCCAAATTCCCAGAAAAAAAAAATATAAAAAGAAGCCAAGAAGATTTGAAGAAAGAATTACCCCAAATGATCAGGAACAGTTCTGGAAATCCTCATTTTCCTTCTAGTCCCTCTGTAAAGATCCTCCAAAGTGCACACCAACTTACTCTCAATCGGCGGGACCTTGTTGTAGGTCCCACCAGCAGCAGCAGCAGATCCGGCGAAAAACTGGGCGAAAATATCATCGGGGTGGTGGGATGGGCGAGGTTGAGGGAAGTCGTCAACGGAATTGAGACCCTCATGGCCGTAGACGTCGTAGATCTGACGCATTTGGGGGTCGCTGAGGATGTGGTAGGCCTGGCACACCTGCTTGAACTTGGCCTCGGCAGCTCCTTGGT
The DNA here is from genome assembly GCA_003254865.1 of Dryas drummondii. Lineage (NCBI taxonomy): Eukaryota > Viridiplantae > Streptophyta > Magnoliopsida > Rosales > Rosaceae > Dryas > Dryas drummondii. The sequence continues at coordinate 315,420 of QANW01001882.1, read as the reverse complement.
CGTCGACCGGGTTCTTGTCCGGGTGCCACCTCATCGCCAGCCTCTTGTACGCCTTCTTCAGGTCCTCTTGGCTCGCGTTCCGGTTCACTCTCAGCACCTTGTAGAAATCGACACCCATAGTGTCTAAACGGATCAAATTTTCGGTTGTGAAAATGCATGTCAAGCAAAGCAAACGCGGCTTTCAGCTTTCTTATAGATAGAAAGGACACAGAGGGAATTGATTGAAATCACAACGTGCACTCAAGTGGTGGAGCCTTTTGGAGGAGGAGTAGAGAGTATCTTTGTGTTTTTAAGAATAATATTTTCGAAATACAGTTGCACAGATCCTGGTCGGTCGTTCCTAGATACACGTAGTAGTGCTAGCGTCAGTGTGTCTCTACATCACACGACGTCGTCTGCGGATTGTTTTGATTATTAATGATCAATCCACCGCCGTTTTGGACTCCAACCTTTCATTCCATGACCCACCATACCCCATTGTTGTTGTAAATTACTTGTAACTTTGCAAATTGCAATCGATACCCACCACACCTACTTTAGATTAGGTATTTAATAATAATGGGATTAGAATTTAGAAGGGAACCGCAATAATAATAGAACAATGCTAGCAAGTGGCAAGTGGGAAATGAATGGAAACTGCCAGGTGGTGTTTGATTTACTTGTTGAACAAGGAGTTATTGTCGATGCTACTTGCTTGCTTAGTTGCTTAGTAGCTTGGCCTCTCTAGACTGTCTTTGGCTAGCTCATTCATAATCATTCAATACAAAGAGATTGATTGGTGCAATTACTCACTTTGTTGTATTGGATATTTGGATGCCACGGAAGAGACTTAGTAGTCATCATCACATCCGATGGCCTACCTTCTAGTGGTAGTGGTAAAATCTACTTTAGTTTGGTCTTTGGGTGGGGGTACCCAACGTCATGATAAAAATGGAAACAGGATAATTAAAGAGCTAAATCGTGGAAAGTGGAAAGGAGTTGGGGAGTTTGGTTTATCATTTGAAAATTAGGAAATGCTCTTTATTTTTCAATGTCCACATTTGGAATTAAATATCCTCTATCTTGTGTGCCTTTACACAAGAAAAAATAAATACTACCTATACAAGCTTTATTTTTCATCCTTCATAAATAGTGTCACACCACATCATCATATTTACTAAAAAAAATCATGTCATCGTCTATCCGCATTTTATTAATGCATGTATTTGACATGTCCTATGAGGCCTCATCTTTTAGTGAAGTGAGATTCATGCTTAATTGTGAGAGGAGAGATATTATGAGGCATGTCCCATGGAAGAGCTTATCTGCTACATATATAAAAATTTGAGAAAAAAAAACTAATAAAACGGTTAGATGATATAGCATTGTAGTATACGTACTTACAAAAGAGTTTATTTTTGTTATGGAGCAACACAAGAGAAGATCTAATTGATCGATTAAGTCCAATTTTGTCAACCAAATCGATTGACAACACATTCTCTTCATAACATATTCATTTTGCCTTATGAAGTTTTAATAGGGAAAAAATCTTGCCTTAGCTCGTCTTATTATTATTTATATTTTTTTAAAATACATTTTTTTTGTAAACATGAGAAATATAAACATACATAAGTATAAGAAAGATGAGTCCATACATTAAAAAAATAAAAATAAAGAAAAGCTCATTCTACCACAATAAGAAAATAATAATAATAAGGGAGACTTATAATCTAATATATTTTATGAGTCTTTCTTAGACTAAGACCGCTAGTGATTTAGGGTTTTAAATCAAATCCTTTTATTTTTCTTCTTTGACGCGGAGTTAAAACCTAACATGCAGCCTTTACAAAGTCCACTCTATACCTTAAGAGGAGAAATACACTTCAAATCGGAAGAAATATCCATCAAATCGGAGGAGAATTTTATTATGAATTAAAAAAAATTTCTTATAAATTAAAAATATTTTATTATTAATTAAAATGATTTTCTTAAATTTTAAAACAGTCTCTATTTTTATTTAAAAACTATTTTCTAAAAGATCCAACTATCCAAGTCTAATTATCTCTAATAATAATTCGGGTAGCGGGTAGGCTAGAAAATAATAACAATTCCACCAAAATCAGTTTATTCCGCAGAAAAATATAATAAATCTTAAATTTTAAACACAAATCAGTCAATACATTGAATCTGCTTATGATTTCACGTTGCTAAAGAGATTTGGTAGCGTGGCAATGGTTCTGGCAATCACACAGAGCCCACGTCCTCATCATCATCATCTCCCAACTGTCAACAGCAACAATGGACACTCACGCACCCACCACACCCACCTTCTCCACCTCTTGAGTGAATGCACGGACATGTCTCAGCTCAAACAGATACACGCTCACACATTGCGTACCACCACAACAAACCTACACACCCTCTTTCTCCATAGCCGAATCCTCCACTTCTCATCCTTCGCCAATATCAACTACGCGTTTCGGGTTTTCAATCAGATTGAGAACCCCAATTCGTTTATGTGGAACACTCTCATCAGGGCCTGTGCACGAAGCTCTGAGCGAGAAGAGCAGGCCATAGTGCTTTACTATAGAATGTTAGCGGAAGGAGTTGTTATGCCCGATGAATATACGTTCCCCTTTGTTCTTAGAGCATGTGCCTACTTGTTTGCCTTGTCCGAAGGAAAACAAGCGCATGCACACGCTGTTAAACTTGGGTTTGATTCAGATGTTTATATTAGCAACGGTTTGATTCATTTGTATGCGTCTTGTGGGTGTTTGGATTTAGCAAAGAAGGTGTTTGAGAATATGTGTGAAAGAAGAAGCATTGTCTCGTGGAATGTTATGATTGATTCTTTTGTTCGGGTTGGCGAGTTTGAGACTGCGCTGAAACTATTTGGTGAAATGCAGAAGTTGTTTGAGCCTGATGGGTATACAATGCAGAGCATTATAAATGCTTGTGCTGGTTTGGGTGCTTTGTCTTTGGGGATGTGGGCTCATGCTTATGTGTTGAGGAAGTGTGATAGTGTTGTAGCTACCGATGTTTTGATCAACTCTTCGTTGGTTGATATGTATTGCAAATGTGGGTCACTAGATATTGCTCAGAAAGTCTTCGAGAGGATGCCTAAACGTGATGTAACTACATGGAATTCTATGATTCTAGGATTTGCAATGCATGGGCAAGCCAAGGCGGCTTTGGAGTGCTTTGGTCGTTTGGTTAAAGTGGAGAGCTGTAAACCCAATTCTATCACATTTGTTGGTGTTTTGAGTGCATGTAATCACAGAGGCATGGTTAATGAAGGCCGTAAGTTCTTTGATATGATGGTAAGTGAGTACAAGATTGAACCCCGATTAGAGCACTACGGATGCCTTGTTGATCTTCTGGCTCGTGCTGGTTTCATCGACGAAGCTTTGAATTTGGTGACAACAATGCCCATGAAACCTGATGTTGTAATATGGAGGAGTCTTCTTGATGCCTGTAGTAAGCAACATGCTAGTGTTGAGCTAAGTGAAGAAGTGGCCAGGCAGATCCTTGAGTCTGCAGGTGGGGGTGTTTCTAGTGGTGTTTACATGCTTTTGTCGAGGGTCTATGCTTCTGCTAACCGTTGGGACGACGTTGGATTGATTAGGAAATTGATGATAGAAGAAGGTATAGCGAAAGAGCCCGGCTGCAGTTTAATAGAGATAGATGGTAGTACCCATGAATTTTTTGCTGGGGACACATCTCATCCTCGAAGTAAAGAAATATATAGGGTTCTGAATGTGATTAAAGAAGGACTAGAATTAGTAGGGTATTCACCTGACCATTCACAAGCACCTATGGTTGATGAGAAGAGTGATGGAACACAACACTCTCTTGGTCCTGGGCTTCACAGTGAGAGAATAGCCATTGCTTTTGGACTCTTAAGCTTGAGACCAGGCATGCCTATACGTATATTCAAGAATCTGCGGATATGCAATGACTGCCACAAAGTTACCAAATTGATCTCTAAAATATTCAGCGTGGAGATTATCATGAGAGATCGTGCTCGATTCCATCACTTTAAAGATGGCATCTGCTCCTGTATGGATTATTGGTAACTTTTCAGTGTTGTGTATAAGGCTAATTTCCTGGACATTTCAACACCAAATGTAGTAGGCATGTATTACTTGGTCTTGATGTTAAAAGGGTTTATTCTTTGTACCTAAANAGCATTGTAGCAGAAACTCAATAAATGGTAATAGACAATTGGCAAACCAGAGAGCCCTTAGACCCTATGGTGGACTCTTTATGGGTGGTGGACATATTTTAAGCCAAGATGCTTGGTTGGTTTTTCTGTTCCATGTTAGTCTTTGTACATTATGAGAGAATAAATGACTTATAATATATTTGACAATTCGTAAATTATTGAGAGAGGCTTTGCTTGTGGATTTGGGAATTGGGATCAGTGAATCTTTAGCTGTTCTATTAGTCTTCCATGCGCCAAAAGCGGTGAAACATTGAATTCCTCATACATCACGTTCCTCAGATACCAAAGTAGCACGGCATCTTAAGCCATCAAATAAATAAACAATTAACAAATAATTCTACAGCAAAACCAATCAAACAATTCTTAAAATAAAGAACTGACAGCAGGAGGAACAAATCTATCAATTCATACACCTCTCGAATCTGAAATGCTAAACACAATACATAATTTTTACAGATTTTAGGAAGCCCCCAAAAGTTACGACCGAATTAGACTTCCAGGAAAGATAAAAATGGAGCATCATTTTGGGGCAACTGTGCTAGGATGACTCTCTACCATTGCCAAGAACATATAACAACTCCCTCCACTGGACTGCATATAGCTGAGCTGTAGAGACATCAACTAAAGAGGGGCTTCTCGTTATGGTTGATTCAAATCCTTTAGGGTACCATACGAAGACATCTTAATAAATATGTACAGAACTTGTAGTCGTGTATTTGTAGCCTGACCAAAACTTTGATTTCCATCAGATACCTCTTATAACAATCCTTTTTTTGCAAGATCTTTCGCCGCTGATACACCAAAAGTAAAAAGATGGCAGAACATAAGGCCACATATCGCAAAAGAAAAGAAAACCAAAAAGCAATCCAAGTCTGAAACAAGAAATGGAGACTGAAAATCCATAAACAGAATATATAACCAGAAAGACGAAAGAAATTGACGATAGACTCGATAGTATTGAATCACTGCAAAAGGATTGTCTTTTAATGATGTCGATATGCAACAGAGTCCTCCTCAGTATCTATCAAATCTAAAACAAATTTCCTGAACTACCGGAATGAACGGTTAACCTGTATAAGGAACTAATGAACTGGTAGAGGCAGAGCATTGAATACATAATAATTGGATCTTACTACAACTAAAGCCATTTTGAATCAAAGGTCACAATTATATCAACCTGGAAGGAAGAAACCAACCAAGATGTCTAACAGCTAAAGACATAAGATTTCAAATGCTGATTCCATTTTGCTTTCTCTTAAAGAATGCTATCTAGTTGTTGTTAAGTTCACTAATCCTTTTAGCCAAAAGGAATCAGAAACCAAGAATTGATAATTTAGTTTATAAAGCTCTAACAAGTTATAAGGGAAAGCTCTCACCTTTTGAGGTGGACAACACCACGACAACATTCATAGTTACATTGTTAGGAGGAAGCTGCAAGCGAAGGGGAAAAAGCTGGCCATTCAAAGGGCTTCGAGCACACACAATGAGACCTTCAATCCCTGTCTCTTCCTCCAATTTACAAGTTAATTCATCAACCCCATTTCCTTTAAAGATGAGAGAGTAACCCTGCCCAGCTTGATCATCCACATCACCGTTGTCTTCAGCTATATGGTAATATATAGTCCTACCTTCCATCTTTGGCGGTGATTCCACAAAAGAATCGCTTGACTGCAACAGTATAAGCAATAAAACAAAATGAGAAAACAAATTATAGTCCAAATCAAGATTGAGAGATGGAAATTTAAGAGATTTGCAAGAATCCCAATTCTCAACTCATACCTCTTGTCTTGAAAAAGAGATTGATTTGACCGAAACCGAAGAAGGCGAGCTGGATTCGAAATCCAAAGAATCGGAATGGGGAAGTGGTGGTGGGCCAGAGGCAGCAGTAGGAGACCGAACATGAATCTCAACAATATCAACATCCCACAAAACCCAGTCTTGGGTGGAAGTTCTGTGAGGAATATCATGGGTGACCGAGTTTCGCCAAGGTGGCAAGCCCCCATTGGCCCTCAAGAAGTTGCCGTAGCGGGTCTTGAGCTTGACCTGAGTGCCGTCTCTGATGGGCTCCCACTCCACCGACGAGTCGAGCCGTCTGGGCAGCGTCTGAAGCACTTTGCGCCCCGTCATACCCAGCAGGAAGGGCTGGTTCGAGGCAGTCAGGTACTTGCCGAAGCAGCTCTTCAGGCGGATGATGGTGTCGGATCCAGGTACCAACTCCACCGTCCATCGGACCTTCTTGGACGACCCGTTTCGGTCTTGGGTCACGGACTCTTCGTCTTCCTCGGCTAGGAGGTACTTGTCGTGGTGGCTGCGGAGGCGCACCGCCTTGGCGTTGTGGAAGAGATCCATGCCGGTCCGGAACTTGTTCGAATTGGTCTGCAGCGAGTTGAAAATGAGTTAACTCTAAAAGTCTGTGATTGATCGCTTTCAGTTTCAGACAAATGTGGATGGAGCTTTGAAACTGAAATTGTATTTTTATACGAGTCTAGACTCTAGACAAAAGCCAGTCAGCGCCACCACGCAACCTGATTAATACCACGCGGTTCTGCGAACGTGGCCGGGTTTCTTCGTAGGTTCCGTGTGAGCCTGTGATGGGCCTTTACTTCATGGGCTTGGCACGAGCCCATTTTCATTTTTTTATAAAAGCTCATTTTAATGTTCATTATTATACAACAGTAACACCTTCACCAAGTTGTGATAAGATCAGAAGACGATACGTCTTAGTTTCTATACAGACAATGAAATGGCATGACTCATGAAGTCATGAGTCATGAGGGTAGAATTGACCATTGCCACTACAGTCCATTTCATGACACAGATGTATAACTACACAAGGATGATGAAATAAATGACTAATATAAAAAGGCAGGAGGGGAGGAGTGAAAGGTTGTCCAAGGTATTGTGTGTTTTAGCAGTGGGATCCTTGTGTCCTACCCATTAAGTTGTAGTGCGTAAGGGTTGGTGCATGTTTACCTTGACATTATATGGCATATAATATGCGTATCTAGTAATACTTAAATTCAGCAAGTAGATTTTCAGCCTTCACATTGAGATGCAACTTCAATATATTTATATATGTATATAGAAATGCTATTATTTAGGTTAGATTATCTAATTAGTTAAAATAAACAAGTCTTAATACCACTATATATCTAATGGTGAGACTCTCCCTCAGTCTCTCTTACTAGACAATCTCACTTATCAATCAAGTCGGTTGATTTAGTGTTATCATATATGAATTTATAGTAAAGTTTGATGATCAACAATTTTAATTGATATTTTTAACAATGTAACATATCAAATTTTTTTTATAATAAAATATTACTTCTTCTAAGATGAAGTGTGAGCTTCCTTATTCATTTATAAATTTTAAGATGGTCATTTATTAATTATTATTATTTTTTAAGGTTAGATTAAGCATTGGGATCGTCTCCTATGGGGCACCCTATTGTCTCGAGCCATTTCCTGTGGAAAACTTTGAGTAGAAAAAAAAAAAAGGTTTTATTTGTTGTCTTCGTTCATTTGCTTCTAGATAGTTACTATGCTTAATAAGTTGGCCTTAGCACCCAATACTCAGAATTTGTGCTACCTTAACATAAATAAGAGAATCGTCTTATGTATACCAAAAAGGAAGTCCCCTTTGCTCAAACACATTCAATAATTGAGTTGTGTTTTTGGCCAAACTATGCATACAAGTTTAATGACTGAAAAGCCACCCGAAAGTAAAAGGTAATTGGGGTGACTTGGGAGACATTATNCGTCCCACCGTTGGCCCGCAAGTACTTGCCGCACCACGTCCTCAGCTTGAGCTGGAAGCCGTCGCGGATGGGCTCCCACTCGAACTTCCAGTCGGAGAGCTTGTCGGCTTCGGTCTGGAGGACTTTTTTCCCGGTCATCCCGAGGAGGAAGGGGAGGTCGGTGGCGGTGAGGTAGAGGCCGTGGCAGCTCTTGAGGCGTACGACGTGGGATTTGTGCTCGACCAGCTCGACGGTCCACCGGGCTTTTCGGGAGGTGCCGTTTCGGCTCTGGCGCACGGTGCGTTGGTCGTCATCGGCGACGAGGTACTTGTCGAGGTGGCTTCGGAGCCTGACGGCCTTGACTTTGTTGAAGAACTCCATTGGGGATTTTGTTTGTATATTTGGGGTTGGGTTGGGTGTGTGAACTTTTAATTGATTTGGGAGAGAGCTGAAAAGGTTGATTGTGTTGGGTATTGCTTGTTGTAGGTAATATCAAATATATATCACTGAAACTGCTTTTACACCCGTGAATTGATTATTGCAATGAGCACGATTGCGAAAGCAGAAATTGGGAGGTAAATGTCGATTTAAGACTTGTTGACGATGATGAAGCTTCCAGGTTGCACAACTTTATTGAGTTCAAGAAATGGCCATGCCGTGGTGATCGGCTGAGTCGGCTCGTGACTGTAGCAGTTGACTGACTCGTCCATTTTGTCGTGTATGGCAACGCGTACGAGGGGTCTTTTTGTCTCGTCTAGAAGCTCATATTGTTAGACCGCTCCTATTGTGGACAACCCCTGTGTAAATTCACATATATTCATGATTCTTTAGAAGATAGCCTAAGAATTTATAAAGATGCATGAGTAATTTATTAACCTAAATGGTCAGCTCAGATAATGAGATCGGATTAAGATAGATTGAGTGTTCGATTTATTTCCATGTAATATAACTAAAAAAGTAGTTAATGGCATTTTCTAATTTTCCATCTCTTATTAGTATCAAGCTCTATCCTTTTACAAAACAAAGCAAGATCTATTATAAAACAGTAAAACTAAAACTACATCCGACATTCACTCCTACGGATACTCTGAAATCTCAATTATCCAAAACATTTACATATAAAAAATAATGGAAATGAATCAATTAAAAAAAAGTTTGTCCACTCTCATAGTAAACTCGTTGCTTTCGGATTGTAGCATTGACAATTTCAGTCAGACAATAAATATAGAGTAACATGATGCGTGAGCGTAAAGGTTTAACCGATTGTGACTGCCGACCACCAATTGTTTTTAAAAACAGTGTCAACCGTGGCAACTCTTGCAGTATGTTTTCTCAAATGACAGTGGCAATTAAGGCATTTCCGTGAAACGTTTTTAATGGACCAAGCAACCGCGCGTTGGGCCTCCAATAACAAGTTGGGTCCAAACATATCAAATTATGGATCTTGACGTGGCCCCTCGTCATGGGCTTAGTACAAGGAAAAATAGCCCACTTAGCGCAGCCCAGCCCTAACCCGACGAAAACCAAGGTGCGGTAATAGTGGACTGGACGACATGCTCAAGAAACTTTGGACTTTGAACCGGACACCCCTATGTCCTAAAATCCTGCACGGCTGCACCTAACCAAGCACACAAGTCTTTTATAATTCCACAGAAATCGAGAAGCTTTTAAAATGTAATGATCACTTGCTTCCTGCGGGCCCTACCCTACCTAGCATCAGAAAA